>CM064531.1:17886451-17961584 GCA_032716605.1 Paralithodes platypus
TAAAGATTAGAGAATGAGAAAGGAGAAGTCGAGAGAGAGAAATAGTATGCAAAGTGGCGAGTATGGGGGACAGAATTGCAAAGGATGTAGGCGATACGCGTATCAGGCAAGCTCTGAGCTGGTAAAGAACATGCGGCCGCGATGGGAAGGGACTAGTTGACCACCCAGCCGCCAACGCCGTCAGCGCCCAAGCGAGCCGCGTCACAGCTCACCCCGCTGCCAGGTGTACCCCCTCACCCTCTCTCGCTCGCCTCCCACACAAGCAACATTTATTTTATAGTGAATATAAAATATAAGGCGCGGTCACAGACCAAAACAAAGACCATTTCTAGACTGTCTGTGGCAACACGACACTAATAAAATAAAGCAGATCATTCTAGGACAACTGTAGCCTATCCCCCCATCCTGGCGAGCGCTAGCGAGCTGCAATGCCCCACGCAACCATTCTGCCAGCGCCGGGAGGCGTCACAAGTTTAAGTAAATCACCTTAAAATTATACAAGAGTTGAATATAATAAATCCTATAACAATGATTGAATCTACTGTCCACCACAGATCTATGGCATGTTAGGTCCGAACATTAATCACAGCTTCCTCTGTGTAGTGATTTATATACATTACCGGGATCAAATTATTTGGTTGGATGATTTCCCTTTGTCCAGGAAAGCGAAGCGAGATTTTTAATTAAATTATTATAAACATATATACTGGTACTGGCAAAGGAAACATATGTACATATGTTCATATTTGCATTGAAGGGTTACCTGAATATTTGTATATATATATGTATTACTGTTAAATTATTGTTCAGAATATATGTGTTTTGACGAATACATATATTTATTTCACAAAGCTTATTAATTTCAAATACTAATGCATGACGTACAGTATATACAGTATCAAAGTCTATGGAAAAGTCAAATTATACAGAATATGATGCACTTATTATGTTTTCATTTGTCGACTAAAATTATTAAGGGGAGGTTTTTAGTTTCCTCGCTAGACCTCCATCACTCTTAAATAAATACACCCTATACCACCCATCGCGATAAATTTGTACAGTCTTCGGTTGAAGAATGTCCCGTCCCGGCCGGTTCCTTCTAAATTACAGGTTCGCTATCGTTCACCAGGAAAAAAATAACACCTAAATGGCATGAAAGGTCTTAACATTCACTGAAATGGTGCGAAAGGTCTTAACATCGCCTAACTAATGGGGCAGGCGTCTTAAAATCTTAAACTAATGGGTTTAAACATGAGAAAGATGGTGTCCAGAAAATAAAACACCCCGTTAAGTGAAAATATCCCCTTAATTTCCGTCTATAATAAAGAGTGTCGCAGAGTTCAGTCACCCCGTTAACTCCGTAACTCCGCCGGCACAGTAGGCCAAATATGTGATGTCGCGGCACCAAGTATATTTCGATCAATAATTATTATCAACAATATCTTGGCATTACTTCATCGTTTCGAGTGAGATATACAAACATGTTCCTATATTTACACACCCTATTCAACATCTGACAGACATTAATACAGCATACAGGGAGCAAAACGTAATGACAGCGGCTACGCAACGTATTTGGCCAACTGTACATAATCTGGGTAACCCAATTCTGCACCACCCTGTATAATGGGCTGGGGATATTTTACACTATATAAGATGAAGTGAATTTAAGGGGAGATGAGTCGTTTTCCTCTGGTTCCCCTTCTCCATCAAGTTTAGCATATTAGTTTTTAAATGTTATGTTGTTCGTCCCATTAGTTTGGCAATTTTACAACCTTTCGCTCCATTTCCTTTTCAATATTAAGACTTTTCGTGTATTTTAGGTGTGGATTTTTTTCCTGGCGAGCGATATCGAGTCTGTATTTTGTGAAGAATTGGCCATTGGCCAGGAAATTTGTCTACCCAAAAAACACATCCCCAAGATCCCACTTCTAGATAAATTAGTATATTTAATATACTAATTTATCTAGAAGGGGGTTCTTTGGGATGTGTCTTAAGCTTGATGGGGGTCTGGGGAGGAAACTAAAAACAATGATAGAAAGATATATAAGTGAGCAAATAAATACGGACATCCCCACTAAATGAGTTCCAGTATTCCTGGTGGCTGAGAAGGAAGGTAGGGAGGGAGGGAAGGACGGGTGGTCCGCCATGGCGTAGGTCCCCCATTAGTTGATCGAGTTGGCCTTTATTATGTCTTAGGGAAGTCAGGATTGGTTACCCACTTTCTGATCTGTTCTACAATTACCACATGCGCACACACACACACACACACACACACACACACACACACAGAGAGAGAAAGAGAGAGAGAGCTGTTTCCACCATTCCTAGTCAATAACCCCAGGCACCTCCTCCAAGAACCAGCAATATCTGAGATATATGAGTGTGTTGATATTACTGTGAGTTATTGTTACACACACACACACATACATACAACACACATACATACACACACACACACCCACACACACACGCCCACACTTACACACACACCCACACACATATACATTACATACACACACACATATACATTACATACACACACACATACTGTACATACACTTATACATACACACAGACACACATATACACACACACACACACACATACACAAACACACACACAGTGTTAATATTGTATGCATGTATGTGTATACTAAGGCACATACCCCATAGCTGGGGGTGGCCGACTCGAGACAGAGCCCAAACAGGGAAAAAAAAAAAAAAAATCTAGGTCGCCCAGGATAAGACCCAGAGACCCATGACCACATGGGGTTTCCAGCAAATGACTCTCAGGTCTCAGACCTCCCGGTCTCAGCTGGCAGACACGCAGGGAAGCCCCACCACCACAATACCCACCCGTCTCACTTCCAGGCATGAGCCTTCGTATACAGGTATATAGTGGCTCCCCGGGCAAGGCGTCTGATGGACTATTATCTAGATCATCTGGCACCTGACCCCCTGTTATAACTATCATGACCCTGAGGGGAAGACATCTGAAGGACAATCACGTGGTTCATGACTGATCAATTATGTAGGATGGGCAAAGTTGCGACCCAGAGCCATGTCCGGAGAGCCCCTTGAGAGTGGACTCGGAGTGGGATTGTAGGTACGTGAAACTACATGAGAAACTCGCATTCGATTAACTGTTGTATTATTAGAGCCAATGCACCTACGCTTTGTACCCCTTTTCAGCAGTTTAGTTTGGTTCACTTTATTTTTGTTTAAATAGCTTAAAAAAGGATCTCGTGCAATCAGGGAGTAAAAATGATTTCACTTAACCCTTTAACAGCCACAGATCCTTCCTAAATATAATATACTCGCTTAACCCTTTATGTACTGGATACATCCTTTTAACTTTATTCTGGCAAAGTTATACGATTTTATTCAGTTTCAAAAGGGTCTCCAGCAATTAACAGGCGTCGAACTATCTCACTTAACCATTTTTACTACCACAGATCCTTCTTAAACTGCACAAAATCATCTAAATATAGCAAGGATAAAATTATTAAGACGTCGCTGGTACAGAAGGGGTTAATGGTAGCCAAGTAATAATATTAAATACGTCCTCCCATACTGAAAGGGATAAAGGCGTCTAAATTTACCACATTGAAATACGTCGGTTATACATTAAGTTAAGGGGAGATGAGTTATGTTTCTACACCCCGTTCATCCTCATGTTTAGCCCCATTAGTTTTCAAATTTCATGACGCACGACCCAATACTTAAGACCTTCCGCCCCATTTCTTTGCTAATAATAAGCCTTTTCGTGTCATTTATGTGTCGAGTTTTCCTGGCGAGCGAAAGCGAGCATGTATTTTAAGAGGAACCGGCCTTCGACCGGGAATTTTTTTTCCATCAAAAAAATGTACACATTTATCTTGAAGAAGGGTGTTGGGGAATGTTGTGTTAGGCTTGGTGGAGCTCTAGGAGGAAACTGAACAAAATTATAAAAATATATATGTATGAGCAAATATATACGCCAATTCTCCCTTAATATGATACATCTATTGACTAGAAAGCGACTTACTAGATTACTGTATATTAATCTTATTTAGTCTGAGGGAGGTCTTGCTGCCCTTCCCCTGCTTAATTCCATCAGTTTGGTGAATTTGAAACGTTTAACCCTATTAGTTTGGCGATAATAAGACGCTTCACCCTATTCAGGTGTCGAATATGTATTGTGGTCAAGCGATAGTGAGGCTGTAACTTAGAAGATATAAGCTTCGAAGAAGTCTGGGAAGGTGCTTTTGTTAGTCTAGGGGACAAACTAAATACAATAATCGAAAATTACATAAACAAGCCAACTCTTCAATAACAATTACACCAAATATCATAATAACCCCCAAGAAGTCGGATCAGATAGTGTTAAGCAATAAACTGCACCCAAATTACCCAACATTAATTACTGCGCTACATAAATTACTTTTCTCCGTGAATCAGCATAATTAAGGCAAGAGTTATTGTTGTATATATATTTATATATGTATCTACTTGTATATTATTATTTGTAGTTAAGTTACTCCTCCCAAGTCTGATCATAATGAATACAGGATATATTGTATATATATATATATATATATATATATATATATATATATATATATTTAATATTTGACCAACTATTCACAATTACAAGAGTTAGATTTGTATGCACAGGCGTTAAATATTTCTGTACGATATATTTATTTTTATAAATGAATACTGACTGGGATTTAGTAATGAACGTTTCCTAGTGTTATTGTGAAAAACTATCAACCCAACCCTGTGTTTAAATTGAAGTGCAACATTCAATTTATATTGGATTATAATTGCATACATAACATAACCACGGCTAATATTGAAAATATTTCCATCTACTGATATTGTGCTACTTTTTGACATATTAAATATTCCTATATAATAGCTTCTTTTGCTTTTTTTTTTTTTTTTCTATGTGATTGAGGGAGGCAAAAGGCATAACTGCCTATAGCGAGTGCCTCCCCCATAGTTGAAAGAGTGACAGGGCCAAAATCAATGGACGTTCGAGCCAAAATGCCTGGACACACGGAGTTTGAAGCAATTTAAGTCATAGGAAGAGGGAAAGACTGATTCTGGGAGAGAGTTCCAGAGCTCAGCTGTTGAGTAGAAGAAAGTTTGAGAGTAACGTTTCACTCATGGGTTGGAGAGTTGCACAGAGTAGGGGTGGGATGAGTTGCAAGACGGTACCATGTGCCCTATGTAAAGGAGGTGGTATGCACTGGGATAGCTCTGAGGAACACTGATTATTATAGTAGCGATAGAATAGCGAGAGAGATGCAACATTGCGGCGGAGAGAGAGATTGCAGAGAGTTGGTGAGTGGACGGGAGTTAATGATACGAAAGGCCTTCCTTCAACTTTGTCTAGGAGCATGTGAGAGGAACCTCCCCACACATGTGAACAATACTCATACAAGGGCGCACTATGTACAAGCAAAGGCTGTGCAGGGGAAAAGAACCCCCTAAGGCGGTGCTTCTGGGAGGCTGCCTTAGCAAGACTGGTAATATGGTCCTTCCAAATGAGAGCAGAAGAAAAACAGACACCAAGAATATTGAGAGAAGATGAATAATAGATGAATGATATAACATGCATTATACATCATATACATTTTAAACCACGCTCTGTAAAATGTGTTCATACTGTTTTCCTTTAAAGTTCAAACTGAGAAAGAAAACCAAACGCTAAATATAGTAAAGTTATATAAAGTTATAGTTAAGTAAATATATAAATACATAAATATAACATTTATACCGATATACATATATATATACTGTATATATATATATATATATATATATATGTTAGTATAGCCAGGTAATAGATTCTCTTTTAAACAGACGAGGTTAAAGGCAACAGCGGTTTCAGCATTCAGTATTTTATTGTTACAGCTTTCAATATTTCTAACAATTTTTCTCTGGGGTTCAGAGATGAGGTACAACAGGTTAGCAAAATTCATGGTGGATCCAACGTTTCACAAGTAAACATCTTGCATCTTCAGGGAATGGGCAGGTAATGATTAGAATAAGGACAAAGCAACATATTTATACAAAATTCGAGGATCAAGAATAGGTAGGTGGGCGGAGCTACTGGGTGTGGGGTGGCTGTTCATTGGTGGAAGGCAGTTTATTCGCGAGACGGGCACTAAATCTTATCGGTGGTTGGTTGTTGGCTGTGGGTGGCTGTGATTGTTTGGTGTTGACAGTATTGTGCTGAACGCGGAAAGCTTCGGGAGGGGGACTCTGGGCGAGAGGACCAAGGGCAGTATGCCTGTAGCGCTTGCCTGAAGGAAGAATTTGAAGGTCTTGTGTTTGGTTGTTGATGCTGGGGTTGAGCGTTTGGATATATGGAGCTTCTAAAATAGCTAGTCTTCTGGGGTCTGATTCTTTGTCGAGTATGGTAGTTTGTTTGTCTAGGTCGGCGCGAGTTAGGGCAAGATGGTGGGGGGCTTGATAGTGATCTTTTATAGCGCCAGATTGAAGGTGGAGGGTTAGTCGACGGGAAAAGGCGAGTCTGTGTCATTCCAACATAGGATAGGGGTCCACAGTCCCCAAAGGTGCAAATATGCTGGTATATCACATGATCGTCTTTCGGTTGGTTGGTGGAGATGGGGCGGTTACGGAGGACAAGGTTGGAGGTCTTAGGAGATTTGTAGTAAATAATGAGTTTTATTTTTATTGTCAGGGTTGGTGGGGAGGACGTTTTTGTGAATTATTTCTTTCATAATGGATTCGTCTGTTGTGTGGTCGGAAGATATGTAGTTTCTGTAGAAAAATGTAATGTCATTGGCCGGGTTGGTTGTAGGGCTGGGGTGGTGGTGATCTTGCCGTACAACCCCACCGAAGCCGCCAAAAACCAGGGGATCCACCAACAGCAAAGCCTCACACACTTCCAAAGCGAAAGCCGATGGGATCACCCAACACTCATCAAAAGCCGCTAAAACAACTTAAAGAGACCCAACATCATCATCCGAAAGCAAGGCCTCCTGCGGAAAGAAGAATACCTACGGAAAATGGACGACATTCTTAGTGATAAAAACAAAATCAAAGATCACTCGCAATCCTACTGACGAAATAAAAAGGAAGCCAACACCACCATCACTGCTATCAACGCCCAAAGCCGATGGCGTACACCTGAAGAAACTCATCGGCGAATTCACCCCAGGTTATGCTTACGGTACTATAAAAACCACAAACCCGGGAACCCCCTCCGCCCCATCATATCACAGATCCCTACTGCTACCTACCAGACCGCCAAGGCCCTGAACAAACTCCTCACCCCTTTTGTTCCTCGGCAATACAACCTCAACTCTGCTTATAACTTCCTAGAAATTCTACGAGATGCCCCCCCTAACGACCACATCATCGCCTCCCTCGACGTAGAGAGTTTGTTTACCAACGTGCCCGTTGACAAGACAATAGATTTTATCCTACGTCGAGTTTACCACTGCCCTAATACGCCCCCACCTGGACATCCCGGAGAAGGCCCTGAAGACGCTCTTGGAACTATGTAACAAGGAGTCCCCTTTCCTCTGCCCCCGCGGGAATATGTACCAGCAAATCGACGGTGTAGCGATGGGAAGCCCCCTGGGGGTCCTGTTCGCCAATTTCTTCATGGGAACTATTGAAGAGGAACTCCTGGCTGCCCACCGGCCCACTGTCTACTGCAGGTACATCGATGATATCTTCGTGCGTGTGAAGGACCTGGACGAACTCAGGGACCTCCAGCAGTGCTTCATGGCCGCCTCCGGACTCAACTTCACATACGAAGAAACCACCGATGGTCATCTACCCTTCCTCGACCTCCTTGTCTCCCTCCACGACCACGGCTTCAAAACTACAGTGTACACCAAACCTACTAACAATGGCCAGTGTCTTAATGGGGAAAGTGAATGCCCTAAACGATACCATCAGTCCACCATCGCCGCCTATGTCAGGAGAGCCCTCACCCATTGCACCACCTGGAATGACACACACAATGAATTGGAAAGGCTCACCCAGGTCCTAGTCAACAATGGGTATTCCAACACTGATGTCACCAATGCCATCAACCACCACCTAGAAAAATGGTACAAACAAGACCCCCCTAGCACCAACCCGGCCAATGACATTACATTTTTCTACAGAAACTATATATCTTCCGACCACACAACAGACGAATCCATTATGAAAGAAATAATTCACAAAAACGTCCTCCCCACCAACCCTGACAATAAAATAAAACTAATTATTTACTACAAATCTCCTAAGACCTCCAACTTTGTCCTCCGTAACTGCCCCATTTCCACCAACCAACCGAAAGACGATCATGTGATATACCAGCATATTTGCACCTCTGGGGACTGTGGACCCCTATCCTATGTTGGAATGACACAGACTCGCCTTTCCCGTCGACTAACCCTCCACCTTCAATCTGGCGCTATAAAAGATCACTATCAATCCCCCACCATCTTGCCCTAACTCGTGCCGACCTAGACAAACAAACTACCATACTCGACAAAGAATCAGACCCCAGAAGACTAGCTATTTTAGAAGCTCTATATATCCAAACGCTCAACCCCAGCATCAACAACCAAACACAAGATCTTCAAATTCTTCCTTCAGGCAAGCGCTACAGGCATACTGCCCTCGTTCCTCTCGCCCTGTGCCCCCCTCCCGTACCTTTCCGCGATCAGCACACTACTGACAAACACCAACCAATCACAGCCACCCACAGCCAACAACCAACCACCGATAAGATTTAGTGCCCGTCTCGCGAATAGACTGCCTTCCACCAATGAACAGCCACCCCACACCCAGTAGCTCCGCCCACCTACCTATTCTTGATCCTCGAATTTTGTATAAATATGTTGCTTTGTCCTTATTCTAATCATTACCTGCCCATTCCCTGAAGATGCAAGATGTTTACTTGTGAAACGTTGGATCCACCATGAATTTTGCTAACCTGTTGTACCTCATCTCTGAACCCCAGAGAAAAATTGTTAGAAATATTGAAAGCTGTAACAATAAAATACTGAATGCTGAAACCGCTGTTGCCTTTAACCTCGTCTGTTTAAAAGAGAATATATATATATATATATAATATATATATATATATATATATATATATATATATATATATATATTATATATATATATATATATATATACTGTATATATATATATATATATATATATATATATATATATATATACAGTATATATATAAAGAGAGAGAGAGAGAGAGAGAGAGAGAGAGAGAGAGAACAAAATAATTTTGCTAAATCTTATTCTGTGAGACGCTTATGGGGCGCCCCTTTCCCACTGGTGAGACAAGTCAAGATTTTCGATTTTCGTCGCGGAAACCAATAAATTGGCACATTCGTGACATGTCTCAACACCTCTCATAAAAAATCGTTTGACTTTCAAGGCCTCGCAGGCAGGCCTCGCAAGGGCCCTCGAGGGGGTCGTCGGGTCGTCGCATAATGTTCGCACAGTTCAAAATTTTGGACGAGGACTCACGATGATTGGTTACCCTCGCAAGCATCGTCGAGCATCGCCGAAGGGTTTCTGCGATCATCTGCGACATCGGCGAGACATCGCGGAGTTTGTCGCACAAAGAAAATCGTTGAAATGTTCCAAAACGTCGCACGACGGATCGCCGATGTTCTCGGATGTTACATCGAGAACATAGACGATCATCGGCGATTTCCTAGTCAATTAGTCGTCGACGTACGCACGAGTACTCGCCGAGGCTGTACCCGCCAGGGGTGCACTCTGCACGAGGCATGCGAAGGGCCTTGCGACGTCGCCGCGGAATGCTCAAGACACACCTGCCGAGGCCAAAGAGCAACTTCGGAGAGGTGGATAAAAAAAAATGATTAGGCCTATATAGTGAGATATCTTTCACCTACGGTGAAATTTCACATATTGTTATATTTGTTGTTGTTGTTGATGAAATCTTATAAAATAACCTTTCCTCTTGCCGTTCATGAAAACAAAACAATATAAAAAACACTTATTATTGGTGAAAAGCGACAGTTAATATTTTGCTGTGGAATGGATTCTATAAGAGCGAAAAACTATCGTAATAGATTTATTTCTATAAAATCCAATAATGATGACAGAATAATCTAAACACCGCCATCATGTTCAGCGGACATATATATATATATATATTTGTTTTGAGAGTAAGCTAAATTTGTACATTTTTTCGATAGAAAAATTTCTCCGGCGAAGCCGGATTTCTCCATACAATGCTGGCTCCCTATCGCTCGCCAGGAAGAAATCGACACCTGGATGGGGATAAACGTCTTAAAACAGTAGGCTGAACGGGGCCGAACGGATACAAGGCAAAGAGAGAGTGAGAGAAATAGAAAACAAAATAAAAAACGAGGAGAGGGAGAGAAAGAGAAAACAACAAACAGCAGGTGGGCTCAATGTTTGCGTTACGGCTTAACAATTGAGCTCACCTCGCTTTTTTTAGTTTACTCTTTCTCTCTCTCTCTCCTCGCTTCTTTTTTTTTTTCTATTTCTCTCCCTCTCTCTTTGCCTTGTATCCGTTCGGCCCCGTTCAACCTACTGTTTTACGACGTTTACCCCCATCCATGTTTCAATATTTTCCTGGTGAGCGGTAGCGAGCCAACATATATATTTTTTGTTTTGAGAGCAAGCTAAATTTGTACATTATTTGATAGAAAAATGTCTCCGGCGAAGCATTGCCAACCTCCGAATTTAGGGGAGATGGGTCGTTTTTCTGGTCCCCTTTCTTCCTCATGGTTAACCCCATTAGTTTTCATATTTTATGACGTTCGGCCCATTAGTTTGGCGTGATATGCTAATTCCACTCTGCAATTAGCACATTCACGTTACATTCGCTCAGCTGTGCACACCTTGCCGATCTCGCCGACGTATGTGCGATGCCAACGCCGATGATCGACGATGAATGATGAATCGCAAGAATTTGTGCCTTAAAAAAATACTCTTATCACCTCGCCGAAGTAAACGCCGAACCATCGCTTGGATCGCCGAAGACGTCGCAGAACCTACGGCGAGTATTCTTTCATCCTCGCATGATCTCGCAAGAGATTTTTGAAAATGTGACATGTCTCGCAGAGGTTCATCGGCGAAACATCGCTCACTTCCCCGATAACATCGCCGATGTCGGCGATTGCATCGCCTACATCGGCGACATCTTCGCCCAGTATAATTTGTCATCTGTTTGTAAAGGTCGAAATCGTGAAGGTCGCACGTATTCTTGCGAATTTGACAAAACAAAGGCATCGGCGACGAAAATCGTGACTTGTTTCACCAGTGGGAAAGGGGCATTATCCTTTCACCACGTTTTACAAAATGCTTCTCCTCTGAGACAAGAAGCACGTTCTTTATTTTCATACTAATGAGATAATTACAAGCACTCGTATGATATGAGATAGAGAAAGAGAGAGAGAGAGAGAGAGAGAGAGAGAGAGAGAGAGAGAGAGAGAGAGAGGGGGGTAAGGGGGGGGGGCGAGATTTACAATGGTTTACATAGATACACTGGCCACACAAACCTTATGGTCCCAGCGAAATGGTCAAGACCTAATTCGAGCGGAGATAGCACACCCGATTGTAAGGGAAAGTGGAAGGAAAGGATAGCAAAGAAGAAGGATATGAGAGAGAGGGAGAGAGAGACAGAGGTGTGGAGGGGAATGTAAAATTAATATATTTGCATTAATTTGTTCTTGTATAACATTAAAACTAGCAGTTACGATGCTAGCAGGCCGAGCAAGACCTGGCTGCATTTACTTATAAGAAACCTCAGAGGCCGACGGTACCCGGCCTATGCTTCCCTGATTAACCCTTTGAAGATTATGACACACTTCAAAAGTATATTTTGGCTATCATTTGACGGTTTTTCGCAGTTTAAGACCCTATAGAATATCTCGATTCGCTATCCTATATAGACTCAATTATACCAAACACTAATATATTCCACTTAATATATTCCACTTGCCCATACGGTATTGTGCAGCATAATTTACTGGTTCGGATCAATGGTTTAAGGGAGGAGTTTAGTTTGCTCTCTAAACCTCTATCAAACTTAAACAAACACTCACAAGACCCCCCTTCGATACAAATTTGTAAACATTTTGGTAGAAAAATGTCCAGGCTGAAGGCCAATTCCTCTTCAAATACAGGCTCGCTATCGCTCGCCAGGAAAAAAATCGACATCTAAATTGCACGAAAGGTCTTAATAGTGGCAAAGATATGGGACAAAAGGAGTGAAAATCGCCAAACTAATGGGGCGAATGTCTTGAAATCTCCTAATTAATAGGGCTAAACATAAGGGAAGAGGAAGACTCGAAAAACCAACTGCCCCCCCTTAAGACCCTATAAACTATCTCAATGCACTATCCTATATAAACTATCTCAATTATACCTAACACTGATACTCCACATATGACCTAACAAACTATCTCAATGCACTATCCTATAAAAACAATCTCAATAAACTATCATATATAAACTATCTCAATGAACTATCATATATAAACTATCTCAATAAACTATCCTATATAAACTATCTCAATAAACTATCTCAATAAACTATCATATATAAACTATCTCAATGAACTATCATATATAAACTATCTCAATAAACTATCATATATAAACTATCTCAATGAACTATCCTATAAAAACAATCTCAATAAACTATCCTATATAAACTATCTCCATGAACTATCATATATAAACTATCTCAATAAACTATCCTATATAAACTATCTCAATAAACTATCCTATATAAACTATCTCAATAAACTATCATATATAAACTATCTCAATGAACTATCCTATAAAAACTATCTCAATAAACTATCATATATAAACTATCTCAATGAACTATCATATATAAACTATTTCAATAAACTATCCTATATAAACTATCTCAATGTACTATCCTTTATAAACTATCTCAATTATACCAAACACTGATAAATTCCAGTTCCATCGAGAGAAAATGTCTGGGGGTAAAATCGTATTCATTAAGCCCTTCAGTACCGGCGACGTCTTTATCTGCTTCTGTCTACTATTAATCGATTTTATTCAGTTTAGCAAGGACCTTTAGCAATTATAAGGCTTTGAAATGTCACAATCAACCGCTGTAACTACCAGAGATCCTTCCTAAGCTGCATTAAATCGTTAAGTAATGTTATAATACAATGTAACAGACGTCGCTAGTACAGATAGGGTTAATTATGATGGGCCTACAGTTTGAAGCCTCGAAGTTCTAAATTATATATATCTGGTAAAGAATTAACCTATTCAGTACTTTATATTCTGATAACTATTAGACAATATTATTCAGTTTAGGATGGACGTCTACCCATTAAATGATTACAGAATATCGCAATTAATCCTTTTACCTACCGTATATTCTCCCTAAGCTTCACAACATCGTCTAAATTTAGCTAAAATCAATTAAAAATGCCGGTCGATGGTAGAAATTCAATTTAGCCCGAGATTACTTGAAACATTTATGTATCGACATTTTGGTTTTATTTACCTTCCTAGATTTCCATCAAGCTTAAAAAAATACCCCCAAGACAAGACCCCACCCTTGAGACAAATTTCTACGTTTTTCGATGGAAAAAAGTCCCGAGTCTGTAACTTAGATGAAATCGGTGTTCGGCCGGGACATAATTCTATCGAAAAATGTACAAATTTAACTTGAAGTGGGTCTGTGTGGACATTTTTATGTTTGAAAGAAGTCGGGGAACGCGTTTTTGTTAGCCTTGGGGACAAACTAGGTTATATTGCTCAGAAATGGCAAAAATTAAGAAAAGTTTAAGATATAGAGAGCACGGGCAGTAAGATATACGGACATAGTAATAAATCAAACTAAGCTAAAGTAAGAAAAACAGCGGCCAGCAATACATCCAACTAAGCTTAAACCTTGTCTAGCGGGGATGGACTTAAGTCGGGCTAGAGAACCAAGGACAATGTGGCGGGGCCCGACTTAAGTCCGTGTGCAATTTTTGAGCAATAATGGCTCTGAGAGAGAGACGAGCGGGTGGAGGAGCGTAGGTCGGCTCATGACCGCTCGGCACGGGTCCCGCGCGACTACTGACGTTTACTCCACACACATCCACCCTCCCTCCCTCGCTACACAGGGAATTATGTAAGGAAATTACCATATTTTAGGGATTTTGCACTTGTCTTGCACGATCGTTGCAAGATAACGCGTGGTCGTAGAAGGATGGTTCTGGTGTAATTGGAAAGCTCAATTTACGCCCTTTCAGGGATACATAATTGTATTATGCTCTGGCTTTTGTTTATGCATGAAAAATAGCACGGAAACAAGGTCGTTTAGGGTAAAACCACCCGCTTGGCGGGTAGTAGAAGTTACTGACGGGCCCGCTCGTAAGGCGTTAAGTAATGGTCTGCTTTAGGATCAACATAATAAGATTGGACCATAAGATATATACACCAACATGTCTTCATCATTCAAAATACATCAAGTGCGAGCAATAAATGAAGTAACTCTTTAACCCATACAGTACCGGTGCCGTCCTTTTAACTTTATTCTGGCTACTATTAGACAATTTTATTCAGTTTAAAAAGGGCATCCAGCTATGGATGGTCTTTGAACGATCTCAATTAACCCCTTTTTACTACCACAGATCCTTCTTAAGCTGCACACAATCGTCAAAATTTAGCTAAAATATCATTTAACCCTTAATTAGCGGCGAGCAACATAAGTCGAGTTAAATAAAGCTGGACTATGTGGCGGCGCTCGACATAACTCGAGTGGCAATTTCAGCACGTAATGTGGCTGAGAGAGAGAGACAAGTGGTGGCAGGAGACTAGCGAGCGTATGACTGCTCCAGACCACCGCGGCGAACCTACTGACACAAATCTCAGCTCCCTCCTCCCTCTCTCACTCGCTACATACTCAATTATGTACTGAAAGTACCGAATTACCTGCTTTTTGCACTCGCGTTGCACGGTTATTGCAAGAAAACTATCCATCATACAAGGATCGTTATGGTGTCATTCGAAAGCTCTGTTTATGCCCTTTCAGGGATAGGTACTTGTTTTACGTTCTGGGTCTTATTTAGGCATGAAAATGATCACGTAAACAGCCCTATTTTGGCTAAAAACACCCTGCTGTGCGGTACACATAAATAAACCGCATAGGCCGCTCGTAAGGTGTTAAAAGACGTCACCGGTACAGTAGAGGTTAACCCATGGATTGCGAACAAATAATAAAAAAAAAGGGGTCAAGTTGAGGGAGGGAGGGAGGGGATGGGGTTATAAAGGGGGTGGGAGGAGTGGATGATGTGACATAGGGAGATACTATTACTTTCTATGTGAGATGACGTGGCTCGAGAATAATGAGCCAAGACGTCCCCAGAACCTGCTCCCGTATGTTGAAGAGCCACCAACATCACAATTCCGCATTGCCTCCATACAATGCAGGAGGAAACAAATAAATAAGTTTCCCCAACACCAGCATAAAGGTAAACAGAGCCCCACTACCTGTGTGGGCCAAAACGCTCCCTCACTTTAATCCCCTCCAACCGCAGGACCGAAAATGGCCGCTTCCTGCCCGAGGTGAGAATTCCCTACCTGAACCAGACCTGGACTACGACGAGGACATGTTCATGCGATTACGGCATCAACCTCCTAAATTCCCACGTATTTATCCAGAATACAATAACTACAGTTACAACTACTAAGGGAATCAACAACTACAATCTCCATATTCCTCCTCATAATAAAGACATTCCATATATCATACCAAATACCTGTAGACATCCAAAACTGTAATTCAATTATCACCCATACATCAAAGCTTCTTCATCTATACATCTAATGTTAATAAATAAAGAATGTAATTACCTTTGTAACCATATAATTATGTATTGTAATTTTAAGAACCTTAATAACCTCGGCAATAATAAAAAAATAGAATTCTCATGCCTCTCATATTACAAAACGCACCACCCAGACACCTGAATTAAAATGGAACATTACCTACCCGAGCCAAGAATTTGGTAGGTAAAGTAGATCTCACTTTCGGTTACGGTACCTCTCCTCTCTAGGACAACGTGCTTAATAGCTGGTAAATCAACTCGGAATATACTTCCGTACGGGTTGGCCTAAATCCCCTTAAAAAGTATCTATAAGCGGCTGTGTGTGAAGTGACCAAGAAGAAGTGGTGTAGGCGAGCTAGAAGTGCATATTCTAGCTAGAGCGTGTGAAGAGAACGTCCCCCTGGTGTCAACAGGGGTGACACAATGGACTCAGTCGCCACGTGTGACCACATCTCTCATGGGCTCCTACTTCTATACTTCAATTAAGTGCCTCTTGTTCGATAAAGTGTTTTGATGATTATTGCGAAGGTTATAGAAGATATGCTAGTGTTCAACTTAGCATCATCTTAAGAGATTATTAATTCTCTCCTTCTCCTAGCCATCGCAACTCGTTTTGAGAGAACAAATCAAATTCTATACGTGGGATTGATATATATATAATTCTTGGGATATAGTTTCCTATATTCTGTATAAGAGCTATACATACTGTATATTCGTTCGGGAAATATACATGCACAATATATGTAAATACCAGTGAACAATCAATCAGATCTTATAATATGTGTTGTTATTAGCTGGGTACGCAATTGCATGTATAAGTGTTCACAGAGAGTGTATAATATTTATCAGTCTCTTAGTTAGACTATTGAAAAGATTATGCTTCCTAACTTCAAACTCAGCTTAAGCCTTATTTGAGTTGAATGTAAACTCCTGTCATTATCACGTCACGTTAACTTCTCCACGGCGAGATATTCAGCCCCGCACACAGGTTATTATAATTATTTACTTACTCACTGAATTTATATTCATCATTGTAACTCAATGAGTTGATTTAGATTTATATCTTATCTTATGTTGAATTAATGTCAAGTTATTCACTTCTCAACTAACATCCTTATTTGCATATAACTTTGTCACTGCGTGTGTGTGTGCCTACGCAGTCTTATCTATTTACCTCGCTTCACTCGCTACCTCGGGTTTGCCATTTACCTTCAGGATATTAGTTATTGTGTGAGACTAACCTCTCTGTGTTTATTTATACTATACTTTACATAGTTATCTTGTATACTTCATTGATACTAGTTTGGAATTGCATATTATTTATTAACGCCAGTGTATTAAAGCAGGAACATTCATACTTACTGTATTATTCTTGTATGATTCTATTGAGCTCATTTGATATAGATGTGACTCAATTTTTATTTTCCTACCTTGTACCCTAGCTAAATAAGAAATAAAACTTGTGTACCGAAACTGTGTATTCTGTTTCATTGGTGGTGATTGATTGATATAAGGTTTATGTAATAAAGTCAGCCATGTTCCCATTGAGTGTTTATAGTTCTGAGCTTTGCTATGGTGGAAATAACGAACTAGTATAAAGCGTCCTAAATTATAGCGTCCCATAACACTGGCGGCAGCGGTGTCTCAACACGGCATAGCGACTTTGATTTATAAATTTGATCAATCTACCCCAATACCACAATTCATCATGGCTGGTAAATCACTCAAAATTGTTTCTTTTGAGCCAAAAAATCATGACATCGCTATTTATCTTAAAGTTGTGAAAAGAGTCTTGGATATTGTGTTCAAGGACGATGATACTGTACTTGAAAAATCCACGCTGTTGTGATGAATTTGGGCCGGCATTCGTCCCTCGTGTCGGGCTACGTGCGTGATAATCCAAAATTGACCTGGGCTCAATTTGAAAACTATACCAAGGCAGCCATTAACCTTTCTCTTGGGGAAATAATTGCTAAGCAACATTTTCACAGTGTGAAGTTTACAGGAAACTTAGATCACACTATCAACCAGTTGAATCAACTGGTAGTTACAACATTTCCCATTGACAATGCTGTAAAAAGAGAAGAAAGTGTGTTTAATGCGCTGTTGAGAATATTACCCACGTCAGTATGAGATTATTTCACAATCAGAGAGCCCAAGGGTTATGACGAGGACTTGCCTATTGTCCGGCGGATCTTGGCTCCACAGAAAAGCTGAGAGAACGACAATATCGCCGCCATTAATCATGCCAACATCCAACCTCAGCCTTCTTCAATGCCTTCGTCAGCATCTGCCACCCTCCTTGAAGGTGGAACTGCAGGGAACTACTAAGCTCCTGAAGAAACTGTGCCACTGGAGAACTCATGCATCACTCAAGATATCCCAGATTTTTAATCGGCCCCCGCCCACCTATAACCAAACCGGTGGGGGCTCGTGATAGGACAATCATAGATAAACCCCCCATGTATTACCACCTAACTATTCATGGTGTTAAGTCAAGATTTTTTATTGCCACGGGTTCATCCCGTTCATTTCTTTTCTCCTCTTACTATAACCAACACCAGGCCACTTTTAGGCCTCTTCAACCATCCCCCCATTATTTCAGTTGACGCTAATAATGCCCTAATTCCTAATCAGGGACAGACAGCTCCCCTCTACGTAGCCACTAACCTTCCGAATCACGGCCACCACCATCCATTCAATATTTGTCCATCTTGTGAGACCGATTGTGATGGCTATTTAGGAATAGATCTACTGAGCACCTTACCTGCTTCCATCAACTGCGTCAACGGAGTGCTAGCTTTCGACCGTTAGTCCATCCAAAATTACTTCCCCCAGCGAGCCTAAATTCCTCAAACCAGTTCACACCATCAAAACTCCTCAAACTAGGTCAATGCCGGAAGGAGTAACTATAGTCAAGCTACAGTATCATTATCTTGACACAGATCTGTCATCTTCTGACAAAATTCCTCCTCCAGCACAAACCATTCCTGATGTACCCAAACCCTACGGCCCGCAACATTCATCATCAAAACTTGCCGCGCCTGTACTCGGGGTGAGACAAGGCATAATGAGAAATCATGCATATACTGTATACAGTCAGCTATGTACGCCGGTTCCAAAAATCTATTGATGAAAATGTAACCATGCTAGCTGACCCAGTTAATGATACCACATGCCCTGTGATTAATAATCAAAACCTTTCTCACACGGAGTCATTGCCTCCTTCCCCAATTCTCCCCATTACCCCTCTTCCCATTCTACCACAGACACCTATTCCATCTACTGCTTACTTACCCACTATTTCTACTCCCCCTCCTCCCTCTACGTCACACCACCTCAATCACCCCAATACTCTCCCCCCCCCACCTCTGCCCCGCCCACCCGTGCCACTAGTACTCATCCAAATCTTCTTTGCGCCCCCACCACCCCCCTCATTTCCGCCTCATCCGAAGTTGACCTTCCTATGCTTTCCCCTTCACCAACTACTCAACCGACTTCCCCTCCCCTTTCACTTATTCCCTCTGCTGATTCACCAACTATTCTACTTACAAAAACCCTTCCCTCACGCCTACCAAAGCCAATCACAAAACCCTCTACCTCTACCACTCCCTCACAACCCTCTATAACTAAACCCAAACTCATGCACCAGCCTTCCACTCCTAACTTAATTACACCTGCTACTTCCTCCTCCAACATCACCCCTACCTCTATGTCTCCTTTAAAACGCTCTATAGTTAACACTAAACTCATTCACATACCTTCTACTTCTACCTCACCTAAACTTCCTTCTCCCTTAAAAACCCTTCCACCATTAAATTCCTCTTCCCCCCCACTCTCAACAACAAAAACATCTGACTCCTTCCGCACAACCTCACACGCATCCCCTAAACCACCTGACATTGATGCTTCTAAACACCTTCTCTCCACCACTTCCTCCACCACAAACCCCTCCACCAATCCTGAATTTCCCACACTTTCCCCATCACCTCACTCTCAAACTACTTTCACTTCACTTTCCCTCATTCCAAATACAACTGAATCTTCCCCTAATCTTCCCCCTCAAAAACTTCCCTCTCGTCTACCAAATCACATTCGAAAATCTTCTAACCCTACCTCCCATAACCTTCCTTCTCCACCCATTCCACAACCAAATCTGTTCTCCCTTCTCCGGTAAAATACCCTACAGCTAAATCATCCCCCCTCTCCAAACCTCAACCAACACAATTATGTAACCATCCTTTAACCCCTTCTCCCCCGCTGATCTCACAGCCACAAATGTACGAGATCTAACCGCCGTTCTACCACCACCACACAGCCACCTGCCTTACCTGCCCGCACCACCAGATACCTGCAAACCCTGCACCTGCACCACTTCCACACCTACAGCTCACAGCAGCCCACCGGCAGATCCCACACAAATCCAACCCTCTGGCACCTGCACCATGTCCACACCTACATCTCCAAGCAGCCCGCCTCACCAACCAAACCCTCTGGCATCCGATCTGAAGTCAACCAAAAGACTTATTCCAAGCTCGAGGACGAATCTTCTCATGGACGACGATGGTGAAATGACAGGGCTCGAGAATAATGAGCCAAGACGTCCCCAGAACCTGCTCGCGTATGTTGAAGAGCCACCAACATCACAATGCCGCATTGCCTCCATACAATGCTGGAGGAAACAAATAAATAAGTTTCCCCAACACCAGCATAAAGGTAAACAGAGCCCCACTACCTGTGTGGGCCAAAACGGGCCGCTCCCTCACTTTAATCCCCTCCAACCGCAGGATCAAAAATGGCCGCTCCCTGCCCGAGGTGAGAATTCCCTACCCGAACCAGACCTGGACTACGACGAGGATATGTTTATGCGATTACGGCATCAACCTCCTAAATTCCCACGTATTCATCCAGAATACAATAACTACAGTTACAACTACTAAGGGAATCAACAACTACAATCTCCATATTCCCCCTCATAATAAAGATATTCCATATAACATGCCAAATACCTGTAGACATCCAAAATTGTAATTCAATGATCACCCATACATCAAAGCTTCTTCATCCATACATCTAATGTTAATAAATAAAGAATGTAATTGCCTTTGTAACCATATATGTATTGTAATTTTAAGAACCTTAATAACCTCGGCAATAATAAAAAAAATAGAATTCTCATGCCTCTCATAATCCGAAACACACCAACCAGACACCTGAATTAAAACAGAGCATTACCTGCCCGAGCCAAGAATTTGGTAGGCAAAGTTGATCCCACTTTCGGGTACCTCTCCTCTCGGGGCAAAGGTGCTTAATAGCTGGTAAGTCAACTCGGAATATACTTCCGTAGGGGTTGGCCTAAATACCCTTAAAAAGTGTCTACAAGCGGCTGTGTGTGAAGTGACCAAGAAGACGTGGTGTAGGCGAGCTAGAAGTGCATATTCTAGTTAGTGCGTGTGAAGAAGACCTCCCCCTGGTGTCAAAAGGAGTGGACAACGTACTCAATTGCCACTTGTGACCAGATCTCTCATGGGCTCCTACTTCTATACTTTAACCAAATTAAGTGCCTCTTGTTCGATAAAGTGATTTGATGATTATTGCGAAGGTTATATAAGATATGCTAGTGTTCAACTTAACGTCATCTTAAGAGATTATTAATTCTCTCCTTCTATCCATTGCCACTCGTTTTGAGAGAACAAACAAATTATATACGTGGGATTGATATATATATATAATTCTTGGGATATAGTTTGCTATATTCCATATAAGAGCTATACATATATTCGTTCGGGAATTATAGATGCACAATATATGTAAATACCAGTGAAAACTCAGTCAGATCATATGTTATGTGTTGTTATTAGCTGGGTAAGCGATTGCATGTATAAGTGTTCACACAGAGTGTTTATTTATCAGTCTCTTAGTTGGACTATTGTAAAGATTATGCTTCCTAACTTCAAACTCAGTTTAAGCCTTATTTGAGTTGAATGTAAACTCCTGTCATTATCACGTCGGGTTTTCAGCCCCGCACACAGGCTATTATAATTATTTACTTACTCACTGAATGTATATTCATTATTGTAACTCAATGAGTTGATTTAGATTTATGTCTTATCTTATGTTGAATTAACGTCAAGTTATTCACTTCTCAACTAATATCCTTATTTGCATATAACTTTGTCACTATGTGTGTGTGCCTACGCAGTCTTATCTATTTACCTCGCTTCACTCGCTACCTCGCGTTTGCCATTTACCTTCAGGATATTAGTTATTGTGTGAGACTAACCTCTCTGTGTTTATTTATACTATACTTTACATAGTTAGCTTGTATACTTCATTGGTACAATTTTGCAATTGCATATTATTTATGCCTGCCAGTGTATTTAAGCAGGAACATTCATACTTACTGTATTATTCTTGTATGATTCTATTGAGCTCATTAATTTTAATATAGATGAGACTCAATCTTTTTGTCTTACCTTGTACCCTAGCTAAATAAGAAATAAAACTTGTGTACCGAAACTGTGTATTCTGTGACATTGGTGGTGATTGATTGATATAAGGTTTATGTATTAAAGTCAGCTGTGTTTCCGTTGAGTGTTTATAGTTCTGAGCTTTGCTATGGTGGAAATAACGAACTAGTATAAAGCGTCCTAAATTATAGCGTCGCATAACACTATGTGTCACCCAATGTTTAGAAGTTTCCCGGCACGGGCATGGTATTTGAAGGGTTCTTTTAACATATGCTTAAATACCGTGCCTTGTGGAAGGCTTATCGCACTTCCTGGGTATACATTATGACGCATTTTGACAGTTTATTCTGGCTTTCTTTAGATTATTTTAGACAGTTTACGAAGGATATGTGGGAATTATAAGGGTAAAAACTATCTCATTTATCATCCTGACTTCCATATACCCTTCCTAATCTGAATAACATTGTCTAATGATAGCAAGAAAACAGACAAAAAATGTAAATCGGATATTGAGAGGGTTAAGGGGACGTTATTTTATTTGTCTATATATTGGTTATTATTAACGGTATATAATGTTTGTTTTAGTTTGTTCCCTATACCTCTATCAAGCTTAAAGAAACACCATCCCAAAGACTCCCCTTCGAGATGAATTTGTATTTTTTTTTTTTTTTTGGAGGAAAAATGTACTGGCCGAAGGCCGGTTCCTCCTAAAATTCAGGCTCGCTATCACTCGCCAGGACAAAAATCGACACCTAAATGGCACGGAACGTCTTAATATGGAAAACAATGGACGAAAGTGTAACATTTGAAAACTAATGATAATGGCTAAGCATGAACGAGAAGGGGGTTTAGAAAACACGATTAATTACTTCCCCTTAATGTTCTTGGATGTTCCCCTGAAAACCAAACCTGTACAGTATGTTTACCTTTAGTAACGAACCAAATAGTACCATCGAAAAAGTCCCTAATTTCAAGAAAGCAAACTTTCATAAACTTAGAGCTATGTTTAAAGAAACTGACTGGAGCTTTTTAATTAACAATAACGACATAAATACATCTTGGAAGTTATTCGAAACCACTTACCTAAAAGCAGTGCAAGACTGCATACCATCGAAAATACGGCGTCCAGGCCATAATAATAAGCCCAAATGGTGGAATAAAGATATTTCAAACTGCCTGCTTGCTAAAAAATTTGCTAATGATAGATTAAAATCCTCACAAAATGACGAAGTACGGGTGAAATTTGTAGAGCTACGACGCAAAGCCAAAAAGTTAATTAAGCAAAGCAAAAAGACCCTAGAGTTACATTGCGAATCAAAGTAAAACACACCCGAAAGAATTCTATAGTTATATCAGAAAGAAAAAAGTAGTTACTTCAACTGTTGGACCATTAGTCGATGAAAATGGAGAATACACCAAAGACGAAGTACAAATGAGTAATGCCCTCAATACCTTCTTTGCATCAGTTTTTACAACAGAAGACCTCAGTGATATCCCTACACCATCGCCGATTCAGATTGATAATTCAGATGTTCTAAGCAATATCACCGTTACAGAGAGAGAAGTATTGAATTGTTTAGATAAACTCAAGGTAAATAAAACGCCTGGACCTGATACAATCTCGCCTAGAGTTCTAAAGGAAGCTAAGGATGAGCTCTCCAAACCACTGACATTACTATTCAATAAATCCTTGCAGTCTGGAACTATGCCTGATCAGTGGAAGATAGCCAACGTAACACCGATATTAAAAAAAGGCAGCAAATCCCTACCCAGTAACTATCGTCCAATTAGCTTAACCTCAGTTGTATGTAAAATGCTAGAAACGGTCATAAGAGACAGACTCGTAAATCACTTAGAGGAAAATAACATACTTAAAGATACTCAACACGGCTTTCGTAAAAAACGTTCCTGTTTAACAAACCTCTTAGACTTCTTCCACGATATCCTCAACCTCTACGATGAGAGTAAAGCTGTAGATATTATATACCTTGATTTTCAAAAGGCCTTTGACAAAGTTCCCCACAAACGTTTACTGCTAAAACTAAAAGCGCATGGAATACAAGACGGTGTGTTGAAATGGATAGAAAATTGGCTCAGCGACAGAAAGCAAAGAGTAGTCATAAACGGTAAGGCATCTAAATGGACCAATGTAAGTAGCGGGGTACCCCAGGGATCGGTACTAGGACCAATTCTCTTTCTAATTTACATCAACGACATAGATGAGGGTCTCACCTGTACAATCTCAAAATTTGCTGACGATACAAAAATTGCAAATAGCGTACTCTCAAAAGATCACGTTGACGATATGCAACACAATCTAGATAAATTGTCACATTGGGCCCAAATTTGGCAAATGAGTTTCAATGCGGATAAATGTAAAGTACTACATATCGGATACCTAAATGAAAAAGCAAACTATTCGATGAATGGCACTCAGCTTACGAATGTAAACAGAGAAACCGATCTGGGAGTAACAATATCGAGTAACCTAAAACCGAGTCAACAATGTTCAGAAGTTGTTAAGAAGGCAAACAAAATAATTGGCTTTATAGGCAGATCATTTGAGCATAAATCCAAAGACGTAATCCTAACCCTTTACAATTCCTTAGTCCGCCCTCTTCTGGAATACTGCGTTCAATGCTGGTGCCCTTATTACCAAAAAGACATAAACAAGCTAGAACGAGTTCAACGTAGAGTTACCAAAATGATACCTAGCCTAAAGAACAAACCATACGAAGAGCGTCTTAGAGAATTAAATCTATTTCCTTTAACCCAGCGCAGATTAAGAGGTGACTTAATTCAAGTGTTCAAAATCATCAAAGGCATCGACAATATGAACTGTAGTAAGTACTTCACTATCGACCAATCTAATTACACGCGGGGAAACGGTTGCAAAATTATTGGTAAATCTTTTAACTCACACGAATCTAAGAATTTCTTCTTCAATCGAGTTGCCAACTTGTGGAATGGGCTTGTTGATTCATTTAAATTCCGGCTAGACAAATATCTCGCATCAAACCCGCGACTGACTGCATTTGTAAATGAATAACTTTATTTTATCCTCCCCTCAGTTACTAACCCATATGTCCCCTACTAACTTCCTAGTCCTAACGTGGCGTTAGTGGCAGGGCAGTAGTTCCCTTTCCAATGTTCCCTTACCCACTCTAAACCACTGTTTGGACACTTGATCCTCAGTGTTTTGGAGGACAAGCAGCCTAGAAGGGTCACTAGATCTGTTGTTGCTTGATTTCCTTTGTACTCCTTTGTACGGTTTTAATTAACTCTTTCAAAATACGATGACGCATCTGGGTTCTGTTCTCTGGCTATCATTAGAAGATTTTATTCAGATTAGGAAGGGTATACATGTACTGTAAGTCAGAGGGTTAATGGAGATAGTCTTTGCCCTTCCATTTCCCACAGATCTTTCCTAATCTGTATACAATCGTTTAATGATAGCCAGAATAAACTGTCAAAATGCGTCATAATCCTCAAGGGGTTAATTTACTGTTATGCTTAACTCTATTTCATCCAACAGGGGTCTTGTTGGACCTCTCCTCTTTCGCCCCATTTGTTTGGAGATTATTAGACGTTTCACATCATTTGTTTAGCGCTATTAAGACGCTTCATCCGATTCAGGCGTCGATTTTTGTTCTGGGCGAGCGAAAGCGAGCCTATTACTTATCAAAACATCGACCTTAACCCCGAAAGTACCGGGGTCGTCCCTTTTAACTTTATTCTGGCTATTAAGAGATAATTGTATTCAATTCATAAAAGGCCTCCAGCGATAAGCAAGTTTCGGTCTATCTCACTTAACACTTACTACCAGAGACCCTTCTTAAACTGCACAAAATAGTGTAAATCGAACTAGAATCAAACTGAATAAACGTTGCCAGTACAGAAAGGATTAAACCGGGACAATATACTGTATATAGTATATATATATATATATATATAGTGTATATATATATATATATATATATACAGTATGTGTATGTATATATTAGATAATTATATATTAGTTGTTTGTAGTTAGTTAAAATACGACTTCAGAGGCTATCAACCCTTATGGATTATTAAGCCAGCACACTGCAAGTCAAGTACAACGTCAGGACTGGAGCCTCTTTTCGATGACTCCAGTCCCTTGTTGTGTATACGGATTATTCAGCTAAATATCGATGTCTATACCTGCAAATCAAGTGAAGTGTATAAATAAGGTGACATTCAGCTATTATAGCCTGAAATTGCAAGTGGTCAGTCCTACCGAGGAAGTGACAATGGCCGAGTCCCGTCTGCCTCAGAGGCCCCAATAGGCTAGTTGTTCTGTACTTATTCGGGTAACTTACTCCCTTAACGGAACGTTATTTTATTTATATATATTTTGATATTAATATTATTACCGGTATATCATTTGTTGTGGTTTGTTCCCTTGACCTCTATCAAGCTAAAAAAGAAAAAAAACAATAGAAAAAAAAAACGTGTGATAAATATCTACATTTTTCGGTAGAAGAATTACAGGCTCGCTATCGGTCGCCTGGAATAAATCGACACCTCAATGGCACGAACAGTCTTAATATTGACAAAGACATGGACGAAAATCAAAACATTTGAAAACTATTGGAAAACTATTACATGAAGGAGAATGGGGTTCAGAAAAAATAATACTTCCCCTAAAATCAGTAAACGTTGTATTCAGCTTAGGATGGATGTGTGGGAATCAGAGGCATGTATTACATGGTTTGTTTAACCCTTAGATTCATAGAGGTCTTTCATAAACTGCAAACAATTGTCTAAATATATACTGATAAATTGTGTCATAATCCTCAAGTGGTTAATCTGGGAATCATCATAGGCCACGTACCGTCGGCCTCTGAGGCTGTTTAAAAGCAAGTGAAGTCAGGTGTTGCTCTTCCTGATACTGTCGCAGGTGTTATTTATAATGTCATAGAGGAGTATATGCAAATATATAATTGTTTAATTCCCCCCCCCCTCTCTCTCTCTCTCTCTCTCTCTCTCTCTCTCTCTCTCTCTCAATCTCTCTCTCTCTCTCGAGCCTTCTTCTTTGCTACCCTTTCCTTCCGCTTTCCCTTACTATCGGGTGTGCTATCTCCGTTCGAATTAGGTCTTGTCCATCTCGATGGGATCATAAGGTCTGTGTGGCCAGTGTATCTATGTAAATCATTGTAAATCTCGCCTCCCCCCTTCCCTCTCTCTCTCTCTCTCTCTCATATCATATGAGCGCTTGTAATTATATCATTAGTTGGAAATTAAAGAACGCGATTCTTGTCTCAGAGGATATGAATTTTGTAAAACGTGGTGAAAGGATCAGTGTCTCACAGAATAAGATTTAGCAAAATGAAATCTCTCTCTCTCTCTCTCTATATATATATATACAGTATATATATATGTGTATATATATATATAGTGTGTTATATCTTAAAACTATATTATATACATACTATATACAGTATATATATATATACAGTATATATATATATATATATATATATACATATATATATATATATATATATATATATATTATATACTGGTATAAATTATATATTTATGTATTTATTTGTTTATTTAATGAACTATATTTCGCGTTTGGTTTTCTTTCTTGTGTTGAACTTTAAAGGAAATCTTTTTGAGAAAAAACAAACTTTTACAGAGCGTGGTTTAAAATGTATATGATATATAATACATGTTATATCATCTGTTAAACGAAGGAAGCTACTATGTACGAATATTCAATATGTACAAAAGTAGCACAATATCAGTAGATGGAAATATTTTCGATGTTAAGCGTGGTCATTTTATATACGTAATTATAATCCAATATAAATTGAATGTTGCACATCAATTTAAAGTCTGGGTTGGGTTGATACTTTTTCACAATAAAATTATGAAACATCCATTACTAAATCCCAGTTATTATTCATATATACAAATATATAAATCGTACAGAAATATGTTATGCCTGTGTATAACAATCTAAATTCTGTAATTGTGTATAGTTGGTCAAATATTGTTAGAAAGCATACATATACTATATATATATATATATATATATATATATACAGTATATATATCTATCTATCTATCTATTGCCTGACGCCGTGATCCCCGAAGGGGTGGCCACGAACGAACCGCCCCCATGCACCTCTGTCCCCAGTCAGTCGACGCCCCTCCCCCCAACCAGCACCGCCTTCGTTCATGTACTTCCTCACTCCATCCTTCCACCTCATATTCGGTCTACCTCTCCCCCTCTGTCCCTCCACCTCGCTCTCGTACACCCTCTTAGTCATTCTCTCGCTTTCCATACGTTCCATATGGCCGAACCATCTCAAGTTGTTCCTTTTCACACTTTCCAGCACATCTACCTCCACACCACACCTCCTTCTTACTTCCTCATTAGTCTGTCTATCCCTCCATGTAACTCCGCACGCACTCCTTAAGTAATTCATTTCCACTGCTCTCACTCTTGGTCTGAGTCTCTCAACCAACGTCCATGCTTCGCTTCCGTAAGTCAGTGTCGGGATTACCACACTGTCATGCAAGGACTTCTTCACTTCCATACTGACCACCCTATTTCTTGTTACTGCTTTTAGCGTTCCTACAACCCTCTTCCCCTGTTGTACCCTCTCCCGCACCTCTTTATCCATAGTCCCATCTTTACTCAACACACTGCCCAGATACTTAAAAGAGTTGACGATCTCCATAGCCTGACCGTTCAGCTTCACCTCACACTCTGTGACTTCACCCCTTTCGAAGACCATAACCTTGCTCTTCCCCGTATTTACCTTCAAATTCCGTTTTTCGCACACTGTTCCAAACTCATTTACCAGACCCTGCAACTCCCATTCATTATCACTCATCAGAACTGTATCATCCGCAAACAGCAGTATAGGTAGCTTCCACTCAATTCCCTCCCTTTTCAGCGATACACCAACATTCACTGCTCTTGATAGTATTTCTTTCATGACTCCATCCATATATACAGTAAACAACCACGGGGACATCACACACCCCTGTTTCAAACCAACTTCAGGTCAAAGAACTCGCTCTGCTCACTCTCCACACGTACTGCCGCCTTTGCACCCTCATACATGCTCTTCACTGCTTTCAGCAACTTGCCCTCTACTCCGTATATTCTAAGTACTTTCCACAAACCTTCTCTATCCACTCTGTCATAGGCCTTCTCCAAGTCCATAAAGGCAACATACACCTTTTGTTTCTTCTCCAGATACTTCTCCACAACGCAATTCAGGGTAAAAATCTGATCTACACATCCTCTTCCCTTCCTAAAACCTCCCTGCTCGTCGCCTATCCATTTCTCCGTTCTCACTCTCACTCTCTCAATCACTACCCTACTGTATACCTTCCCTACTACGCTTAGAAGACATATTCCTCGGTGGTTACCACACACTCCTCTTTCCCCTTTGCCCTTATATAGGGGGACTATTATGCCAGTCTTCCAGTCATCCGGGTGCACTCCCCTTCTCCCATGCTAGTTTGCACATTTTCCATACCCATTCTATCACTATCTCACCACCATACCTCAACATTTCCCCACACACTCCATCTGTTCCTGGTGCTTTCCCCAACTTCACTCTTTCATGGCTTCCCACACTTCTGACCTCCTGATCCCCACCTCCTCCTCCACTACTTCTCTTCTTCTCCCTCCCATACCATATCCAGCTATGTTTGCTGGCTCTTCATTCCTTTCATTTAGCAACTCACTGAAGTACTCCCTCCATCTTTCGACTCTCTCTTGCTTCTCGGCTAGCATTCTCCCATTCTTATCTTTCACACCCTTACTGTTTCCCTTGCTACCTTCCCTAACTTTCTTGACTTCTTTCCAGAACAGTTTCTTACTCTCCCTCCATTTTACACTCAGATTCCTTCCAAATTCCTCATCTACTCTTCTCTTACTTTCCTTCACTACTCTCTTCACCACCCTCTTACTCTCCACGTACCTCGCTCGTTTCTGTCTCTCGGAATCTTCATTCCCTCTACTACCCAACCACACTCTATATGCTTTCTTCTTTTCTTCCACAGCTATTCTTACCTCTTCTGTCCACCATGCTGTACCTTTCACTCCCCTCCCTCTTCTCCTCACTCCACACACCTCCTCACATGCTGCACAGATCTCATCCTTAAACACCTTGCTCATCTCCTCCACTTCCTCCATAACTTCCAGGTCGAACCCACCTAGTCGTCTTTCCACTGCTCTCCTGTACTCCTCCCTGACTTCCTCCTCCTGCAACCTCTCCACCCTCCTCACCATTCCACCCTCCTCTCGCCTCCCTCCCGCTCTCCTCACCCACTTCTTTTGTATCCTAACCTTAGCTACCACTACATAATGATCAGACAGACCCCCTCCAATACCCCTATACACCCTAGCATCCATCACAGATTTCTTCATTCGTTCATCCATAATCAATCAATGACTTTCGTTCCACCACTGTCTTATCTTTCATCGTCAACATCCGTTTCCACGTGTACCTGTGGATCATTCTGTGTCGGAAGAAGGTGTTGGCTATCCACAGCCTCCTTCCCACACATACGTCCACAAGTGCACTACCATTCCCATTCACCTCTGATGGTACCCCCCACCCTCCCACCACTCCCTCAACTTTCCTATCACCCACCTTACCATTCATATCCCCAATCAGAAATATTCTTTCGTTCTTGTCAAACTTCTCCAGGCACGCCTCCACATTCATCCAAAACTCCTCTTTCTTTCTTTCAAGTATATCCTCTGTCGGGGCATACACGCATACAATCACCCACGTTTGTATTCCTACTTTCATTCTCACCCACACAATCCTTGAACCCACAGACCCATACTCTCTTACACATTCCTTCCATTTGCTACTTACAAACAAACATGCACCTTCTCTCGCTGTTCCTTCACTCACTCCAGCACACACACCCATTCCACATTCCCATTCTCTCACATCTGAACCTTTCCATTTGGTCTCTGTCATTCCACATACATCCAGCCGGGCATTCACTAACACTTCCAGAACCTCTCTCTCTTTTGTTCCATCATTCATGCCACTAACATTCCACGTAGCCATTCTCAGAATGTCCGAAGGCATGTCCTTAGTCGGTCGTGGTTCGTCAACGTTGGTTCCGTCCGCATCCGAGGCTGTTCGTTCGTTTTTCTTTGCTTAGATATTTTTTCCGGGTGGGGGTCGCAAGCCCACCGACCCAACCTCTTTAGTCGCCTCTTACGACACGCAGAAGGCACGTGGGGCATATTCTATTCCCTAACCCCCAGGGGGTATATATACAGTATATATATATATATTCATTAAATATTGTTAGAAAGCAAACATATACTGTATATATATATATATATTATATATATATATATATATATATATATATATATTTATATATATATATATATATATATATATATATATATATATATATATATATATATATACATATATATATATACAGTATATATATATATATATATATATATATATATATATATATTCATTAAAAATAAGGTTACTAGGAAAAGAAGCATCCCCATTTTGATCAATTTATTTTCAAACTTGCAATATTTCGGACGGTCGTCCATCATCAGGCTACACACGTGATCCTATAAATGAATGAATACACATATTTTTAAATTCAGCATAGGAAGGATCTAAAATGTATCTATTAAAAATATTTAACATAAACTTACGAAAGAAGGTTACATAAAAGGTAACTATAAATGAATGAATGAATACACAGATTTCTAAATTCAGCATAGAAAGGATCTAAAATGTGTCTATCAAAATATTTAACACAAAATTACGATAGAAAGTTATGTAAGAGGTAACTGACAAAGTTAAAGTTATTAAGACATTTTACAAAAATATGAAAACATTATAGCAACAATACCTTCACCTCGCCATGACAGCAGTCAGACAGAGACAAAGGTTGTGAAATCAGGCACCAACATATGACGGTCACATCAAAAAACAAACAACAAAGTATTGTTCCCATGAACCCCGAATGTACTGCTAAAATGAAGCACGCATTTGAGTCTAAACCCGAATTAACGTACCAAAAAATTAAACATTTAAACACAAGGCAAATATCATATAACATCAAATTTGCGAATTCAATTCGGGTGTCAATGAAGCTGACACTGCAAACCCAAATCGATGTATTAAAACAAAGAGTGAAACAATTAATCACACAATACATACAGAAAGAATATACAACATTTATGAATTCAGTTCGGGTTTCAACGAATTATGAAGATTTTCTCCCCTAAAAAAGTATCCTGTTCGTTATTAAATCTACCTAAAATGCTAAAATCTTTATCTGAGAAGGGATGATCCTGCTCATGGAAATGATTTCTTATAGCAGAAAATGAAATTTTATTTAATAAATTACCTGTACGATAGCTCCGTCCCCTGTGTTCGAATATTCGGATCTTAAATTGTCTGGAATTACATCCAACATACCTTGCATTACAGCTAGGACAAACACATTTGTAAACTATATTCGAACGCATGTGATCGGGAATGCTATCTTTGTATGTTAACAAAGGATGATCCTATGGTGAAATTATTCGTAAAAATTACTCTAAAATTGACTGCAGGAAAACTGAAAATAAGATACCCTGGCGGACAACTGCACGATATCATATTGCATTACGACAAATGAAGGACGGGATCTACAGAGGACTGGAGAGGGAACACTTCAAAATCAGCAAGATCAGTCTAGATATATCATTTCTTACTACCTGTATGGCTTTTAAGGTGGTGCCTAGATTTGTCAAAGACCATTCGCCCACCTATCGAGATTGGCAAAGATATTTAGTAAACAGTGAACTTAAACGACAGAAAAAGAAACATGAACAACTATTATTGAAATGCAACAATTCGAAAAATGCTTTAAAGATTTCAGTGAGCTTCCTTGATTTTTGGGTATTCTATGGAAGAATTATTGGTAACACTGGTAACTCATGCATTAATGTTAGACAGCGTCATAGCAAGAAACTGCAGGATCTTGGTGTTGGAACTTTACACTGGAACACGGAATGTATTTTTAATCTATCAGATAGAATTTTGTCAAACCGGGAAAAGGAAATCTTATCACTAGGTTTAAATTTTGCCATTCCTTTGTATAGAACTAACCATGCCACACATCAGCTTGGTATTGATAAATGATGTAATGTTATTTCGGACTGTGCTAATAATGGCCTGTTTCGAGGGGGTAGACTCATAGGTGAAGCTCTTGGTAGAATACGTGACTTAGGAAAATTTTGCTTTGATTCAGCTAAAAGATTTAAATTGGATGTTGTATCTCCGGTATTCAAACCTGAAGACATTGATCTGCTGAAAAATCTTAGCGACGATCAGTCTATCATAATTACTAGACCAGACAAAGGCAGGGGAGTAGTTGTTTTGAATAAGGTGGATTATTTAACTAAAATGAAAGAAATACTCTCAGATCATTCTAAATTTAGGCGTGTAACCGGGGACCTTTTCACTCATATTATCAAGCTAGAAGATAGATTAAATAGAATCTTGAGATCAATTAAAGATAACATTGGATTACAACATTTGAATTATTTATATGCTTCGGGAACCTTACCTGGAATCATGTATGGATTGCCTAAGATACATAAACCTAATATTCCCTTTCGGCCTATAATATCAACTATAAAATATACTACTGCTTACAAACTAGGAAAATTTCTACTTCCATTGTTAACTCCGTTTACCACTAATGAATATACTGTAAGAAATTCAAAGCTATTCGTAGATGAATTGTCAAAACTAACTTTGCCCCAAGAATTTGTTATGGCGAGCTTTGACGTTGATTCCCTATTTACTAATGTCCCACTTCACGAAACTATAGGAATAATTTTAGATAACTTTAATCCTGAGGACATCTATGGACTAACCAAGAAAATATTAGGTGATCTTTTGAAATTTGCCACTTCAGAATCTGTTTTTGTTTAACAAAATTATGTATAATCAGATAGACGGAATAAATATGGGATCAAGACTAGGACCAGTATTTGCAGAAACGTTCTTATGCCATAATGAAGTTTTAGGACTAGATAACTGTCCCACTGAGTTTAAGCCTATTTTTTATAGGCGTTATGTAGATGACCTGTTTCTAATTTTTAAAAGAAAAGAAGACGCTCCCAAATGTCTAAATTATTTCAATGATCAACACTGTAATATTAATTTCACTAAAGAAGATGAAGAAAATCATTCTCTTTCATTCTTGGATGTTAAAATTAAATCTGGCAATGGATTAACAACTAGCGTGTTCAGAAAACCAACGTTCACAGATTTGGGCCTCAATTGGGTTAGCTTCTGTCCTGACGTCTTCAAAATAAAGTCAATCAAAACTCTACTGAATCGTGCCTATAACATTTGCTCTAATTACAACGTCTTGCATTTAGAATTTGAACACTTGAAACAATTTTTCTTAAAGAATAACTATACACTAAATATCTTCAATAAAGTTCTTAAAAAATTCTTATACAAAAAACGAAACGACGAAGTCAGTCATGAACATACCCAAACTCATTAAATATATAAAGCTACCTTTTTATGGCGAGACGAGCTTCATTTTTCGTAAGAAATTGTTAACGTACCTAAAGAACAGTTTCCTGCAGTCAATTTTAGGGTAATTTTTACGAATAATTTCACCATAGGATCTGTGTTTACATACAAAGATAGCATTCCCGATCACATGCGTTCGAATATAGTTTACAAATGTGTTTGTCCTAGCTGTAATGCAAGGTATGTTGGATGTAATTCCAGACAATTTAAGATCCGAATATTCGAACACAGGGGACGGAGCTATCGTACAGGTAATTTATTAAATACAATTTCATTTTCTGCTATAAGAAATCATTTCCATGAGCAGGATCATCCCTTCTCAGATAAAGATTTTAGCATTTTAGGTAGATTTAATAACGAACAGGATACTTTTTTAGGGGAGAAAATCTTCATACATTCGTTGAAACCCGAACTGAATTCATAAATGTTGTATATTCTTTCTGTATGTATTGTGTGATTAATTGTTTCACTCTTTGTTTCTATACATCGATTTGGGTTTGCAGTGTCAGCTTCATTGACACCCGAATTGAATTCGCAAATTTGATGTTATATGATATTTGCCTTGTGTTTAAATGTTTAATTTTTTGGTACGTTAATTCGGGTTTAGACTCAAATGCGTGCTTCATTTTAGCAGTACATTCGGGGTTCATGGGAACAATACTTTGTTGTTTGTTTTTTGATGTGACCGTCATATGTTGGTGCCTGATTTCACAACCTTTGTCTCAGTCTGACTGCTGTCATGGCGAGGTGAAGGTATTGTTGCTATAATGTTTTCATATTTTTGTAAAATGTCTTAATAACTTTAACTTTGTCAGTTACCTCTTACATAACTTTCTTTCGTAATTTTGTGTTAAATATTTTGATAGACACATTTTAGATCCTTTCTATGCTGAATTTAGAGATCTGTGTATTCATTCATTCATTTATAGTTACCTTTTATATAACCTTCTTTCGTAAGTTTGTGTTAAATATTTTTAATAGATACATTTTAGATCCTTCCTATGCTGAATTTAAAAATATGTGTATTCATTAATTTATAGGATCACGTGTGTAGCCTGATGATGGACGACCGTTCGAAATATTGCAAGTTTGAAAATAAATTGATCAAAATGGGGATGCCTCTTTTCCTAGTAACCTTATTTTTAATGAAAATAAGATACCCTGGCGGACAACTGCACGATATCATATATATATATATATATATATATATATATATATATATATACCGGTATATATACTGTATATACTGTATATTATGTATTTTGATCAGACTTGGTAAGAGAATATACTGGACATTGGCGGTATTTTGTAGCTTAACTAAAAATAATAATATACAAATAGATAAATATATAAATATATATACAACAATAACTCTTGCCTTAAATATGCTGACTCACCGACAAAGGTGATTTATGTAGCGCAGTAATTTATGTGGGGTAATTTGGATGCAATTTATTGCTTAGCACTATCTGATCCACCTTGTTGGGGGGGGGGGGGGGGTTTATGATGTTTCGTATAATTGTTATTAGAGAGTTGGCTTGCGTTTGTCATTTTCGAGCAATGTATCATAGTTTGACCGCTAGGCTAACAAAAACGCCTTCCCAGACTTCCAATAAAATACAAATAACAAATGAACACCCAGACCCCATTCAACCTAAATGTGTACATTTGTTGATAAGAAAAATGTTGCGACCAAAGGCCGATATTGTGTAATATACAGCCTCACTATCGCTTGCCCAGAATAGAAAATCGGCAAAGGGGGGTTTCTCATCTAGTTTCGCGTACCTACTCTCCCACTCACTCCCAGGGGTTTCTCCGGGCATGCCTCTGGGTCGCAACTTTGCCCATCTTACATAATTGATCAGTCATGAACAATGTAATTGTTCCTGAGGTGTCTTCATCATAGAGTTCTAATAGGTATAACAGGGGTCATGTACCACTTGGACTAGATAATAGTCCGTCAGACGCTTGGCCCGGGGAGCCGGTGTATACCTGTATATGAAGAGTCATGCCTGGAAGTGAGGTGGTTGGGCATTGTGGTGGTGGGGCTTTGCTGCGTGTCTTCTAGTGAGACCGGGAGGTCTGGGACCTGGGAGTCTTTTGCTGGAGACCCCATGTGGGCATCAGGTCTTTGGGTCTCCTCCTAGTCGACCTAGATGTTTTTTTTTTTTTTTTTTTATGGTGCATATTTGGGCTCTGTCTCCAGTCGGCCACACCCAGCTATGTAGTATGTGCCTTAGTATACACATACGTACATACCATATTAACACCTTACGAGCGGCCTATGCGGTTTATTTATATGTACCGCCCAGCGGGGTGTTTTTAGCCAAAATAGGGCTGTTTACGTGATCATTTTCATGCCTAAATAAGACCCAGAACGTAAAACAAGTACCTATCCCTGAAAGGGCATAAACAGAGCTTTCGAATGACACCATAACGATCCTTTTATGATGGCTAGTTTTCTTGCAATAACCGTGCAACGCGAGTGCAAAAAGCATGTAATTAGCCACTTTCCCGATACAATTCCTTATATAGCGAGTGAGAGAGGGAGGAGGGAGCTGGGATTCGTGTCAGTATGTTCGCCGCGGTGGTCTGGAGCAGTCATACGCTCGCTACTCTCCTGCCACCCCTTGTCTCTCTCTCTCAGCAACATTACGTGCTGAAATTGCCACTCGACCTATGTCGAGCGCCGCCACATAGTCCAGCTTTATTAAATACGACTTATGTGGTGAGCCGCTAATTAAGGGTTAACAGGGTGTATGTGTTGTGCGTGTGTGTGGGTGTTACTCAGTTACTTGTTCGTCAAGGGGAATCCACGCAATGCGAGCTAAGCTCATTATTATCGCGCCTCCTTAACTGGGAATGTATTGCGTGAAATGCATGTTAAGTGTTTTATGTACTGTTGGAATGGCTGTGGATGTGTGTGTAGTCTGTATTTAGCCATTGGCGACATCGGAAACGAAGGCTTAGGGTGGATCTGTATGGTACCATTCTCACTATAGACGGTACCGTCTCGCCCGAAGGCTTAGGTAGCCATCAGCTTAGGTGAACCATAAATACCCATCTCGCATTGTACCATTTTTGCCAACCCCAGATGGGACGTCACAACGTCGTCCAATTATTCCAGGTACCTATTTACAGCTAGGTGAACTGAGGCTAACACATGAAAGGAGACAAGCCCAATTTGTCTCCGCCCGGCCGGGGATTGAACCCCCGACCCCTCGTGTGTGAGACGAGAGCTCTACCTACTAGGCTACGGGCTGTGTGTGTGTGTGTATGTGTTTGTGTGTTGTGTGTGTGTATATGTATGTGTGTGTGTGTGTGTATGTGTTTTGTGTATGTGTGTGTGTATGTGTGTGTGTGTGCTGTGTGTGTATGTGTTGTGTATGTGTATATGAGGGAGACAATACCACACAGTAACATCAACACACTCAAATAACCCAGATATTGCTTGTCCTTGGAGGAGGTGCCTGGGGTTATTGACTAGGAATAGAGGGGACAGCTCTCTGTCTCTCTCTCTCTCTCTCTGTGTGTGTGTGTGTGTGTGTGTGAGTGTGTGTATTTGTGTGTGTGTGTGTGTGTATTTATGTGTGTGTGTGTGTGTGTGTGGTCATTGTAGAACAGGTCAGGCAGAAAGTAGCCAACCCTGACTTCCCTAAGACATATACAAATTAACACAATCAACCAACGCCTACGCCATGACGGAAGAACATCGATCCTCCCTTCTCAACGACTAGGAATACTTGAATTCCCTAAATTCATTTCATCTTAGGGTTAAATACATATACATATACTGTATATATATATATATATATATATATTATATGTATATATATATATGGTATATATATATATATATATATATACCATATATATATATACATATATATATATATATATATATATACTCTATATATATATATTGAAATTAGTTGAGTTAGTTCTTTAGATACATATTGATTAATATAAGGGGCACATAGTCTGTTACGCTGGCCAGCTTGCCAGAATGTGCTCGTACTCGCTAGCGCTCGCCAGGGCAGTGAAATCGGCTATAATACTCGTAGAACGATGTTCTTTCTTTCTTAGTATTCATGTTGTCACAGACAGATCAGTGGTGGTCTTTATTCTTGTCTGTGACACTTGGAAGTATTTTATATCAGTGATAGAGTATAAGATGTGTAGTGTGAAGTTAGGGAGAGCGAGAATGAAGGAGGCAGCAAGGTTGTATTATGTGCGTGTGTATGTATGTGTGCCTTCCTCGCTCGGGCGGACTTTCCCACGCTCGTGATTGGCCGGTGGGCCTGGCGCGTCATATGATGCCTGCTCTTCATGACGTAGTGGTCTGTGATTGGGTGCCGCTGTCTCTCCTTGGTGCTGGAGGGCTCCTACCCGCGTGTCTCCTCAGAGCTTGGCATGGTGTGCTTGGTCCTAGACGTCCCTTGCAATCTGTCCCCAATCTAACCCCCTGTACTACTGTTTCTCTCTCTGAACTTCTTCTTTTCCAATACTTCTCCTCTTTATTCAATTACTTATCCCTTCTGGTTCTGCATACGACTTCCATAGTCGGCTAGTCGTATTACCAGCACCAGTCCCCACATATATGTTTTGCACTAGCTTTAGGGATTATTAGTCATAGTCACATGGAGTCATATTATCATTGGGTGCTTCTAATTATTGAGTTGTTCTTTGTTACTATTTAATGCTAGACAGTGGAGGGTATCTTTGGTCGTTGTCTGAGTTATGTATATGGCAAGTCAGAGCCTGTACGACTTCGACGAAGCTAGGTAGCCTGTAACCTTTGTGCATAATTTTCCTGTGCGATTGTAGCAGTATAAAAGCGAAGGACTTTTGCTTACTCTTGCTCGTATGCTTGCTACCTCATTTTGTTGACCTTTGTGGAGCGCCAGGGCAAGACCAGATACACGAGATCTGGACTTACCAAGAGAGCATCCTAGTCACTTAACGTAACATAAGGGAAATCTGTTCAAGGGGAGACAGTAGGCTACGAGCATGCTTGCGCTCTGCCTAGCCATCTGGTACCTTTTATGCCGCTGCTAGACTTTATTAGTAATAAAGACCGCATTGTGTTTATTAACTTTAACTGCCTATGCTTTAGGAATTATTCACATATTATTTTAGCCTAGGTTGATGCATGGTGCACAACCCAGTTTGGCTGTTACTTTGGCTAAGGAAGTACTGTTTTTGGAGTGGTTATTATTAGTGCTGTCACAGAGTTGTTGCACTCCCTTGTTTTATATATATGTATCCTACTTGTTGGTGTATTTAAGATACACGCTTCGGTGTCCTGCCCCTGCATTATTTCTGTTCTATATTCGACGAGCATCTTAGAGCATCAGACGTTTTCAGAAGATTCCATATCTGTTTGCTGTAGGACTAGACTTCCAGTGTTTTCATAGAGCACTTTAGAGTTTAGTGTTGCGTACAGACTCACACTAAAGTTAACGTAAGCTTATTAACACCTTACGAGCGGCCTATGCGGTTTATTTATGTGTACCGCACAGCGGGGTGTTTTTAGCCAAAATAGGGCTGTTTACGTGATCATTTTCATGCCTAAATAAGACCCAGAACGTAAAACAAGTACCTATCCCTGAAAGGGCATAAACAGAGCTTTCGAATGACACCATAACGATCCTTGTATGATGGATAGTTTTCTTGCAATAACCGTGCAACGCGAGTGCAAAAAGCAGGTAATTCGGTACTTTCAGTACATAATTGAGTATGTAGCTGGAGGGTCTGGATTTGTGTCAGTAGGTTCGCCGCGGTGGTCTGGAGCAGTCATACGCTCGCTAGTCTCCTGCCACCACTTGTCTCTCTCTCTCAGCCACATTACGTGCTGAAATTGCCACTCGACCTATGTCGAGCGCCGCCACATAGTCCAGCTTTATTTAACTCGACTTATGTTGCTCGCCGCTAAATAAGGGTTAAATCTTGTTATAGTTTATTTAAGCATTGTTTTTACTTGAGAGCATTTTATTAACGTAAAGTACTACTGTTGTGAGTAGGCTTTGCCGTCACCGGAAATCCTTTGTAGAAGTGCACTAAAACCCAGTTAATTGATACCCCGTTATCCAGTAGATTAACTCTGGAGGGTTTAAGTGTTTTGTTCACCGGCGTAATAGTTCGAGGGTTTGGAATTAGCGTACCGTTGTTGCAGATATAGCCTATCATCTAGTCCATTATTAAGTGCCCTTGTTTATTTCGTAGTGCCGGTCGTAACAAATGGCGACTTTGCCAGTATATAGTGAACTGAATATTGCAGCGTTTTTTTGAGAAATCTTATTGCCATTTGGGGTTGAATTTATTTCTCGCATTGTTGGCAGTGGACATTGTTTTGAGGATATATGGAACTTGTTGGAGTTTATTGGTGACCTAGTATTGCACTCAAGAACATCTTCGAATATTTTTTTGTGAATAAAGCTACGCGAGAGTTTGGCTACTTTTGTCTTGACTGGAGAATTTTTTGTTGACTCCATCATGTCACCGGACGGGTCTGAGTATAGTGAGGGCACAGTGCGAGAGACAGGCGAGGAGGTGGAGAAGGTGGAGTTGGTTGACGGCGTTCGGGTGGTGAACAATGAGGAGGATGCTCGGATTTTTTTTGGAGGAGCCTATGACGGCAGACCGGGTGTCGGGACTGGACCGGTACGGACTGCAGTGTGTAGCCACGGTCTTAGGGTTATCTGGTAATAGCGGTTTGTCGAGAGGTGAGCTGGTTACCCGTGTGCTCGGTGGGGTGCGTGAGGCTTCGGGTGGAGCGGGAGCTGGGGCACCTTCGTCCCAGCCCCCATTCCACTCGACTCCTATCATGGCGCCCCCTCGGGCTCCGGAGCCGGGTACGTTCCCGCAGGCCGATGGCCGTTGGTGGTTGGGTATGCCTCTAGGTGACTCACGGGGTGGGTCCCCGGTAGTAGCACCCCCTCCTCAGGGTTTGTCTTCCGAGATGTTGTTTCAGCTCGAGCTCGCCAAACTTAAACAGCAAGAGCGACAGGCTGAGCTCAAGCAGCAAAAGCATAAGGCTGAGCTCGAGCAGCGAAAGCATGAGGCTGAGCTCAAGTATAAGTATGAGTCTGAGCAGCAGCAGCGAGAGGCTGAGCTCAAGTATAAGTATCAGACGGAGTCTCCAAAGTATTGTGCCGATATTGACCTAGAGAAAACGCGTGTAGAGGTGACGAGGAACCGGGTCGTCCAGGGGGGTCGACCCCATGACCAGTCTCTGTCGCATCTACTAAAGTTGGTTCCAGTGTTTGATGAGTTAGGAGTTACCGAATTCTGTCTCTGGTTCGTGAAAAAGTGCCAGGAGCACCAATGGCCCGAGGAGAAGGGGGCAGCCCATTTTCGGGGAAAGCACTCAAGGCGTACGATGCTTTGCCCCTAGATTCCTGCGTGAATTATGAGGCGTTGAAAGAGGCTGTCCTGAGGGCGTATGAGTTGCAGCCAGAGACCTATAGGCTGAAATTTAGGGCTGTTTCCAAGAGAAAGGAGAGTACTTTCCAGGAACACGCTAGAGAGCTGTCAGATGAATTTGAGAATTGGTTAAGGTCGGAGAAGGCAACTACTTTTGATGCAGTGAAGCAATTAGTGTTGTTGGAGCAATTATTTAAATGTACTGGCAGTGACTTGACTCTTAACCTGAAAGAAAAGCAACCTAAACCTCTGCAGGAGGCAGCTCAGATGGCTGACCTCAGGTTGTCATTGATTCGTGGGTGCGGGTCTGCACAGAGAACTGAGGCAGGTAACCAGGGGCGTACCACTCCACCCCCCCCCCCCCGAATTAAGGACACAACTAATTACCCATTTAAGAGTACTGGTGCCAATTTTGATCCCATGTCGAAACCCTTCCCGTTAAAGAAAGGCCAGGGCCCTTCCTCACCTCAGAAGAAGTCCAAGAGCGAAGTGGAGTGTTTCAAGTGTCATGAGAAGGGGCATATTGCGCGCTCATGTCCGAGCACACCGCCTACAGCAGTGGTGTCACTAGTGAGCAACATCGGTGTGTCTTTGAGGTCTTCCGCCTTTGCCCGGGGTAATATGTCGGTTGCGAAGTCACAGTCGGTGCAGAAGCAGCAGGAGGGCTCGTCACCCGTCCGAGATGCTTTTTGTGGTCATTGGGGGCATGGCACTGTGAGGTGGGCTGGTGTGGAGCATAGGCTTGAGTTGCTGCGTGATACGGGCGCTTCCCAGTCACTTGTTAAGAACTTCACTGGCAAGCCTATTAACGTGGCTCGGGTTGTGGTGGTTCAAGGCATCAATGCTACGCGGTCTTACCCGCTGGTCAGAGTGGAACTTGAGGTGGACGGTGTGATACGGGAGTTGGATGTGGGTGTTGTGAAGAAATTGCCAGTTGAGGTGGTCGACCTCCTTCTCGGTAACGACTTTGCGGTGCTCACTTCCGAGGTTCCACCCTTAGTCGTTCCCGAGAGGGCGGCCGACACGAGTAGGGAAGGGCTCGAGAGATCTCAGTCTGCTCAGGTGTCACAGCCTAGTACCCAGGTTTCAGACCAGCGGAGGAAAGGTCGGAAGGAGAAAGTCGAGGCTGGTGGTCTGGTTGAGAGTTTGGACCCAGCGACACTCCTTGGTGACTCGGTACTTGCACCAAAATTGAGCTCCGAAGTGGCCCCAGAACCTGTCCCCCCTAGTGACATGGTAGGGCGTGATGGTACTCCGCGACAGAGTAGTTCCCAGGTGAAACTAGAAGATCTTAGTCTTGAGAGTTGTGGGAACGGGCCTATTGAACTCGATGAGGACGGGGAAGCATGTCATGTGAACCTGTTAAAGGAGTTTTTGAGGCACCCACCTGAGCAGCCTACTGTCCCTGTGTTGGTCTGCAGCGGCCAAGGTGGAGAAGGAGAGGGGGGCAGTGAGGCACAGGTGGAGGAAAGTTGGGATTGTCATGTCTTGGCGGAGCAGTGGGCGGGGAACACGAGGCAGATGGCTGTGGAAGCGCTTGAACACCTGCCTGACCAGCAGTGTGCAGCGATCCAGCCCCTGCTCGGTTCATACCCCACTGTTTATGCCGAGCACCCAGGCCACACAACTCATGCGGTGCTCGATGTTCCGCTGGCAGGTCACTTGAGTGTGAGTAAACCGTTGGCCTCATTGTTTCAGTGGTTCAAGGTGGGCGACGAGGCTTTGGCATGGTTGTCAGGTCAGGGTCGACCCATGGCTGCTAAGGGTGGTGGTCAGAATCAGGACATTGAGCAGATTGGTGAGGTTGGCTGTGGAGTGGATGCGCCCGGTCGTCGCATAGCCTCCCAATGCTGCTCTAGTCGAATGCAACAGCCCTACCATAGACCGACTGTATCTGGCCGTGTCGCTGAAGGCGGTGATGCTGCGCAGGCAGATGTAGTCGCAAGGAATGCGGGGGTGCGCATGTACGGAATCGGCGGGGAAGCATTCTCCAGGCCTGATATACGGGGTAGAACCCAACATGGAGGCTGGAGACAGTGCAAGGCTCAAATTGGCTCCCTACCGTATAAATCCTGCTCGACAGCCTGTTGTAAAAGCAGAGCTGGACTACATGTTGGAAAAGGGTCTGAGGGATAAAGGATATCGTGAGTGGTCGTTGCCAGTGACTTTGCAACCTGAGTTAAGTGGCAAGATCCATGTGTGTGTTGATTGCAAGAGTGATGGTGCATCATCCCTGACAGATGCCTATACCTTATCCAGAGTTGACGACCCCATAGACCGCATCGGGGCTGCCTCGGCTATCACTAAGGTAGAAATAGTGAAAGGTTATTGGCAGGTCCCGTTGCCGGAGAGAGCGAAGAGAAGTGCCAGTCTTGTGATGGACTGGGCAGTTTATCAGTGTCAGGTGTTGTTTTGCTGCCGGAACACAAGTTGGATGTGTGGCATGTTAAGGGCACTGATAATGTTCTGGCTGATTGTTTGTCACGGGAGGGTACGCTTCAAGGAGCACCCTCGCCGTTCAGTCAGTGTTTGTTTGAGAGTGGAGAAAAAATTAGGCTTGCCCCTGTAGTGCAAAGCCGCCATAAACACTATTAAAAATAATACAAAAACCTCACATAAAAACTCTTTCTTTTGATAGTATATAAGTGCAGTATGTTACAGCAAGAATCTAAGACATTCTGAGTTTTTGTCTTAGTAGACTAGGCTTGTTGAAGCTTGCTCGTTGAGCATAATATTGTTAAGTGATACTATTCTTTTGGGGAAGTGTTGTGTAGATTTTTTTTATATAATGAAGTGTTTTATGTTTGTGATTGTGCCTTGTTTTCACAACTTGGGGGAGTAGCTAGGTGAGGCGGGGTTTATGAGCATTCTGCCTGGTCAGATGTGGCGTTTACCTGAGGTTAAAACGTCCCACATCTTGGGCGGGGTGTTACGCTGGCCAGCTTGCCAGAATGTGCTCGTACTCGCTAGCGCTCGCCAGGGCAGTGAAATCGGCTATAATAATCGTAGAACGATGTTCTTTCTTTCTTAGTATTCATGTTGTCACAGACAGATCAGTGGTGGTCTTTATTCTTGTCTGTGACACTTGGAAGTATTTTATATAAGTGATAGAGTATAAGATGTGTAGTGTGAAGTTAGGGAGAGAGAGAACGAAGGAGGCAGCGAGGTTGTATTATGTGCGTGTGTATGTACGTGTGCCTTCCTCGCTTGGGCGGACTTTCCCACGCTCGTGATTGGCCGGCGGGCCTGGCGCGTCATATGATGCCTGCTCTTCATGACGTAGTGGTCTGTGATTGGGTGCCGCTGTCTCTCCTTGGTGCTGGGGGGCTCCTACCCGCGTGTCTCCTCAGAGCTTGGCATGGTGTGCTTGGTCCTAGACGTCCCTTGCAATCTGTCCCCAATCTAACCCCCTGTACTACTGTTTCTCTTTCTGAACTTCTTCTTTTCCAATACTTCTCTTCTTTATTCAATTACTTATCCCTTCTGGTTCTGCATACGACTTCCATAGTCGGCCAGTCGTATTACCAGTACCAGTTCTCACATATATGTTTTGCACTAGCTTTAGGGATTATTAGTCATAGTCACATGGAGTCACATTATCATTGGGTGCTTCTAATTATTGAGTTGTTCTTTGTTACTATTTAATGCTAGACAGTGGAGGGTATCTTTGGTCGTTGTCTGAGTTATGTATATGGCAAGTCAGAGCCTGTACGACTTCGACGAAGCTAGGTAGCCTGTAACCTTTGTGCATATTTTTCCTGTGCGAGTGTAGCAGTATACAAGCGAAGGGCTTTTGCCTACTCTTGCTCGTATGCTTGCTACCTCATTTTGTTGACCTTTGTGGAGCACCAGGGCAAGACCAGATACTTGAGATCTGGACTTACCAAGAGAGCCTCCTAGTCACTTAACGTAACATAAGGGAAATCTGTTCAAGGGGAGACAGTAGGCTACGAGCATGCTTGCGCTCTGCCTAGCCATCTGGTACCTTTTATGCCACTGCTAGACTTTATTAGTAATAAAGACAGCATTGTGTTTATTAATTTTAACTGCGTATGCTTTAGGAATTATTCACGTATTATTTTAGCCTAGGTTGATGCATGGTGCACAACCCAGTTTGGCTGTTACTTTGGCTAAGGAAGTACTGTTTTTGGAGTGGTTGTTATTAGTGCTGTCACAGAGTTGTTGCACTCCCTTGTTTTATATATATGTTTCCTACTTGTTGGTGTATTTAAGATACACGCTTCGGTGTCCTGCCCCTGCATTATTTCTGTTCTATATTCGACGAGCATCTTAGAGCATCAGACGTTTCCAGAAGATTCCATATCTGTTTGCTGTAGAACTAGACTTCTAGTGTTTTCATAGAGCACTAAAGAGTTTAGTGTTGAGTACAGACTCACACTAAAGTTAACGTAAGCATATACTCCTTTATTAAATCTTGTTATAGTTTATTTAAGGATTGTTATTACTTGAGAGCATTTTATTAACGTAAAGTACTCCTGTTGTGAGTAGGCTTTGCCGTCACCGGAAAGCCTTTGTAGAAGTGCACTAAACCCCAGTTAATTGATACCCCGTTATCCAGTAGATTAACTCTGGAGGGTTTAAGTGTTTTGTTCACCAGCGTAATAGTTCGAGGGTTTGGAATTAGCGTACCGTTGTTGCAGATATAGCCTATCATCTAGTCCATTATTAAGTGCCCTTGTTTATTTCGTAGTGCCGGTCGTAACAAGTCCTACATTGAGTATAAACAACATACCGAAAAGTGATATAATGAGGCAGCTGACAGCATAATATAATGGTTTTTATCGGTGATGACTTATATTAATTAGTTTAAGGATTGTGGGATTTAGTTATTTAGGTGTTAGTTAAGGTAATAATATATGAAATTATTGGTCTTATGATTAATTCTAAAGCAACATATATAAAGGTTAAAGGTATTTACACACTATATAATGGTGCAGATGACTGTAATTATTGCGACTATTTTATATTTTCGACAACATATCCTAACTTCATCATATTTAGTGTAAAATATCCATAGACAAATATACAGGTTGGTACATAATTGGGTTACCCAGTCTATGCACCACCTGAGCCAGGTGGGTAATTTATTTCTGCGACACCCTGTATGATGGACTGAACTTAAGGGGAGGCAGACCAATTTTCTGGACCCCCTACTCCCTAATGTTTAGCCCCACTAGTTTTGAGATTGTGACGTTAACCACTCCGTTACAACTGCAGGGCTTGTCCTACAGTGACTCGCTAGGATCGCCAGGGCAGTGGATGTGGCTACAGTTGATGTATTATTGTGTGCTTTATTTCATATGAAAGCTCGTGTCACGGGCAGTCCAGAAAGGCTCTTTTTTTTCGCCCATGTCAAGGCTTTATATATTTAATTGCAAAGCATATGTTTTATCATTAAGTAGTAATGATAGGATTTGAGAGAGAGAGAGAGAGAGAGTAGAACAGAGTGAGAGGAGGCGCGCAGTGTTTTTTGCCATGCTTGATGACGTCACGGCTGGCTGGCCTGGGATTGGTTGAAGGAGTTTTTTACCATGCTTGGTGACGTCATGTTTGGCTGGCTTCTTTGTCATTGGCTGAGGGAATTGTTACCGCTTTTTCTACGCGGCTCGAGCTAGTGCTAGTATATATACAGCCCTCTCGCCACTCTCTCCCTCAGATCTGGTTTCTAGAACGCATCCCTCTTATCCCTTTGATATCTGTCGCCCTCTCCGCACCTGAGAACCTTTTCCTCTGCCTATCTCTCTCATTTTCCATATCTTTCACCACCATTTATTAATATTATACCCCCTCAGGTTAACTCTGCATAATCAGCTTCATGCTGGCCAGTTGTATTGTGCGTTAAGCTCTGATATAACCCATGTATGTTAGTTGTTAAGATAAGTTGATCACAAAGCATTGGTTGGCATTCATATTGTTCAGTACCGCTTCCTATAATTATCAGTGTTCTGCTGGATTAGATAATGCTAGACTAGGAGTCTGATACTATAAGGTATTGTTTCCGATGGGTGTTGGCTTTAGTTAAAAGCTGCACGACATACCTGAGAACTGGAGTTGATTGGGTAAATTCTAGTCTGTGTACCATTGAGAATAGAGCATGCACGAATGAGGGCTATTTGCCTATGCCATTCTGCACTGTTCTAAGCTCGTTGTTTGTCTTTGAGGTACGCCAGGAGAACACTTAATACTTCGGTATTAAGGTTTCTCAAGAGAGCTACCCTTCATTATAACGTAATACTTGACGCACAGACTTGAGATTTGCACTAGGCTATGCGGCATGCCATGCGCACCAGTATCTCGTATCATTGACTCTAGCTAGACTTTATCAGTCACAGTAGACATTAAGTATATTAAACCAATTACTCTTTTTATCCATACCCGTTTATGATTACACAAGCATTTCGCAGCCTAGTTTGATGTATTGAGACACAAACGACTTAGGCTCTTTTTGTTGATAGGAATACTACATTGTCGTGGCGATTATTATTAATGTTGTGGCGTTTAGGATATTCTTGGCTCCGACTGCATTATATCTCCTTCCTTTTTGTGTGCATAGCCTGCACGAGCATTGTTCCGCTGCCTGCCTTTTTGGGTTCCATTTCCGATTCGAGCATCTTGATAGCATCTAACATTTAAAGAAGATTCCTTGTTGGTGTTGAAGGACTTTAGTGCACTTTCTTTCATGGTGGAGTGCCTGACATTTATTGATTAAAGTAACGTAAGCTGTAACTTCTCTTACCACCTTACTTTGCATACCATAACCAAGCACCTTCGGTTATAGGTAGTAATAGGCTGTTTTTACATAACATTAAGCCTAGAGTAGACGCACATTTATTGGGAGTTTAATAACCTATTATTGCATATAGAACTCTGGAGAGTATTTGTGTTCTTTGTTCACTGGGAATATACATCAGAGGTTGGATCTAGCGCTTTCCGTTGTAGCATTTATGCCATTACTAGTCCAATGAATAAGAGCCCTGATATATTTAAACCTCAGTCGTAACTAATGGCGACCTTGCCTAGGATTTGGTGAACCTACATTTATTAGCAGGGAACATTTGTTGTTTTGGGGAATATTTTGCGGGGATCAGCAAGAATAATTTTTGTTTTGCAACATAGTATTATAGCCCTTGAGTATTTCCAAAATTTTTGTGTGTATATTGAGGTATAAGAGTTTGGGGTGCTTCTTTTCTGAATATTGAGGTGGGAAATTTTTGTGAGCATCATGTCTTATACCGGATCAGAGGAGAATGGAGACACAGTACGTAATGTCGAAACTGAGGAACAACAGTATGATGAAATGGTTAATCAGGTCAACTGTGAGGAGGATGCTGAATATTTTTGCAATGGCCTGTCACTGCCGAGCGGTTGGAGGGTATGGATCGGTACGGTCTTCAATGCCTGGCCACAGCTATCGGTCATGCGGGTACTAGCAGCATGACCAGGGATAACTTGATAACGTGTGTACTGGGCAGGGTGACTGGTGAGCGAGGTGGGTTGAGTGCTCAGAGCCCTTCGGCCATGCTTCCCCTACACTCGACTCCTATCCATCCCAGTGGTTTGCCGACCCCGAGTACGCATCCACAGTTGGGTGGTGACTGGCAGGGTGGGCTGCCCCTGGGGGGACCACCGGTAATTTCAAACATTGTAGCACCTTCACCTCCTCAAGGGTTATCTCCAGAATTATTGCTTCAGCTCGAATTAGCTAAGATCGAAGAGAGAAAGGCTATCAGGGCAGGTGAGCAGCAAATAGAGCTAGCAAAAATCCAAGCTGAGGCGACTAGGTACTGTGCCGACAGGAACGTAGAGAAGTCGCGAGTAGAGACAACGGGACAGCGACTTGGGGCTGGTAACCGTGCTCCTGATCAATCTCTCTCGCACTTATTGAAACTGGTTCCGGTGTTTGATGAGAGTGGGGTAACAGAATTTTTCGCACGCTTTGAGAAGAAGTGCCAGGAACACCAGTGGCCAGAGAATAAATGGGCAGCACTTGTATCCTCTAGATTAATAGGCAAGGGTCTTAAAGCCTACGATGCGTTACCTTTGGAGTCATGTATGAGGATCTCAAGGAGGCTGTCCTGAGGGCTTACGAACTGCAACCAGAAACGTACCGTTTGAAGTTCCGGGGTGTAACCAAGGGAAGAGATAGCACCTTTTTGGAACACGCCCGGGACTTGTCCGATGCTATGGGGAACTGGCTCCGATCTGAGAAGGTAACAACGTTTGATGGAGTTAAGCAGTTGATGATGTTGGAGCAGTTCTTTAAGAGCACGGGCGGTGATCTAACTTTGAACTTAAAGGAGAAAAACCCAAGAACTCTAGTCGAAGCAGCAGAAATGGCTGATCGACGGCTGTCGTTGATTCGGGGTTGTGGGTCCTCACAGAAGTACGATGCAAGTGCTAGGGACCGTTATCCTCCCCCTCCCCGTAGCAATGACACATTTAAACAAAAGAGCAATGAAACTAAAACTGAATCCAAACCTGACACCACGCCGTATAAGACAAGTCAGGGGCCTTTTACATCACAGTATAAGCCGAAACCGAAATTTATGTGTTTTAAGTGCCACCAGGAGGGTCATAAGGCAAATGAGTGCCCTAGTCGACCTCCTCCAGCAGCCGTGTCTTTTGCTCACGGCATTGGAGTGTTCAAGAGGACATCGGAGTTTGTTAGAGGCAATTCTTCCGAGGTAAATACACTGCCAGTGCAGAAGGATCCGGAAGGCTTATTCCCTGTCCGTGATGCCTTTAGTGACCACAGGGGACTCGGTTGTGTGGAGTGGGGGGGTAGAAGACATGAGGTGAGAATTTTGCGTGACACTGGGGCATCGCAAACATTGTTGAGGAATTTCACTGGTAAACCTGTAAATACGGCGCGGGTGGTTGTGGTTCAGGGAGTTAATGCAACAAGGTCATACCCGCTTGTAAGAATGAAGATGGAAGTTGATGGTGTGACTCGTGACCTGGATGTAGGAATTGTGGAGAAGTTACCTGTTGGGGGCGTCGACCTCCTTCTCGGCAACGACTTTGCGGGGCCTACTTCTGAGGCTCCACCCTTAGTCGTTGCCGAGAAGCCGGCCGACGTGAGTAGGGAGGAGCAGGAGTGGGTTGAGAAGTGTCCGGTGCAACCTATGGCGTGTGTTGTCACCAGATCTCTTGCATCCAGGGAGTCACATTCTGGTCAACAGTCTTTAGACAAGCGGAGGAAAGGTACCGAGAAGGGGTTGAAAGTTGATGCGGTTGAAAGTTTAGTATCAACGGACATTCTCGGGGACTCATTATTAGGACCGATTTTCGAGTCTGGAGAAGACCCATTAACTGTTACTAAGAAGGCAGAGGATGGGCTTAAAAAGACGAAGAGACAGCAACGATACACAGAGAGAGAGCAACGGGAGGCTAAATTCAATGTAGGAGGGGGGCATGAGTTGTTTCGCAAACACTGAGATAGGCTTGCTCCTTCGGACATTTGTAAATTGCAATTAGAAGACCCGGAGGTTCTTGAATGTGGTACCGGTGCTGTCGAGTTGGAGGAGGACAGTGATGCACAGTCGGGAGATGTAGCAACAAGGTACCCTGACGCGTACCCTATGAGAAATGGGTCAGCGAAGACGGTGGTCCGAAACTTGCTAGAGAATTTTTCCCGGTATGGTTACCCGCAGGGGATTCAGTCAGACCAAGGATCCAACTTCACTTCTAGCCTCTTTGTTCGAGCAATGCCGCAGCATGGGATTGTTACGGTTGTGTCATCTGCGTATCATCCGGAGAGCCAGGGTGTGTTAGAGCGATGGCACTCAGCCTTGAAATCTATGCTTCATTGTTGTTGCTTTGAGGATGGGAAGGGTTGGGATCTTGGCCTGCAACATGTTTCATTTGCTGCACGGGAGGTACCTGGGGAAAGTTTGGGATTTAGCCCTAATGAGCTCGTCTTTGGACACCGTGTCAGAGGGCCTCTTCATATGGTTGAAGAAATATGGGAGGGCGCAGAAAAACCTTGTTCTATGCTCAAGTATGTCCTCGACAGTCGAGAACGGATGTTGCGCAGTCTGGAGTTGGCTGGCCGTAATTTGACTAGCTCTCAGGCCCTCATGAAGGACAGGTATGACCTCAAGGTTAAACTCAGGGAGTTTCACGTGGGTCAGGAGGTGTTGATTCTACCGCCCCTTGTAGGTCATCCCTTATCCGCAAAGTACACTGGTCCTTATAGGGTGGTTGAGAGGCTATCGGACCTGGATTGCTTGGTGGCCGCTCCAGACAGACGTAAGCGCAATCAGTTATGTCACGTTGATCTCATGAAGGAGTGTGTGAGGCACCCCCCTGAGCCTCTCACTGTGCCTGTGATGACGTTTAGCAGTCAAGGTGGAGAAGGAGAATGGGACAGTCAAGCTCAGGTGGAGGATAACTGGAAGGATAAGAAAGTCAAATGGGCGCCTGAGTGTGAGAAGGCGTTTAGAGTAGTAAAACACCTGTTGTGCACTCACCCGATCCTCAGGGCCCCTGACTTTAAGCTTACCTTTCCAACTAGCAACGGATGCTAGTGGTGTGGGGGCTGGTGCCGTCCTTATGAAAATGGACGATGATGGGCTGGAACATCCTGTTAGTTTCTGCTCAGAGAAGTTTAATTCAGCCCAGGGAAGCTGCTCTGTTGTCGAGAGGGAGCTGCTGGCAGTTGTGCTTGCACTGAGGCATTTCGAGGTCTATGTTCCAGCCTATGGTCCGGTCGTTGTAGTTTACACAGATCATCACCCTCTCAAGTTCTTGGACCAGTTTCACAATCGGAATATGAGGCTGACCAGGTGGTCACTAAGGTTATTGGTATATAACCTGAACATACGCCATATTGCCGGTTGTGACAACGTGGTTGCAGATTGTCTTTCAAGGGTATATGATCCTGGGTAGATTGACACACGGGTAGCCTCCTGCTTTAGTTTGAATAGTATTTTGCGCTTGGTGCTTGTTGGCTTGCAGTTGTAGCCCAGCGTATTGGGTCGAAAAACAGGAGTTGAGCGTTTGGTATAGAAGAAAAAACTAGGCTTGCCCCTATAGTGCAGCCGAAATAAACAAATTAAAAAACATAAAAATCAAATAAAAACTCTTTCTTTGATAGTTGAATTTTTCAGTATGTTATAGCAGTAATTCTGAGTTGCACTCCTCTCGGAATGCTGGGCTAGAAAAGCTCGCTCTTGAGGAGCATAACTACATATGATTTAACCTATTGTGTTGGGGAGGGTTATAATTTTGTAAAATATTTTGTTGGGAACTGTGCCAGATATTGTACTGCCGCTGGGTGATGGGAAGTAGAGATATAGCATGGGTTCTAACCATCAGATTTTTTTGAGCTTTGGGCCTCTGAGAAAAATCTTGGGGGGGGTGTGACGTTAACCACTCCGTTAGAACCGCAGGGCTTGTCCTACAGTGACTCGCTAGGATCGCCAGGGCAGTGGATGTGGCTACAGTTGATGTATTATTGTGTGCTTTATTTCATATGAAAGCTCGTGTCACGGGCAGTCCAGAAAGGCTCTTTGTTTTCGCCCATGTCAAGGCTTTATATTTTTAATTGCAAAGTATATGTTTTATCATTAAGTAGTAATGATAGGATTTGAGAGAGAGAGAGAGAGAGTAGAACAGAGTGAGAGGAGGCGCGCAGTGTTTTTTGCCATGCTTGATGACGTCACGGCTGGCTGGCCTGGGATTGGTTGAAGGAGTTTTTTACCATGCTTGGTGATGTCATGTTTGGCTGGCTTCTTTGTCATTGGCTGAGGGAATTGTTACCGCTTTTTCTACGCGGCTCGAGCTAGTGCTAGTATATATACAGCCCTCTCGCCACTCTCTCCCTCAGATCTGGTTTCTAGAACGCATCCCTCTTATCCCTTTGATATCTGTCGCCCTCTCCGCACCTGAGAACCTTTTCCTCTGCCTATCTCTCTCATTTTCCATATCTTTCACCACCTTTTATTAATATTATACCCCCTCTGGTTAACTCTGCATAATCAGCTTCATGCTGGCCAGTTGTATTGTGCATTAAGGTCTTATATAACCCATGTATGTTAGTTGTTAAGATAAGTTGATCACAAAGCATTGGTTGGCATTCATATTGTTCAGTACCGCTTCCTATAATTATTAGTGTTCTGCTGGATTAGATAATGCTAGACTAGGAGTCTGATACTATAAGGTATTGTTTCCGATGGGTGTTGGCTTTAGTTAAAAGCTGCACGACATACCTGAGAACTGGAGTTGATTGGGTAAATTCTAGTCTGTGTGCCATTGAGAATAGAGCATGCACGAATGAGGGCTTTTTGCCTATACCATTCTGCACTGTTCTAAGCTCGTTGTTTGTCTTTGAGGTACGCCAGGAGAACACTTAATACTTCGGTATTAAGGTTTCTCAAGAGAGCTACCCTTCATTATAACGTAATACTTGACGCACAGACTTGAGATTTGCACTAGGCTATGCGGCATGCCATGCGCACCAGTATCTCGTATCATTGACTCTAGCTAGACTTTATCAGTCACAGTAGACATTAAGTATATTAAACCAATTACTCTTTTTATGCATACCCATTTATGATTACACAAGCATTTCGCAGCCTAGTTTGATGTATTGAGACACAAACGACTTAGGCTCTTTTTGTTGATAGGAATACTGCATTGTCGTGGCGATTATTATTATTGTTGTGGCGTTTAGGATATTCTTGGCTCCGACTGCATTATATCTCCTTCCTTTTTGTGTGCATAGCCTGCACGAGCATTGTTCCGCTGCCTGCCTTTTTGGGTTCCATTTCCGATTCGAGCATCTTGATAGCATCTAACATTTAAAGAAGATTCCTTGTTGGTGTTGAAGGACTTTAGTGCACTTTCTTTCATGCAGGAGTGCCTGACATTTATTGATTAAAGTAACGTAAGCTGTAACTTCTCTTACCACCTTACATTGCATACCATAACCAAGCACCTTCGGTTATAGGTAGTAATAGGCTGTTTTCACATAACATTAAGTCTAGAGTAGACGCACATTTATTGGGAGTTTAATAACCTATTATTGCATATAGAACTCTGGAGAGTATTTGTGTTCTTTATTAACTGGGAATATACATCAGAGGTTGGATCTAGCGTTTTCCGTTGTAGCATTTATGCCATTACTAGTCCAATGAATAAGAGCCCTGATATATTTAACCCTTAATTAGCGGCGAGCAACATAAGTCGAGTTAAATAAAGCTGGACTATGTGGCGGCGCTCGACATAGGTCGAGTGGCAATTTCAGCACGTAATGTGGCTGAGAGAGAGAGACAAGTGGTGGCAGGAGACTAGCGAGCGTATGACTGCTCCAGACCACCGCGGCGAACCTACTGACACAAATCTCAGCTCCCTCCTCCCTCTCTCACTCGCTACATACTCAATTATGTACCGAAAGTACCGAATTACCTGCTTTTTGCACTCGCGTTGCACGGTTATTGCAAGAAAACTATACATCATACAAGGATCGTTATGGTGTCATTCGAAAGCTCTGTTTATGCCCTTTCAGGGATAGGTACTTGTTTTACGTTCTGGGTCTTATTTAGGCATGAAAATGATCACGTAAACAGCCCTATTTTGGCTAAAAACACCCCGCTGTGCGGTACATATAAATAAACCGCATAGGCCGCTCGTAAGGTGTTAAACCTCAGTCGTAACAAGATTATAAGACGTTCGGCCCACTAGTTTGGCGATTTTAACACCTTTCGCCCCATTTCGTTGTCAATTTTAAGACCTTTCGTGCTATGTAGGTGTCGATTTTTTCCGGGCGAGCGAAAGCGAGCCTGCAATTTTAAGAGGAACCTGCCTTTGGCCGGGAAATTTTTCTAAGCTTGATTTAGGTCTAGGGAGGAAACTAAATACATATATGAATACATGAATTAATAGACCAAACAAACGGTCAGTCTCCCCTTAATCAATGGAGTCGATAAATGAAAGCATAATTTGTGTTAATATAAGTGAGTGTACTGTATTATACAATATTCTTTACAGTTTGACTTTTTCATATAGCTATATACTGTACTGTATATACTGTATATCATGCGAAATGATACCTGTCCTAACTCAGGATAATTTGACAGCTACATATAATCATTTTATTTCTTCACTCCACAATGCGCAAAATAAATATATCCCCAAAAGAAAATTTAGATCAACACAGAACCAACCCAAATGGATGAATAATAGACTATTAGACCTTCTAGGAAAAAAGAGAGGAATATATCGAAAAATTAAGAAAGGCGAAATTCACCTACTTGCTTACTATCAGAATCTATCAAGAGAGGTTAAAAAATGTATAAGGACAGACAAAAGAAATTATGAAATCAGGATAGCCAATGACTCAAAAAATAACCCTAAGGCTTTTTACCAGCTATATAAATCTAAAGTTAGAGATAAAATAGGCCCCCTTAAAACTTCGATAGGAGAAATGACAGAAAATGATTTAGAAATGTGCAGTACATTAAATAGTCAGTTTCTATCCGTTTTCACTAATGAAAATTTGGCACAGATTCCAGAAGTCCGTAAGGTATATAGAGATAGTATAGAAAATAGGTTAAGTACGGTTACTATAAGTAGAAATGATGTGCTTAAGGAAATTGACAGACTGAAACCTCAGAAATCGCCTGGTCCCGATGAGGTATATGCCAGAGTATTAAAAGAATGCAGAGATGAGTTAAGTTACCCATTAACATTTCTTTTTAACAATTCATTAGAAACTGGTATAGTTCCAGAAGCTTGGAAGCTTGCAAATGTAGTTCCGATTTTCAAAAAAGGTGATAAATCAATAGCATCCAATTACCGTCCCATTAGTCTCACTTCAATCATAGGAAAGCTACTAGAGTCAATTATTGCTAGGAAAATGAGAAACCACTTAGAAACATTTAACTTAATCAATTCTTCTCAGCATGGATTCACACAGGGACGTTCTTGCCTTACTAATTTGCTTAGTTTTTCTCAGAGGTATATGAAGCAGTAGATAATGACAAGGCATACGATATTATATTTAGATTTCAGTAAAGCTTTCGACAGAGTCCCTCATGAGAGATTGATGAGAAAGGTTGAGGCACATGGAATAGGTGGGGCGTTGTTGGGATGGATTAGGTCATGGCTAATTGGTAGGAAACAGAGAGTCAGCATAAATGGTACCAAGTCAGAGTGGGGAGCAGTCAAAAGTGGTGTCCCCCAGGGATCGGTATTAGGTCCCCTGTTGTTTCTTATATACATAAATGACCTAGATTTAGGTATAACTAGTAGGATAAGTAAATTCGCAGACGATACTAAAATGGGGAGATCAATTGATTCAGATAGCGATATAGAGTGCCTCCAAAGGGATCTAGATACCTTACATGAATGGTCAGTAAATTGGCAGATGAAGTTTAACATTGACAAATGCAAGGTATTAAAGATAGGGAAGATGCAAACAAATGTTAAATATAAACTAGCTAATTTAGAATTAGAAAATTCAGACTGCGAGAAAGATCTAGGTGTGTTTGTTAGCAATGATTTGAAGCCTAGAAAACAGTGTATAGGCGTTCGTAATAAGGCAAACAGGATTCTCGGGTTCATCTCTAGGAGTGTGAGTAACAGAACTGCTGATGTTATCTTAAAACTTTACTTGTCATTAGTGAGACCCCATATGGATTATGCTGTCCAATTTTGGTGTCCTTATTACAGAATGGACATAGATTCATTGGAGAGAGTACAGCGTAGAATGACAAAAATGATCCATAATATTAGAAATCTTCCGTATGAAGAAAGGTTGAAGAAATTAGGTTTACATTCGTTAGAGAGACGCAGAGTTAGAGGGGATATGATAGAGGTGTTCAAGTGGGTTAGTGGGATTAACAAAGGGGACATGACAAATGTACTAAAGCTCAGTGATAGCGAAAGAACTCGTACCAATGGTTTCAAATTAGATAAATTTCCTTTCAGAAAAGATATAGGCAAATATTGGTTTGGTAACAGAGTTGTAGATGGGTGGAATGGACTACCAAGTGCTATAGTGGGATCTAAACTGTAGGGAGCTTTAAGATAAAATTGGATAAGCATATGGACGAGAAGGGTTGGGTGTGAAGGGGGATCAGCCGGGTTGGGCCAATCAGCGCTCTGCAGACCCCCATAATCCTGCGTTAATCTCTAACCGTTTTGGTAAGATGATCCTCAGGGTATTAGAGTGTTGAGCCTATAATTGGGCTTTGTAATTGATTTGGGGTTGTGTGGGACAGGGATCTGCCTTGCTTAGGCCAATCGGCTTTCTGCAGACTCCCATTTTCTTATGTTCTTATGTTCTTAAAACAAAATAATAATAATACCCTTTATGAAATATGCATATTTATTCGTCAAAACACATATATTCGAGAAAAAAAATAATACTATTTATAAACAAATATTCGGATAATCCTCCATTGCAATTATTAACATACATACACATGTTTCATTTGCCAGTGTGTAGCATATATGCTTATTTACCAATATATACACAGTATACCAAATAAATAAAAAGTTTCACCTTTTTCCACGAAAAAGTGAAGGCATCCAACCAAATAATATGAATAAGGTAATGTATATAAATCACTACACGGAGGAAGCTGTTATTAATGGTCGGACCCTTAACGTGCCATATATCTTTGGTGGAGAGTAGTAAACAACACCCGAGGATGTCTGTGTCTGTTGGTTTGGTCAACATTATTACTGGGTGCTTGGCTACGGAGGGTATATATTGATTGGCTACGGTCTCTGGTTAGAGGTTATTATTAGCAATACACTGTGCCTAAATTATAGAGTAATGACAACAAACACAACATTACAAGATTATTTCTTAAAGCTTCCTAAACAAAACTCCATTATATTATGCAAGTTCAAATGTTGTAATCACAGTTTACCAATAGTAACATATAGGTATACTAATGTAAATGTAGATGAGAGAGTGTGTGTATTATGTAATATGAACTTAATTGGTGATGAATATTATTATGTGTTATAGTGCCCTTATTTCGATGAACATAGAAAGGAATACATTAGAAGGTATTTTTACAATCATCCACAAACTGATGAGATGACAGAATGATTTAACTGTAATACATATTTAGTTACAATGAACTTGGCTAAATATCTAAATGTAATTATTAAATCTTTTTGTATTAACCCTTTGGCGCACCTATAGTTTCCAATCAAATTTTTCCCACTCCCAAAGTATATCTCAGCTCACTCAGAGCCAGTTTTGTGCCCGGCGATAATTTGTTTCTGTGACGTTTTTATCCACCAAAAAATTCTTGTATTTGGATTAATGAGGTACCATCGGCTTCGTTATTGATTGAACTTGAAGATAAGCGAATAAAAACATAGAATAAATACAAAACAACCACATTGGGGCACTCCGAAATAAGAATTGTAAAAAAATAAGTAAATACCTTATCTCCAACTCGCGCTAGCTCAAAATTTTGCCCGCAACAATTTTGATTTGCATACATATGTGGAAGCGGAATTTAATGAGGATTCCACTGGTAACTTCAGAATTACTATAAACCAAATAGTTACTGAGATACACGAATAAACGTGAAAGTATCGAAACACAGACTGAGCTCTACTCTGCTCCCTTCCCAGCCAGCCGTGATAAACGGTTAAACTGAGGGGGTTACCAATTATACCCATTGAACTAGACGTAATACTTAATATCTATGCCAAATATGACGCGTGTCAGATGAAAACTTAATTTTTGGCGAATATTTTTAAGTTTAATGACTCTTAACGAGTCATCGTGCGCCTAGGAACAAAATACCTAATGACTCTGAACGAGTCATCGTGCGCCAAAGGGTTAGAAAGGTGTGATAATGAGATATCAAAACCCAATGGTTCAAAAGGTCAATAGTAATGTAATGAACACTGAATTTGATTTGTTTTCTTCGTTTGAAATGTTCTTTCTTGCGTTATATTTTGTGTTCGCTAACTTTGAATTGATTGATTTAAAACATAAGCTACCAGTCATAGTTGTAAGTCATGTTTAACTGTTTTATGTTTCATTATTTTCATTGCATGATTTTTAATGTAAAAATGTGTACTTTCATACCCCTCATGGGGGTGCCTGAGTATATAAAACCTTTCAAACCTTTCAAACCCCTTGACTTGTTACCCCCGACCCTTCTATACAATGATGACAGACAAACACCAACATAATTCACGCTGCATTTAACATCACAACCAGTAATTTGGAAGGTGAGAAGGAACGACGGTCATTCCATATATCACAATGATTAACAATACTACCCAGTGGTGGTGGTGGTGGGAACATGGAATAGTGGCGGAGGTAAGACATTGGTGATGTATTATTATTATATATATATATACAGTATATATATATATCTATTGCCTGACGCCGTGATCCCCGAAGGGGTGGCCACGAACGAACCGCCCCCCATGCACCTCTGTCCCCAGTCAGTCGACGCCCCTCCTCCCAACCAGCACCGCCTTCATCCGTATACTTCCTCACTCCATCCTTCCACCTCTCCTTTGGTTTATCTCTCCCTCTTTGTCTTTCCATCTCGCTCTCATACACCCGCTTAGTCATTCTCTCGCTTTCCATACGTTCCATATGGCCGAACCATCTCAAGTTGTTCCTTTTCACTTTCCAGCACATCTACCTCCACACTACACCTCCTTCTTACTTCCTCATTCGTCTGTCTATCCCTCCATGTAACTCCGCACGCACTTCTTAAGTAACTAATTTCCACTGCTCTCACTCTTGGTCTGAGTCTCTTCTCGAACGTCCATGCTTCGCTTCTGTAAGTTAGTGTTGGGATTACCACACTGTCATACAAGGACTTCTTCACTTCCATACTGACCACCCTATTTCTTGTTACTGCTTTCAACGTTCCTACAACCCTCTTCCCCTGCTGCACCCTCTCGTGCACTTCCTCATCCATAGTCCCATCTTTACTTAACACGCTGCCCAGATACTTAAATGAGCTGACACTCTCCATAGCCTGACCGTTCAACTTCACCTCACACTCTGTGGCTTCACCCCTTTCGAAGACCATAAACTTGCTCTTCCCCGCATTTAACTTCAGATTCCGTTTTTCGCACACTGTTCCAAACACATTTACCAGATCCTGCAACTCCCATTCATATTCGCTCATCAGAACTGTATCATCAGCAAACAACAGTACAGGTAGCTTCCACTCATTTCCTTCCTTTATCAGCGATACACCTACATCCACTGCTCTTCCTTGTATTTCTTTCATGACTCCATCCATATATACAGTAAACAACCATGGGGACATCACACACCCCTGTTTCAACCTAACATTCAGGTCAAAGAATTTGCTCTGCTCATTCTCCACACGTACTGCTGCCTTTGCACCCTCATACATGCTCTTCACTGCTTTCAGCAACTTGCCATCTACTCCGTATATTCTAAGTACTTTCCACATACCTTCTCTATCCACTCTGTCATAGGCCTTCTCCAAATCCATAAAGGCAACATACACCTTTTGTTGTTTCTGCAGATATTTCTCCACAACACAATTCAGGGTAAAAACCTGATCTACACATCCTTTTCCCTTCCTAAAACCGCCCTGCTCATCACCTATCCATTTCTCCGTTCTCGCTCTCACTCTCTCAATCACTACCCAACTGTACACCTTCCCTACTACGCTTAGAAGACACATTCCTCGGTGATTACCACACACTCCTCTTTCCCCTTACCCTTATATAGGGGGACTATTATGCCTGTCTTCCAGTCATCAGGTGCACTCCCCTTCTCCCATGCTAGTTTGCACATTTTCCATACGCATTTGATCACAATCTCACCACCATACCTCAAGCATTTCCCCACACACTCCATCTGTTCCTGGTGCTTTCCTCAACTTCACTCTTTTCATGGCTTCCCACACTTCTGACCTCCTGATCCCCACCTCCTCCCTCACTACTTCTCTTCTTCTCTCTCCCATACCCAATCCAACTATGTGTGCTGGCGCTTCATTCCTTACGTTTAGCAACTCGTTTCAGTACTCCCTCCATCTTTCGACTCTCTCTTGCTTCTCGGCTAGCATTCTCCCATTCTTATCTTTCACACCCTTAATGTTTCCCTTGCTACCTTCCCTAACTTTCTTGACGTCTTGCCAGAACAGTTTCTTACACTCCCTCCATTTTACACTCAGATTCCTTCCAAATTCCTCATCTACTCTTCTCTTAATTTCCTTCACTACTCTCTGCACCACTCTCTTTCTCTCCACGTACCTCGCTCGTTTCTGACTCTCCAAATCTTCATTCCCTCTACTACCCAACCACTCTTTATATGCTTTCTCCTTGTCTTCCACAGCTATTTTTACCTCTTCTGTCCACCATGCTGTACCTTTCACTCCCCTCCCTCTTCTCCTTACTCCACACACCTCCTCACATGCTGCACATATCTCTTCCTTAAACACCTTGCTCATCTCCACCACTTCCTCCATTTCTTCCAGGTCGAACCCACCTAGTCGTCTTTCTACTGCTGTCCTGCACTCTTCCCTGATTTCCTCCTCCTGTAGCCTCTCCACCCTCCCCACCATTCCACCTTCCTCTCACCTCCCTCCAGCTCTCTTTACCCACTTCTTTTGTATAATAATGTTAGCTGCTACTACATAATGATCAGACAGACCCCCTCCAATACCCCTATACACCCTAGCATCCAGCACAGGTGCCTTCATTCGTTCATCCACACATATATAATCAATCAGTGCCTTTCGTTCCACCACTGTCCTATCCTTATCCTTTTTCCTCTAAACCACTTTCCATGCGTACCTGTGTATCATTCTGTGTCGGAAGAAGGTGTTGGCTATCCACAGCCTCCTCCCCACACATGCGTCCACAAGTGCACTACCATTCCGACTCACCTTCGACCTTGTGGAAGCCTTCGAAGATACCACAAAGGATGCAAACGAAAATACCCTTTTTGTCATCCATGCTGGTTCAAATGACGTCATGCGCACCAGATCCGAAGAGTTGATGGAGAAATATCGCAAGATGATCCAGCACTACAAAAACAAGTCAAGGAATATCATCATCTCAGGCATTCTCCCCAAGATCAACGCACCTGACAAATTCTACGACAAGGCCTTCAGCACAAATAGCCGACTAAAATATATGTTTCTGAAGGAAGAAGTTGAATTCATCAACCTCTGGGACAATTTCTATAACCAACCTACTCTGTTCCGCAAGGATGGCACTCATCTAAACCCTGTGGGTTCAGCACGCATGGGTTGTCTCCTACACGAAGCAGTCTGCAGCCATGGATTAAAAAACGCCATCCGAGAAGAAGCAGCAGTGACATTAATCATCCAACGCCAAGCAAAAAACAGAGGCAAACCGAGGACCACCAGCGATAAGGACCGAAGACAGCGAGGACCGAGGACAGCCATGAACATAAATGTAGATCCGACAAGAACCAAAAATATTATTAAAGAGCGTTCTGTGAGTTCTAAAATAACAAATTTAAAGGTTTTCTATGCAAACGCTCGTAGCATACGCAACAAATTTTCAGATTTAGAGGAGCTAGTGTTTACAGAAAATTATGATGTGATAGGCATAACAGAATCTTGGCTCAATACAGAACATAGAGACTTTTTAGCGGAGTATTCACTTCCCGGTTATGTAATGTTTGAGAAAAGCCGAATAAATCGAAATGGAGGTGGCGTTTTACTTTATATCAAAGAAAGTCTTCACCCTACCCTCTTGTAAAAACCTCAAATTGTGAACGTCGACACATCTTTTGTGCTAATAAAGAATACTAAAGCTACAAAAATAATACTTGCGTTAATATACAGACCTCCAGCTCAATCAGTGCAAACTGACCGAGAAATTTACGAACAAATTGCAGATGTAAGTAACTCACAAGATACCGTAATTTTTGGCGACTTTAATTTACCTGTGACCAAGTGGGGCGATACTCTTACTTCACACTCCGGACATGACTTGTATACGAACTTGCAAGAGAGTTCGCTTTATCAATTTGTTCAAACGCCGACCCGTGGTAATAACGTTCTTGACATTGTACTTGCAACAAAAAAAGAATTAATAGAGAATTTGAATGTTGGTGATGAATTCAGTAACAGCGACCATCGTACGATAACTTTCACTTTAAAGTTTACTAGTAACGAACCAAATAGTAGCATCGAAAAAATCCCTAATTTCAAGAAAGCAAACTTCCATAAACTTACTATGTTTAAAGAAACTGACTGGAGCTTTTTAATTAACAATAACGACATAAATACATCTTGGAAGTTATTCGAAACCACTTACCTAAAAGCAGTGCAAGACTGCATACCATCGAAAATACGGTGTCCAGGCCATAATAATAAGCCCAAATGGTGGAATAAAGATATTTCAAACTGCCTGCTTGCTAAAAAAAATTGCTAATGATAGATTAAAATCCTCACAAAATGACGAAGCACGGGTGAAATTTGTAGAGCTACGAGGCAAAGCCAAAAGGTTAATTAAGCAAAGTAAAAAGACCTTAGAGTTACATATTGCGAATCAAAGTAAAACAAACCCGAAAGAATTCTATAGTTATATCAGAAAGAAAAAAGTAGTTACTTCAACTGTTAGTCGATGAAAATGGAGAATACACCAAAGACGAAGTACAAATGAGTAATGCCCTCAATATCTTCTTTGCATCAGTTTTTACAACAGAAGACCTCAGTGATATCCCTACACCATCGCCGATTCAGATTGATAATTCAGATGTTCTAAGCAATATCACCGTTACAGAGAGAGAAGTATTGCATTGTTTAGATAAACTCAAGGCAAATAAAACGCCTGGACCTGATACAATCTCGCCTAGAGTTCTAAAGGAAGCTAAGGATGAGCTCTCCAAACCAATGACATTACTATTCAATAAATCATTGCAGTCTGGAACTATGCCTGATCAGTGGAAGCTAGCCAACGTAACACTGATATTAAAACAAGGCAGCAAATCCCTACCCAGTAACTATCGTCCAATTAGCTTAACCTCAGTTGTATGTAAAATGCTAGAAGCGGTCATAAGATACAGACTCGTAAATCACTTAGAGGAAAATAACATACTTAAAGATACTCAACACGGCTTTCGTAAAAAACGTTCCCGTTTAACAAACCTCTTAGACTTCTTCCACGATATCCTCAACCTCTACGATGAGAGTAAAGCTGTAGATATTATATACCTTGATTTTCAAAAGGCCTTTGACAAAGTTCCCCCACAAACGTTTACTGCTAAAATTAAAAGCGCATGGAATACAAGACGGTGTGTTGAAATGGATAGAAAATTGGCTCAGCGACAGAAAGCAAAGAGTAGTCATAAACGGTAAGGCATCTAAATGGACCAATGTAAGTAGCGGGGTACCCCAGGGATCGGTACTAGGACCAGTTCTCTTTCTAATTTACATCAACGACATAGATGAGGGTCTCACCTGTACAATCTCAAAATTTGCTGACGATACCAAAATTGCAAATAGCGTACTCTCAAAAGAACAAGTTGACGATATGCAGCACAATCTAGATAAATTGTCATGTTGGGCCCAAATTTGGCAAATGAGTTTCAATGCGGATAAATGTAAAGTACTACATATCGGATACCTAAATGAGAAAGCAAACTATTCGATGAATGGCACTCAGCTTAAGAATGTAAACAGAGAAACCGATCTGGGAGTAACAATATCGAGTAACCTAAAACCGAGTCAACAATGTCCAGAAGTTGTTAAGAAGGCAAACAAAATTATTGGCTTTATAGGCAGGTCATTTGAGCATAAATCCAAAGAAGTTATCCTAACCCTTTACAATTCCTTAGTCCGCCCTCTTCTGGAATACTGCGTTCAATCCTGGTGCCCTTATTACCAAAAAGATATAAACAAGCTAGAACGCATTCAATGTAAAGTTACCAAAATGATACCTAGCCTAAAGAACAAACCATACGAAGAGCGTCTTAGAGAATTAAATATATTTCCTTTAACCCAGCGCAAATTAAGAGGTGACTTAATTCAAGTGTTCAACATCATCAAAGGCATCGACAATATGAACTGTAGTAAGTACTTCACAATCGACCAATCTAATTACACGCGGGGAAACGGTTGCAAAATTATTGGTAAATCTTTTAACTCACACGAATCGAAGAATTTCTTCTTCAATCGAGTTGCCAACTTGTGGAATGGGCTTCCCCGAAACGTTATAGACTGCAGCACCGTTGATTCATTTAAACTCCGCGTAGACAAATATCTCGCATCAAACCCGCGACTGACTGCGTTTGTAAATGAATAACTTTATTTTATCCCCCCCTCAGTTACTAACCCATCTGTCCCCTACTAACTTCCTAATCCTGCCACGGACATTAGTTCCTGGGCAGTAATTCCCTTTCCAATGTTCCCTTACCCACTCTAAACCACTGTTTGGACACTTGATCCTCAGTGTTTTGGAGGACAAGCAGCCTAGAAGGGTCACTAGATCTGTTGTTGCTTGATTTCCTTTGTACTCCTTTGTACTCCTTTGTACCTCTAACGGTACCCCCCACCCTCCCACCACTCCATCAACTTTCCTATCACCCACCTTACCATTCATATCCCCAATCAGAAATATTCTTTCGTTCTCGTCAAACTTATCCAGGCACGCCTCCACACTCACCCCGAACTCCTCTTTCTTTCTTACAAGTTTATCCTCTGTTGGAGCATACACACACACGTCAATCACCCACGTTTGTATTCCTACTTTCATTCTCACCCACACAATCCTTGAACCCACAGACCCATAGTCTCTTACACGCTCCTTCCATTTGTTACTTACAAACAAACACGCACCTTCTCTCGCTGCTCCCTCACTCACTCCAGCACACACACCCATTTCACACTCCCACTCTCTCACATCTGTACCCCTCCATTTGGTCTCTGTCATTCCACATACATCCAGCCTGGCACCCACTAACACTTCCAAGACCTCTCTCTCTTTTGTGTCATCATTCATGCCTCTCACATTCCACGTTGCTATTCTACGATTGTCCGTAAGATTGTCCATAGTCGATCGGGGTTCATCAACACAGCATCCGAAGCTGTTCGTTTGTTTTTCGTTGCTGGTATTTATATATTGTATTAAATTGTATATATATATATATATATATATATACTGTATATAATATATATATATATATACTGTATATAATATATATATATATATATATATATATATATATATATATATATATATATATATATATATACTGTATATACAAAATAAAGATAAGGAAATATAAGTAGAAAAATTGATAGTCATAAGTAATACCAGTGACAATAACAATCAATTAAATTAGTAGGTAACCTTTACCTTTTGAAAAGTAGTATTTTAATAATGCAAGTACCCCCCTGGGGGTTAGGGAATAGAATATGCCCCACGTGCCTTCTGCGTGTCGTAAGAGGTGACTAAAGAGGTTGGGTCGGTGGGCTTGCGACCCCCACCCGGAAAAAATATCGAAGCAAGGAAAAACGAACGAACAGCCTCGGATGCGGACGGAACCAACGTTGACGAACCACGACCGACTAAGGACATGCCTTCGGACATTCTGAGAATGGCTACGTGGAATGTTAGTGGCATGAATGATTGCACAAAAGAGAGAGAGGTTCTGGAAGTGTTAGTGAATGCCAGGCTGGATGTATGTGGAATGACAGAGACCAAATGGAAAGGTTCAGATGTGAGAGAGTGGGAGTGTGGAATGGGTGTGTGTGCTGGAGTGAGTGAAGGAACAGCGAGAGAAGGTGCATGTTTGTTTGTAAGTAGCAAATGGAAGGAATGTGTAAGAGAGTATGGGTCTGTGGGTTCAAGGATTGTGTGGGTGAGAATGAAAGTAGGAATACAAACGTGGGTGATTGTATGCGTGTATGCCCCGACAGAGGATATACTTGAAAGAAAGAAAGAGGAGTTCTGGATGAATGTGGAGGCGTGCCTGGAGAAGTTTGACAAGAACGAAAGAATATTTCTGATTGGGGATATGAATGGTAAGGTGGGTGATAGGAAAGTTGAGGGAGTGGTGGGAGGGTGGGGGGTACCATCAGAGGTGAATGGGAATGGTAGTGCACTTGTGGACGTATGTGTGGGGAGGAGGCTGTGGATAGCCAACACCTTCTTCCGACACAGAATGATCCACAGGTACACGTGGAAACGGATGTTGACGATGAAGGATAAGACAGTGGTGGAACGAAAGTCATTGATTGATTATGTATGTGTGGATGAACGAATGAAGAAATCTGTGATGGATGCTAGGGTGTATAGGGGTATTGGAGGGGGTCTGTCTGATCATTATGTAGTGGTAGCTAAGGTTAGGATACAAAAGAAGTGGGTGAGGAGAGCGGGAGGGAGGCGAGAGGAGGGTGGAATGGTGAGGAGGGTGGAGAGGTTGCAGGAGGAGGAAATCAGGGAGGAGTACAGGAGAGCAGTGGAAAGACGACTAGGGGGGTTCGACCTGGAAGTTATGGAGGAAGTGGAGGAGATGAGCAAGGTGTTTAAGGATGAGATCTGTGCAGCATGTGAGGAGGTGTGTGGAGTGAGGAGAAGAGGGAGGGGAGTGAAAGGTACAGCATGGTGGACAGAAGAGGTAAGAATAGCTGTGGAAGAAAAGAAGAAAGCATATAGAGAGTGGTTGGGTAGTAGAGGGAATGAAGATTCCGAGAGACAGAATCGAGCGAGGTACGTGGAGAGTAAGAGGGTGGTGAAGAGAGTAGTAGTGAAGGAAAGTAAGAGAAGAGTAGATGAGGAATTTGGAAGGAATCTGAGTGTAAAACGGAGGGGAACTAAGAAACTGTTCTGGAAAGAAGTCAAGAAAGTTAGGGAAGGTAGCAAGGGAAACAGTAAGGGTGTGAAAGATAAGAATGGGAGAATGCTAGCCGAGAAGCAAGAGAGAGTCGAAAGATGGAGGGAGTACTTCAGTGAGTTGCTAAATGAAAGGAATGAAGAGCCAGCAAACATAGCTGGATATGGTATGGGAGGGAGAAGAAGAGAAGTAGTGGAGGAGGAGGTGGGGATCAGGAGGTCAGAAGTGTGGGAAGCCATGAAAAGAGTGAAGTTGGGGAAAGCACCAGGAACAGATGGAGTGTGTGGGGAAATGTTGAGGTATGGTGGTGAGATAGTGATAGAATGGGTATGGAAAATGTGCAAACTAGCATGGGAGAAGGGGAGTGCACCCGATGACTGGAAGACTGGCATAATAGTCAACCTATATAAGGGCAAAGGGGAAAGAGGAGTGTGTGGTAACCACCGAGGAATATGTCTTCTAAGCGTAGTAGGGAAGGTATACAGTAGGGTAGTGATTGAGAGAGTGAGAGTGAGAACGGAGAAATGGATAGGCGACGAGCAGGGAGGTTTAGGAAGGGAAGAGGATGTGTAGATCAGATTTTTACCCTGAATTGTGTTGTGGAGAAGTATCTGGAGAAGAAACAAAAGGTGTATGTTGCCTTTATGGACTTGGAGAAGGCCTATGACAGAGTGGATAGAGAAGGTTTGTGGAAAGTACTTAGAATATACGGAGTAGAGGGCAAGTTGCTGAAAGCAGTGAAGAGCATGTATGAGGGTGCAAAGGCGGCAGTACGTGTGGAGAGTGAGCAGAGCGAGTTCTTTGACCTGAATGTTGGTTTGAAACAGGGGTGTGTGATGTCCCCGTGGTTGTTTACTGTATATATGGATGGAGTTATGAAAGAAATACTATCAAGAGCAGTGGATGTTGGTGTATCGCTGAAAAGGGAGGGAATTGAGTGGAAGCTACCTATACTGCTGTTTGCGGATGATACAGTTCTGATGAGTGATAATGAATGGGAGTTGCAGGGTCTGGTAAATGAGTTTGGAACAGTGTGCGAAAAACGGAATGGTAAATACGGGGAAGAGCAAGGTTATGGTCTTCGAAAGGGGTGAAGTCACAGAGTGTGAGGTGAAGCTGAATGGTCAGGCTATGGAGATCGTCAACTCTTTTAAGTATCTGGGCAGTGTGTTGAGTAAAGATGGGACTATGGATGAAGAGGTGCGGGGAAGGGGACAACAGGGGAAGAGGGTTGTAGGAACGCTAAAATCAGTAACAAGAAATAGGGTGGTCAGTATGGAAGTGAAGAAGTCCTTGCATGACAGTGTGGTAATCCCGACACTGACTTACGGAAGCGAAGCATGGACGTTGGTTGAGAGACTCAGACCAAGAGTGAGAGCAGTGGAAATGAAATACTTAAGGATGTGCGTGCGGAGTTACATGGAGGGATAGACAGACTAATGAGGAAGTAAGAAGGAGGTGTGGTGTGGAGGTAGATGTGCTGGAAAGTGTGAAAAGGAACAACTTGAGATGGTTCGGCCATATGGAACGTATGGAAAGCGAGAGAATGCCTAAGAGGGTGTACGAGAGCGAGGTGGCGGCACAGAGGGGGAGAGGTAGACCGAATATGAGGTGGAAGGATGGAGTGAGGAAGTTACATGAACGAAGGCGGTGCTGGTTGGGGGGAGGGGCGTCGACTGACTGGGGACAGAGGTGCATGGGGGCGGTTCGTTCGTGGCCACCCCTTCGGGGATCACGGCGTCAGGCAATAGATAGATAGATAGAAGTGCCCCTTATCAGGAGATTAAACCCATTCAGCCACCACGATCGATTTAGCTATTATTTATATATTAGCGCTATGCCGCTTAGGAAGGTCTGTGGTAATAATAGTCGGTTGAAGATAGTTGAAGCTTTATCACCATTCAATCCTCATTAATAGCTGAATAGAAGAGTCCAATAGTTGCCAGAATATAATGAAGAGGTCGTCCCTGGTAAGGGGGTTTAAAATTTCAATGTTATTTATTTCAGCATTTGTTGGTTTATCTGTGTGCGATTCCATGCAGATTAGGAAAGATAACTAAACATTATATAGTAAATAAATCTTAAGCATTCCTTTAACTCCCCAAAGTTATTTCTTGAGTAGCACAAAGTCGTCTAGCGGCTGTATCAATAAAACATAAATTAAGTTCTTGTTCTTTTTGAAGGGGAGATTCGGGAACAACAAAGAAAGTACACTTACAAGGAAATCACAAAGAAAGTAATTAAGGAAATAACAAAGAAAGCAAATACCATTATAAGAAATAAACAAAAGAAGAGCATTATAAGGAAATAACAAAGAAAGTACCATTATCAGTTGCTCTCTGACCCCTGACCTGTGCGGACGTCCCCAGTGACCGCTAGTGAACCTGTTTACCCTTAGTGAGGTCCTAGTGAACTTTCATAGTGATGGCTGTTGTTGATGAGTCTGCTGTCTCCTCCCATACTCTCCAGCTTTGTCTTGCTTTGCAAGAGAGACTGGAGAGTGTGGAGCAGGAGATTCAGTGTCTCAAAGATGAAAATTTGGCCTTGAGACTAGCTATGGCGGAGAAGAAGTGTGAGGCTACCGGAAGTGTTCCCAGGGATCGTGAAGCCCCTTGGAAAGTAGGTGTCAACTAGTGCAACGGCCGTGCAAGCTGAAAAGGCAGCCAGTCGAAGGAGAGACACCCACATACAACTTCAGCACCTTTGGCTGATGAGAGTGATGGCGCAATGAAGTGCGCGCATCCATCGACCGGCTAGTGAGCAGGGCGAGGGGGGGGGAAGTGCCGTGGCTGGCTGACTGTTGCGACACAGTGCGGACACAGAGGCACTGAGGTCTGCAATACCCAAACTGCCGAGCGTCAAACAAAAGGAAAAGACGCTAAGTCTGTTTTTCATCTGTCGGTGATTCATTGGTTAGCAGTACACTTGGCAGGGCAACAAAACCACTCAAGGTTGGTAAAGAAGGTTGTCTGCGGTGCCATGAGTGCCGGAGGTCGGGAGGGTGTCTGAGAAGATAGATGCTGTCATGGAAGTGAGGTGGGAGGGACCCCATCATCTTCCTCAATGCAGGGAGCAAAGACAGATGGGATGATGCAGGGACTGAGGAGTTTGCTCTCCAAAGTATCAGGAAAATGTTTGGAAGATGGATCAAGGAAACAAAAGGTGGGAGTTCCTGTGGTAAAACAGTATCCTGCCTAGAAGAGGGACGTAAGGAAGGAATGGTCCTCCAGGGCTATTGGTGTAAATAGCCGGCTGGAGAAGTATTGTAGTAAGGCAAATACTAGTTCCATTCCTGGATAAGCTGGTCCCTCTTTTATGGTACAGGATGAACTGTATGCCCAGGATGGAGGTACAATCTCTCTCGACTAGGAGTTTCGACTCTCTCTTTTCTCTCTCGCCTTGGTCTCAGCTCACTCGTACAAGATTGTTGCAGGGGGTTTTCGTTACAAAAACCTGGGTTGTGTAAGTAAACAATACTGTTCTCCATATGGAGCAGGTACTTCATGTGACAAACCAGTGAGTAAAATAGAAATAATCAGTCAAGATAGTTGCGGAGTATAGTGATGTGTTAAATAGTAGTATCGATAACACTTACACATGTAAATGAAGAGTAAAGATTAGGAATACTGATAGAGTAGAATTTCCCGTCTAGAGCTAGTAGTTTCAACAGGGAAATAAAGTAAGTTAGCTAAACACAATAGAAAATTAGTTGCAAATAAAAGTATAGGTTGAGGAGTATATTCTACAAATTGTAGGAATTTTTATGTAACAAAATTGAACACGACATATACGCACCTCGTTAGCACAGAAAATATAGACATAATAGCGACTAACACTGAAACGTTGGATTAATACAGAATCTAGGGGCATTTTTTAGCAGAATTTGACTATTCCATGATAATAGTTTGTTTTAAATATGATCGAACAAGTAGGAGGGGGCGGGGGGGTTATAGCAGTGTTTGTCAGGAGTTACATTAAAAAGCTGATATACTAAATCAGGATATTAGACTAAATAATCGATAATGAAAGTGTTTGGGTTAGAAGTTAACGAAGGTAGTGAGACCATAGTCTATTGGAGTTAATATAATCGACCGCCTAATACGAGTAGAGAATGGCGAAAACATCGTTATGGGAGGAAAGTTATAAATGAGCATCAAGGTTTAGCAATGTGTGCATTATGGGAGGAGTTTAATTTTCCGAACATTGATTGTGCAGCACCAAATACGGCGACTCCGATTCAGTAGAGTTTTATAGTAGGTAGGTACAAGATAGTTTTTTATTTCAATTCATAGAGTACCGCCGACTGAGAGGTATTAAATATTCTTGATTTAGTTTTCAGTAAGCAATGAAACATATGATAAATCATGTAGAGATTGGTGACCACCTAGGAAAATAGCGATCATAAATCTATTTTATTTTAATATACAATGGACAGGGAAGGACTAAAGAGACTACGACACTTATCCCAGATTTCAGAAAAGCGCGATTATGGTGGGCTAAGAAGAGACTTAAGGGTGCGACCATATTGGTTAAGCCTTAAGTCAGGATATGCCAGACGGTTAACTTGCCACCTACATATAACCAGATTTATTGGCTTCCACTCCACGAATGATCAAAATAAATATATTCACCTAACAAGAAGGATTTAGATCGACGCAGAACCAACCAAAAATGGATGAATAATAATGCTACATAGAACATCTTATAGGAAAAAAGAAAGGAATATATCGGAAAAATAAAAGAAAGGTGGAAAATTCATTTACATATATACTATCAGACTCTATAAAGACAGGTTCAAAAAGGAAATCAGGAAAGGCAAAAAGAAATTAATGAAATAAAGGATAAGCCAGCGAGCTCAAAAAATAACCCTACAGCTTTTTTAAAACTATATAAATCCGAAGTTAGAGATTTGAACTAGCCACCCCTGTAAAAAATATTAAATAGGAGAAAGAACACAGAAAATGAATTAGAAATGTGCAGGTACATTAAATAATTCAGTTCTCATTTAGCCGTTTTCACGAATGAAAATTTGGCACAGATTCCAGAAGTCCATATGAGGTATATAGTGATAGGTATAGAAAATCTGTTAAGGAAGCAGTTAGTCATAAGTAGGAAATGATGTGCGTACGGAAATTGACAGACTGAAAACCTCAAAAATCAGCCTGGTCCTGACGAGGAATATGCTAGGAGTATTAAAAGAAAGCAGGAGATGAGTTAAGAAAGCATCCATTAGCAGTTATATTTGAACAAGTACATTAAGAACCGGCATTTAGTTCCAGAAGCGTGGAAGCTGGCAAATGTAGTTCCAGATCTTCAAAAGAAGTGCTAAATCGATGGCATCCAAATTACCCGCCAATTAGTCTAAAAATAAATCATAGGAAAGTTGCTAGAGTGCTGATTGCGAGGAAAATTAGAAGCCACTTAGTAAAAATTAATCTTATAAAATTATTCTAAGCATGGATTCACTCAGGATCGTTCTTGCCTTACTAATATTGCTTAGCTTTTTCTCAAGGGTATATGAACGCAGTAGATAGTGACAAGTCATTATGATATTATATATTTAGATTGCAGTAAAGCTTTCGGCAGAGTCCCTCATGAGAGATGCTTGAGGAGAAGGGTCGATGGGGCACATGGAATAGGGGAGGGTCGTTGTTGGGATGGAGTTAGGTCATGGCCTAATTGGATAAGGAAAACAGAGACTCAGCACTAAATGGTACAAAGTCAGAGTGGAGAGGAGCCGTCACAAGTGGTTGTCCCCCAGGGGTCGGTATTAGGTCCCCTGTTGTTTCCTGATATAGCATAAATGACATAGATTTAGGTATAACTAGTTAGGATAAGTAACATTCGCAGCGGATACTAAAATGGGGAGATCAATTGACTCAGATAGCGAAATATAGAGTTGTCTCCAAAAGGGAATCCTAGATACACTTAAATGATGATAGGTCAGTAAATTGGCCAGATG
>CM064531.1:17961684-18211781 GCA_032716605.1 Paralithodes platypus
ATGGCCGTGAACCTATTTCTGCTCATTATTTGGCCAAAAATAGGGGTTCGGACGAGGGGATCCCAGGACCAGTACTTTTTTATGGAGGATTTCCTCGTGACCCCCATCAGCATTACAATGGCCAAGAATGTGTAAAACTCTGGGACATCTAGGGAGGACCATGACAGCCTTGCAGAGTATTTTGACTGCTCCTTCCCAGCCATGAAATAATAATTGTACCAGTTGGTCTGGTCAACAATTAGAGCCACGATATTTGTAGTGAAGAACTGCCTGAAGATCTCCAGTCTCTTGGTCTGCCGCCCCTGGTTTGGAAGCATAGGGCCGGCAATCCCAGCGCCCACAAAGTTGTAGTCGGTGGGCACAAAGTTGTCACCATCAACCCAATCCCACACGTCTGGTTGAGCGGCACCTTCGTCGTCAGAGTCGTCAGGAGGGGAGTCACCATCAGGGCGGGAGGGCCTTGCCCTGCCTCTTGCCGTGCCTCTTGCCCCTCTTGCCCCTCTTGCCCCTGCCCTCAGCCTTGGTCGAGCCGGCCCAGCCCTTCCTCTTCGCACCGCCAGGGGTGGGGCGTATTAGGGTCACCTTAGACACCCTTCGGCCACGCACACGCACAGGACCACGGGCACGCCCACGTATGTTTATAGGGCGTTGCGCACGATCAGGGCGTTGTGGAGACGCAGGCGGTGATGGTGTCTGAGTGTCATGTCTGTGGGAGGTCCCAGGCTAAGGAGAAGGTACAGGTACAAAGGAGTACAAAGGAAATCAAGCAACAACAGATCTAGTGACCCTTCTAGGCTGCTTGTCCTCCAAAACACTGAGGATCAAGTGTCCAAACAGTGGTTTAGAGTGGGTACGGGAACATTGGAAAGGGAATTACTGCCCTGGAACTAATGTCCGTGGCAGGATTAGGAAGTTAGTAAGGGACAGATGGGTTAGTAACTGAGGAGGGGATACAATAAAGTTATTCATTTACAAACGCAGTCAGTCGCGGGTTTGATGCGAGATATTTGTCTAGGCGGAGTTTAAATGAATCAACGGTGATGCAGTCTATAACGTCTCGGGGAAGCCCATTCCACAAGTTGACAACTCGATTGAAGAAGAAATTCTTAGATTCGTGTGAGTTAAAAGATTTACCAATAATTTTGCAACCGTTTCCCCGCGTGTAATTAGATTGGTTGATAGTGAAGTACTTACTACAGTTCATATTGTCGATGCCAGGTGAGTATGGTAGTGGTCCGGGAGGTGATGGTGGGGGCGAGTCAATCCGGGGTGATGAGGGAAACAGGCGGCGTGCAGCAGGGCGTGGGTGGCGTGGTGGAGATGATTCTAGGGCAGGCATATCCTCATCTGTTGCTTCTGAAGAAGAAGTCAATGGCTGCGCTGCTAATATGGCTGCACTCCTGTGCAACCCATAGAAAGTGTGAGGGGTTGGCGCTTTGGGTGGTAAGGGAATGAGGGGTGGTGGGGAAGGCAAACGTGGTGGGGGAGCACCACGGTGAGGCACGTGTGGTGTCGGATCTTGGTGCACCTCACCCTCCTCCTCCTCCTCCTCCCCCTCTAAATCCTCACCTCTTCTCTTCTCTGCCCTACGATGAGAAGGTGGAATGTTGAGGAAGGCCATGGGGTCTGGGTCATCTTCCTCTTCCTCATCGTCCTCTTCCCCACTTGCTGGGGAGTCCACTATGTCACGGGGGGGAACAGGGGAACGATAGCTACTCTCCTCCCTTTGTTGTAACCTGGCGTACCGTTCAGCGATGGGGAGATAGGGTTCCTCCTCATGTATTTCATCATACTCGGCCACAGTGGGACTATATTCGTCCTCTGAATCGTCATTTGATGATCCAGTGTCACTATCACGCACATCACTCTCCTCAAATATGGCCAAGGCATCGGCCAGGGATATTCCCCTGTGTGGGTAACGGCGTGGTAAATCCGACATGGTGTTGCACTCGCGAGATGTATGGGTAAACTTACTTTCCTTTGTCACGCACGTCCCTTGTCCCAACAAACCGAGATTTGGGGGTTGCCATACATTGCCTACATCCTAAGGAATATCCCATACAAATATCAAGCCAATAGCTACCATAGGACAAGAGTAAATGAGGTCGAAAGTCGTTGGGAGATAAGTGGGTACAGTGTCTTTCATCACCTCCCCCGCATGACCATCCGCCCGGCAGCTTTAGGGTAACAACTGAGCATTGTAATGCGTACATCCTATGGAGTGTCTCACACAAATCTCAAGCCTCTAGCTCCCATACGACAAGAGTAAATAAGGTCCAAATTCGCGGTGAAATAAGTGGGTAAAGTGGCGCCACTAATCCCACCACCACCACCCGCGCGGCCTGGCTGGCCGGTTCACGCATACCGTCCCTGTTCGCCAACACTCTACGGTACCTCCCCTCCAATTCTCAAGCCTTTTCCTACCATACGAGCCGAATAATAGATTTTTTAGTGGTGGACGCATGGTTTGCGTCGCTGGGGTTTAGCGTTACATACATTGTGTACGCTGCGTCGCTGGGGCTCAGTGGGTTAACACATCAACCCTTTTTGCCATTGAATAAATTATATGTGTACAATTACCTGCGTGTTATTGAGTTTTGTAGCACCTGATTGAATACCTATTTCTGTGATTAAGAACGTGTTAGATGTGTTCCTGTTGAGGAAATTTACAGTCTATAAGTCCATACCTGGATTTTAGTGCAGACTTGATAATGAGATATAAATATTATATCCCGGCATAACACTGGCGGCAGCGGTGTCTCAATACGGCATATCAACACGAGTGTTCTTATTGTTAATTTTGTTTTTCCTGGTACAGTATTCAATTAAAGTGGTCACATAATTCAGCATGGCAGCAATTAGATCTCTTGACATCCCAGCGTTCAAGCCTGAGGACTATGATATATACACATATATGGAAATAGTCAAACCGGTCCTGGACATTATGTTCGGAAACGAGGACGCTTCCAAGATTCATACTATTGTGGTAAAACAAGGGAAGTATGCAACTAAAGTGTCAGGGTATGTGCACGATAATATGCCTGGGTTAACCTGGGCACAGTTTGAAGTCTATGTGAAAACTGCAATTGATCCAGTATTGGGGCAAACAATAGCCGATAAGAAATTCCACGAAGTCAAATACTCGGGGGATTTGGACGGTACTATTGAACAATTGCAACAGATAGCTTTAACTGCGTTCCCAGAAGAAACCATGGCGCAGAGGAAGAAGATAATATTCAAGGCGCTTGTCAGAATTTTGCCTGACCCAGTGGCCGACCACTTCTCGATCGTCGAGCCAACCAATTATGACGCGGATCTGCCTGTGATCAGAAGAATCATGGCACTACGGAAATCCAGGGAACAAACCAAGATTGCAGTGATTAGCAAAGTCACCACTCATCCAACCACCAACACAGCTCCCATCAGTGGTCCAGTAGCTCCTCGTGCAAATGACAAAGCAGAAGATTGGGCCCGGATTCGACCAGCGGATTGGAAGCCCTGTTCCGGACCATGCATGCTTTGGTCATTGAAGAGGTTGTTTAATTAATTGACCAAGAAGAGGACCAGAACTCCAATTTGGTGGGCGCAGATTCCCTGGATCAAACCGCGTCAGATTGCAACCATAACAGAAGACGGGACGGGAGGCATAGAAGAAGAAATCGCAGAAGACGAAGCTGAACAATATCAGCCTGAAACCCTAGGACCAGAACCGCTGGATTTTTAGGCTGCCCCCCCAAACACATAGTCGTAACCATGGCGGGGATCATGACGGGACATCGGATGATGGTCTTCCAGTGTACAAGAAAATCACACTGAATGGGGTGAAAGTTCGACTTCTTATAGACACGGGGGTTTCCCGATCTTGCCTGTTCCTTCCTTTCTTTCGAAAGCATAAATTTTTTTTCGGACAAATGCAATCTTCCTCCATTATCCTCGTAAGTGCAAACGATCAAGTTATTCCCAATCTTGGTCAAACCCTTCCACTCTATGTAAACATCCCTCTCCCAAATCACAGAATTAATAATTCCTTTGTGATTTATGATCCCAGTGAGACTAAATACGATGGTTATTTAGGCCTCGACCTTCTGATATCCTTGAGTGCCTCAATAGATTGCAGGCACCGGACTTTAACTTTTAGTCCACCTTCCAAACCTGAAAAAAAAAAAAAATCCCTTGATACAATTAAGCAGCTCAAAACCACAGCCCTTGCTTATCTCTCTCCCCGTCACTGCTGCAACCCAAAGTAATGAACAAATCCTCCCCCTCCAACCTCATATTATCTCTGAAGCAATTATTTCTACCACCATCACAGTCCCTCCACATCATGAAACATGGATACCTTAAGTACCCACCATAGAAGGAGATGTCCTCTTGACCTCACATCTCCAAAGCCCTTTCAATGGGGTATGTCTAACCGCTCCTAGCCTGCTACCAAATCAATTAAATTGCCCCAAATAAACTTAGCTTCCTATGCAGATGACATAACACTTACATGCACACATCATGACCCAAAAAGAGCAACAGATCTCCTTCAACCCTATCTCAACACACTACATGGCTGGTGCACTACAAACAGACTTAATCTAGCCCCAGCCAAATCCACCGCAACCCTGCTCACAAGCTGGACAGGAGAACACGAATACATCCCTCAACTCAGCATAAACAACACACCCCTAACACATACACACACACCCAAAATCCTAGGAGTAACATATGATACTCATATGACATTCAAACAGCACACCACAAACATTAAAAAGAAACTGACACCCAGACTTAACGCCCTCAGGTCACTTGCTCACACAAAATTTGGACACAAAAAGAAACTACCACCACAGTATATAAACAATACATAAGATCAGTGATGGAATACGCAAGCCCAGCCTGGGCTTCTAACCTAGCTGAAACCCATCATAAGACCTTACAGACTATTCAAAACAAAGCCCTGAAGATCATTACAGGCTGCACAGCTACTGCACCCACAGATCACCTACATCAAGAAACCAAAATCCTCAAAGTCAAAGACCATCTGGACATGAGAGGCACTCAATTCCTGGCAGCAGCCTCCACGAACCAAGACCATCCACTAAACTACATGGCAACACACCCACAGACACCAAGAAATATCAAAACAACACCCAGCACACGGTATCACACACAATTATTGTCCTCTCTTCCTCCCTGCCCACCCCGAACCAACTTCCAGAAGCACATCCATACTCATATCTCTCGCCGATCCATCAACTCACTCACAGACAACACGCAGCTGCATGCACGACCTCCCGAAATCCATCCTTCCGAATCCTCCCTTCCTCGCGAGGACAGAGTCCACCTGGCCAGGCTGAGATGCGGACACCATCCAGCTCTCCTGAGCTATCAGAAGAGACTGGATGACTCCGTTGTCGACGCCTGCCCGGGATGTAACACAGCACCTCATACCATTAAACACATCATAGAAGACTGCATTTCACACAACCACTTACGCCAACAACACAATCTACACTCAATGAGAGCTCTGTGGGAAAGCCCGATCGTGGCCATGGCCTTCCTCCGATCGTGGCCATGGCCTTCCTCAGGGACTCAGGGCTGTTCGGCCAGGCAGCTTAGGGAACAACAACAACAACAACAATTGCATCAAAATAGGCAACATTTCTGACAAACCAATCACCTTGCCAAAAGGACTTGCCATTGGCGAACTTGAAATGTATTCTGAAGAACTGTCTGTTCCAACAGATTCTTCCGCTCCATATAAAAACCCTCTCCCTGATATTCCTACCAATCTCACTCTTGACCAACAAACTGACCTCAGAAACCTCCTCATTTCCTATCAAGATATTTTCGCTACTTCTAGTCGTGAAATGGGGAAAATAGACATGTTACATCACCCCATTCATACCGTAGGGCGGCCTATTAAACAGCCCATCCGGAGGAAAAAACCCTATCCAACGACAAGAAGAGGAGAAACAAGTACAAGATATACTCGCCACAGGCGTAGTCAAGGCATGCACAAGCCATTGGTCGTCTCCGGTAGTACTGGTCCGGAAGAAAGATGGATCAACACGCTTCTGCATCGATTACAGGCAGCTCAACGACGCCACCATCAAAGACGCCACACCACTTCCACGAATTGACGACTCTCTGGATTCGTTGCTTGGGGCAAAGTGGTTCACCACTCTGGACCTACAAGCAGGATATTGGCAAGTTCCAGTATTGCCAAAACACCAGCAAAAGACAGCTTTCTCCACCAGCCAAGGCCGACTGTATGAGTTCACAGTGTTGCCATTTGGCCTGTGCAATGGCCCAGCTACATGTTCCAGGTTAATGAAATCAGTACTGCAAGGACTCACCTGGGAAACCTGTCTTGCATATTTAGATGACATTATCGTTTTCGGGAAAACCTGGGCCGAACTTTTACAGCGACTGAAGCAAGTTTTTCAAAGAATCAGAGATGCTAGCCTTGAACTTCAGCCAACCAAATGTACTCTGGCTAAGAATAAAGTAAATTTTCTGGGGCATATTGTCTCAGAGCAGGGTATAGCACCAGACCCCAGTAAACTAGAAGCTATAAGTAAAATTACCCCTCCCACTAACGTTAAAGGAGTACGAGCTTTTCTCGGGTTGGTCTCATACTACAGAAGATTTGTTAAAAATGTCGCCACCATTGCCAAACCTTTACATGACCTCACCAAAAAAGAAGAACCTTTCAAGTGAACTGATGAACGTCTTCAAGCCTTTAACGAGCTCAATGATAAACTAGTAGCATCTCCAGTGGTCTCCTTTCCAGACTATACCCGGACATTCCGGTTATATACTGATGTGTCACAATTCGGAATCGGCGCCATTCTGGGTCAAATACGAGATGGAAAAGGGCACATAATTGCTTGTGCAAGCCGCACACTCAATCCGGCAGAAGTAAATTATCCTGTCACAAAACGGGAGTGCCTGGGTGTGAAATGGGCCCTCCAATACTTCCTAGTGTACCTGGCCGGAGTCAAGGTCACAGTAATTACTGACCACCACACCCTTCAATGGCTCCGTAAGTCTGACACGAAGAATGCTCTGACAGTCAGGTGGAGAGAATCGCTAGAATAGTTTGACATAGACATTGTTTATAACCCAGGGAAACTTCATACTAATGTGGATGCTCTTTCTCGCCTGCCCATCAATTCCTTCCAAGATGACCTTCAACACGATGAGAAGCCACACCCAATACTTGCCATTCATCATCAAGACTCCTTGGGTGACAGCCAGCAAGAGCTGTTACATTCATTCCAACGACAAGGGAAACCTGACTGGATGCCACGCAAGATATTCACTCAATTGACCCGACGAGGTGACAACTCATTCACCATTGATGGCAAAATCATCATCACTCCACAAGCTGCCCTATCCATCATGCACTCTATCCATATGGACAATGGAATTCATCTTGCCCAACAGAAACTTATCACCACGTTTCAACAGGTATACTGGACTCCATCCCCGTATATAACTGCCAAGCGTATCACTGAGGCTTGCAAAGCATGTGCATTAGGCAAGGATAGAACCCGCACAGCTGGTCCTGCAGGGAAATTAGTCACCTCTAAACCATGGCAATTACTTGCAGTTGATGCCATGGGCCCCATGGAGGGTAATCAGGGATTTAAGTATATAATCACCTTTGTCGACACTTATTCTAAATATGTCATTGCTTGCGCGGCAAAATAACATTCAGCCATTGCCGTTGCAGAAGCACTTATTCAACATGTTTTCCATATTTTGGGTTACCCGATGCTATTCATTCTGACAATGCACCTGAATTCACCAGTCACATAATATTATGTTCTCAATTATCACAAATGTGTGGTTTCAAGATAAGCCATTCCTCTCCATACTGGCTTCAAGGGAACTCAATATGCGAGAGAAGTCATAGGACCATCGCCAACCAAAACCGGACCAGACTACAACAAATGGACTCCAAAGATTGGCCAAGTCAGGTGAAAATTGTGCAATGGGGAATCACCACATGCCCTCGAGAAGACGGGGTTTTTCACCTCATGAATGGGTGTTTGGAGTAACACCATAACTACTTCCTCTCCATCATCTAGCTGCCCCGTATGAGCCCTCCTCCAACTTCAATCAGTCATTAGTTCATCTAAAAAAACGTCTCCGTCAAATCCAATATGTCCAAGATCTACAGCCAGATGAGACTCCCAAAGCCAGTCCTCATTGTGTCGGCGATCTAGTTATGATTGCTCAATTACCTGTGCCGTCCAAACTCAAACCGAGATTTAAAGGTCCCTTCGAAATTTTAACTGTACCAAATTGCTACCAGATTACAGTTAATTATTTTGGTGAGTAGCACACATACCGGAACAGACATGTCCGTAGATTTCAGCCTATTGATGAGAATATGATTATGTTTGCAGATCCTAATCAGAATGACATATTGCCTGCATCTAATAATCAAAACTTGGGATCCACAAAACCTGCATCTCCTGTCATCAACCTTCCTGTGACACCTACACCCAGAGAGAAACCTCTTCCAGACTCACACCCTCTACCACCACTTGCCACGCCCCCTTTGCCACAACGGACACGGCCTATTGTTTACACTCCTATTCCTTCTTTGCCTACGCGCATTGTCTCGGCTCCTCCTCTACTACCTTCCCAACCTATTTCTAGACCACTCTCCTTGCCTGTGTTTCCTTCTCCATCTATCAGTCTACCTATCTATTCTGAGTCACCTTGTACTCTGTCTACTACCCCTGCTATCGCTAACATTCCTAATCTGAGCACTCTGCCTATCTCTACCCCTCCACAGTTGTTGTTGCTGTTCCTCAGGCTGTCTGGCCGAGCAGCCCCAAGGTCCCGAGCAAGGCCAAGGCCATAACCAAGCGCCCCCACAGAACCCTCCCAGCTTACCACTAATAATGCCCAGGTGACCGAAGCCACTCAAAGGCGGGGAGCTGAGGAGGGTGCGGAAACGCCCGGGAAACAAAAGCCCCACCCAAGGCCCTGTGCCCCTCAGTAATTATAAAGGGAAAGTTGAGGGGCAAAGGAAAAAATGTGACGCTTTGGCTCCCAATCTGCCAGGGTTGGCAGTAGGGAGGTCAATCCACCTCTCCACAGTTATCCTCACCTATCGCTAATATTCCTAATCTTAGCACTCTGCCTGTATCTACTCCTCCACAGATATCCTCACCGGTTTCTGTTCAACTACCTGTTCCTCTTATTTAGAAAATTGTATATTCCTGTTACCTGTGCCTCTAAACTTAAGACTCCAGCTCCATCTGTCTCTCATTCCTTCAGTAAACCATCTTCTTCCCTTCCTCCTCCACCTCTTTCATCTCCTTTAATTCGGCCTCGACCTAACCTACACAACACGCCACCACATTCTTCTACTTCTACCTCCACACCCTCCATACAACCACGTGTCAATAAACCTCCTCCAATCCCTACTTACTCTAATCCTACATGTACAAGATCTGGTCGACGTGTGATACCACCTCAACGATGGGCTCCAACCTTCCGGCCTACATACCGACGGAGGGGCCATCCAAAATCTACCTTGCCACCGCCACACCTGTCCACCCCATCTAGTGCGACGTCCAGGTTAACTGATGCCCGCACGACCTCATCAGTGCACACTCCACCAGCCTCTACTGTTCGGGTCACTACTCCTCCAGACCCTGCAGTGACCATAACCTCTCCCAGCGCCTCTCCTACTACATCGCCTTCTACTGCGCCTACGTCAGCCATGAAAATCAACCACGTCATGGTGTCGAATGGTGTGAAGACGTCGCCTGTCAAGTCCCCTCTTCATTTGGTGCAACTTGCTTCAGAGTCATAACAACCCCATCATGTCCACATGGCCATGGACATCTCCAAGCCTGCGGATGTCCCGACTATGATCTGGCTCCTTACGATGCAGAACCTGTCACCCGTCCTCAACACTTCCACTACTTGGTCATATGTCTTGAAATCGCGAGGTCGCAACTTTTTCTACGCCGACGGTGGTGAAATGACGGGGTTGGCGAGAACGGGCTCCAGTTCATGTAAGATTGCAAACATCAAAGTAATGAGGGAACGAAGGAAGCCAAGTTTACCCGAGCACCCCATGACCTCAGGAACTTCCCAGATTCTATGGGACACAGGATATGTAGGACAGTCACCCCAGTTAAAGGGAAATCCTGATGTCCTATCACGGCCGCAGTTTCAAACACACCCTCCAATCACCAGCCCTCATTTGTTCAGACCCCCAGATTTGCAGTATAACGAAGATATTTTTATGCAAATGAAACACCAAAGGCCTGAATGCTACCGGAACAAATGGAACTAAGGAGGCCTATGAATTATGATGGGCCTGGAGAACCATCTAACATAATAGTAGAAGACAGCCTAGGCGAATTATGACCAAATTGGCCAAAGAGCTCCAATTATGAAGTAATCAGTATTATAATTTTCACATGTATACTAGGCCACGTAACGAACACCTAAGTGTTCAATAAAATAGCCATTATATGTATGTACCTAATAATAATTCCCATGTATGTATTAGTTAAGTATTTATCATCACAACTTGATCACAACGTATTACAATATCCCTTTTACCTTGAAGTTCTATAAGCAAGAGGCAAGAATTAAGTCAAACATAGTCACAACGAAATATAGGAAAAGTATGCAAACAACCACTGGGGTATTGTCCTTAACTCTGAATAAGAACGGGGCATCTAACAGCAGTGGAACAATTGTTTTTCCTCCCCCCCCCCCCCTGCCCTGAGAGCTCACCGAACCTGCTGTGTGCCTCCTGAAGTCCGGATCCTGAAGTCCTGATTGTGAGAAGCAGTTCATCCTGAAGTGCTGCTCTGTGGACCTACGTTCTTCCTGAAGTGCTGCCCTGTGGACCTACGTTCAACATCGGCCAGACTTTCTCTCAGCCCTCTACCCTCCTTAATTACCTTAAGTGTTTCTGAGTTTCTTACATTGTGATTATTCATGTGAAGGTAAGGTTAAAGTATGTGAATATTACAGTGCTTAATTGTCTAGATATCTGTGTTCAAGATCCTTGTCCATTGCGTATGTGTTAATCCCTCAGAGTTTGTAGTAACTGCTATATAGATCTGTGCCTAAGATCTAAGTGTTCAATTTTGATAATTACTTCCTAGAACGTACCACGCATGCTTACATACTTGTGTTCATAAAACGCACTTATCTAAATACTCACAGACTTTCCTTGTATACTGTAAGTCTAATTCTATTATGTATGTTGCAAGTTGAAGTCGAAGTGTATAACGTGTAATTATTCCCTTCTTTAAATAAGAACCTGTGACCTAGAACCTACGCTCAATTTCACATTTTGTTTATCTCAGTCCCCCCTCGTTGTGAAGAATTGTTATCAATCATCATAATTATATACTTTCTTCCCGAGATCCTAAATCCACGCTCGTTTGTTTAAGCGTTATTCCCCTTATTGTATGAACTGTATTTATGTTTACTTGATTATTGATGTAGATCATTTCGATTCTTATCGTCTCAAAATTCTAGTCTTGCATAGATCTATTATCTAATTATTCATCAATCCGAATACACCGCTTATTGTGTGAATTCTTTACTAGACTCTGTTAACTCGTTCAGATATCTTATTATACCTTTTCGGGTATTTCAGTTAGTACAACTTTGTCGTGTACGCCATTTTACCTATAGTTAATATTGTATTTAATTATTCATATACGCAGATTTTATAGAAAGCGTTCTTCATTATTGTTTAACTACGCTAGTTCTGTTAACTGTACTGTTTGTCCATTTTCGCTTAAGAGATATTGATCCTTGATTTATTCATAATGATAGAGTAAATAATTATTACATCTGAATTCCTCGATCCGACTTAATATTATTGCATATATTGATTGAAGAGACATACGATCAGATCATATTTTTATCGAAGTAAGTTAATAAGAAGTTGAATTGTAAAATTAATTACGCATATCATTTCCCGTAATTTCAACTTCTTCTTCCAAGTATTAAGTTCATAGTCACATTAATAATAAATAAAATTCCCAAGACCGCAGTAACTAGAATGACCTGAGCTGTTGACCTGGTCATTAGCCACCCCTACCTGGGCTGATCTACCTGCCCACGAGCGCTTCTCAAACCAACCGTTCCTGCTCTTGTTTGAAATCTCAATTCACCTAATTCTCTCCTACCCGGGGAAATGTGTGTTCTAAAGAATAAGAATGCGTTAGACACTCGACTCACATATATATTATTATCAAGGGTTGACTCTATATGTTACATGTTCTTTGCAATTAAGTGTATATTTCCTATTATCATATTACCACAAAAGGTTATAATTTGTGTTCTTGATTCGAGACTGAATATTTATGCATTTCCTGTGTTACTTCCTGTTCTTTATAATAGTGAAGGTAACTCTCAGTCCTTATCTTGCTCAATACATCCGTGATCTCAGCATAGAAATAATTATGCAACATATTGAGAGTTCAGGGGTATATGATCAGAAACAATAAATACATCAACCCTTTTTGCTATTGAATACATTATATGTGTACAATTACCTGCGTGTTATCATTGAGTTTTGTAGCACCTGATTGAATACCTATTTCTGTGATTAAGAACGTGTTAGATGTGTTCCTGTTGAGGAAATTTACAGTCTCTAAGTCCATACCTGGATTTTAGTGCAGACTTGATAACGAGATATAAATATTATATCCCGGCATAACACAAAGAAAGTACCATTTTAAGAAAATGGAAAGCATATGTTGGTACGGCTGAGAAAATGGGAAAAGTAAAATATTTGTTCTGTTGGGACACACGGCTTACAGTGAGTATATAATGAAGAACTGAAATAATTTAGGAAACTAGAGGTAAAATGAGAAAGGATAATATATAAGAGAGAGAAAGAATACGATGTGGAAGATTATTACGGGTTGATCCTATACTAAACATTGATTTACAATGTATTTTCTACTTCCTTTCAAAGTATGTAATTCGTAAAATATTTCAACCCTTCATGTTTGATTACATAATTCTATTCTCAAAATTGTATTTTAACCCCTTCTTTACCAACGACGCCTTATATATTTGATCTATATTTAGACAATTTTGTGCAGCTTAAGAAGGATCTGTGGTAGTAGAAAGCGATGTTGTTGTTGTAGTTCCCCAGACTGTCTGGCCGATCAGTCCCAAATCCTGTTGACCGAAACTGCGCCAGATGCTCGGGCCCCTGAAGGCGCCAGGATGAGATGAGATTTGTCTCTGAGAGGGCTGCAGGGGAAGGGATCAGCATCCCACGGGCTTGCACCCTCGGGCCAATGCCCCCACCGTCCTCAGCCTACCTTGCAGTGCCACCCAATCGGGCGATCTTGCCAGCACCTTGAAGGAAAAGTTAGTAGTACAGGAAATGAGACAGATAAACACGGCTAAGGAAGGGTAGAGAATGCCAAGCCACACTCTGTTTAGAATCAGCCCTCACCCTTGAGTAGAAAGGGTTAAGTGAGATAGTTCGCAGCTTGTTAATTGCATTAGGCTTTTCCTAAACTGAATATAATCGTCTAATAGTAGCTAGAATGATATGAAAAGGACGGAACTGGTACTGAACAGGTTAAAGCAGGCTGTTTAATTATAATAATTAGCAAATGTTGCAGTTCACTCTCCGAATGACGTCATATAATTGTTATTTTTGTATCTACACTCTCAAATAAGAAGAACAAAAGGTAAAGGCCGCGGGGAGCAGTTTCGGGAGCCAAACCGTCACAACTATCCCCAGCCCCCCCCCTGGGGGCACGGGTCCTTGGAGTGGCTTCGGTCGCGCCGGGAATTTCCACACCTCTCACACCACACACACACATCACACAGTTTTTCCTACACCGAGAAATGACTCTCCGGCTGTCATTTCTCGAAGACTTCTTCTAGCCGGAGACATTGAGAGCAACCCAGGACCCACGTACACATACATATGTCCAACTTGCTCAAAACCCATCTCTTCGAGTCGCCACACTAAGGGTTCAGTTCTCTGCAATTCATGCAGGAACTGGACCCACTTCACCTGTACAACACTTGCCTCCAAGAAACACTACACGAACACCTGGACCTGTTCCTCATGCCCCTCCCTCTCCCAGTCAAATCCCTCGCCTAAAACCCGTCCACCTCTCCTCCCCAACCCACCTAGCCTTCCCATATCATCCACTCCCCCCCGTAAAACCCGTCCACCTCTCCTCCCTAACCCACCTAACCTTCCCATACTATCCACATCCTCAACTCAACACACCACACCCCATCCTAATCCATTCCAACCCCCATCTCCTGCTCCTCAATCCCCACCCCCACCTCACCCATCCCAACCTCCAGCCCCTCCCTCACCCCCACCCTCACCCCCACCCCATCCTCGTGCAGCAGCACCCAACATACATCGTGCACATAACATTAACATTCTCCAATTGAACATAGATGGCATTAACACAAAGAAACACGAACTCTCACACTTCATCAAACAACACAACATACACATTGCCAGCTTACAAGAAACAAAACTCCGCACATCACAATAAACACCCACATTTCATAATTTCACCACCATCAGACAAGACCGGGCTGTCGGCGGGGGCGGTGGACTCATCACCCTGGTACACAATGAAATATCATACATAGTAACCAGTGTACAAACCAAATCCCTCCTCCCCCCAAATGATAACACAACAGAAATACAAACAATTAAAATACGCACTGGCAACAAATCCAACATAACCATCATAAACACATACATCCCTCCCCAAACATCCCCTACAGTACCAAATTAATACAGACCACACTTACAACACATCACAAACACCCCACACATCATCCTGGGTGGTGACTTCAACGCCAAGACGTCGGCCTGGTTTGTCGACAACCCCGACACAGACAGAGGGCTGGTACTACAAAACCAAACAGATAACCTCATCATCCGTAACGACATCCATCAACATACCCATATTCCTCACCAAGCCCTCTATAACCCATCATCTCCAGACATCACCTTTTGCTCCCCAGAACTCGCCCCCACAACATCCTGGAGGGTGGTCAGAACCTTAGGCTCTGACCACCTCCCGATCATTATCACCACCAAAACCAGACTCACCCCAGCTAGCCACAAACACACATACACCAATTATAAAAGAGCTAACTGGGAAGCATTCACAAATGAGACAGAACAACACTTCACAACTCTAAACAGTACACCCATCACTAACATCAACAATGCTGTACACATACTCAATAAAACTATCCAAAACGCTGACAAGAAACACATTCCAAGAGGTAACAGAAAAAGACACAACCCCAACTTCACACCAGAAATTCAAAACCTCATCAGACAACGCGACACACTGAAACACTCCCCAGCACCCCACACACAAGACATCACACAACAAATTCAAGCACTCAACACCCAAACTAACAACAAAATACAAGAACAACAAAAACTAAATTGGAATAACTTCCTACAAACACTAGATCACAAAACAAACCCCAAAAAACTCTACAAAACACTAAACAGCATCACACTTTCCAACAGCAACACAACACAATCACATGCTGCAATCACAACAACAGACTCTACTCCTTCATGTAAACAACAAGCAAACACTCTCATCAATCACTTCTCACATGTCAGCCACCTAAAACCTCACAAAGACGACCGACGTGTCATCCGACGTAAGAGACAATTCCCCACAGACCCTGACTATACACCCTTCACCAATCACCAGACAAAGCATATCATCAACAATCTCAAGCACTCACCCGCCTGTGGCCTAGACAACATAAGCAACATACACCTCAGACACCTGGGACCACAAGGCATACAAACACTCACTAACATATCAAACTACAGCTATTCACACAACACAATACCAGACATTTGGAAGCATGGTATCATCATCACATTCCCCAAACCCAACAAAGACCCCACGCTACCCTCCTCGCACCGCCCCATCACACTCCATTGCTCCCCCTCCAAAGTCATGGAACGCTTAGTATTACAACTAATTACACCCGACCTACCCCTAGCTCCAACACAACATGGCTTTAGGTCACTGCACTCCACGTCACTCTTCTCACAGACCTTACACAAAGAGCTTTTGACGGCATCAACTCAGCTAGACCACCACACAGATCACTATTAGCCACACTCGACATTAGTAAAGCCTTCGATGCCATCCCACGCCACAACCTAACAAACACAATCTACAACACAAATATGCACAACAACACAAAAAGATGGCTGGCCAACTTCCTAGCAGGCAGATGTGCACACGTATCTTTTGCCGGTCAGTCATCTAAAATCAGAAACTTTCCAAACGGAGTCCCACAAGGATCCGTCCTATCGACGGCACTCTTCAATCTGTACATGCACGATATAACTACACCCAATACTCCCCAAATAAACTTAGCCTCCTATGCAGATGACATAACACTCACATGCACACACCATGACCCAAGAAGAGCAACATATCTCCTTCAACCCTATCTCAACACACTACATGGCTGGTGCACTACAAACAGACTTAATCTAGCCCCAGCCAAATCCACCACAACCCTGCTCACAAGCTGGACAGGTGAACACGAATACATCCCTCAACTCACCATAAACAACACACCCCTAACACATACACACACACCCAAAATCCTAGGAGTAACATATGATACTCATATGACATTCAAACAGCACACCACAAACATTAAAAAGAAACTGACACCCAGACTTAACGCCCTCAGGTCACTTGCTCACACAAAATTTGGACACAACAAAGAAACTACCACCACAGTATATAAACAATACATAAGATCAGTAATGGAATACGCAAGCCCAGCCTGGGCTTCTAACCTAGCTGAAACACATCATAAGACCTTACAGACTATTCAAAACAAAGCCCTGAAGATCATTACAGGCTGCACAGCTACTACACCCACAGATCATCTACATCAAGAAACAAAAATCCTCAAAGTCAAAGACCATCTGGACATGAGAGGCACTCAATTCCTGGCAGCAGCCTCCACGAACCAAGACCACCCACTAAACTACATGGCAACACACCCACAGACACCAAGAAATATCAAAACAACACCCAGCACACGGTATCACACACAATTATTGTCCTCTCTCCCTCCCTGCCCACCCCGAACCAACTTCCAGAAGCACATCCATACTCATATCTCTCGCCAATCCATCCACTCACTCACAGACAACACACAGCTGCATGCACGACCTCCCGAAATCCATCCTTCCGAATCCTCCCTCCCTCGCGAGGACAGAGTCCACCTGGCCAGGCTGAGATGCGGACACCATCCAGCTCTCCTGAGCTATCAGAAGAGACTGGATGACTCCGTTGTCGACGCCTGCCCGGGATGTAACACAGCACCCCATACCATTAAACACATCATAGAAGACTGCATTTCACACAACCACTTACACCAACAACACAACCTACACTCAATGAGAGCTCTGTGGGAAAGCCCGATCGTGGCCATGGCCTTCCTCAGGGACTCGGGGCTGTTCGGCCAGGCAGCTTAGGGAACAACAACAACAACAACAACAACAAAAGGTAAATTTAGTGTCCAGCTTAGCTGGTGGTATTGGTTTCTATATAATTCATAGCATTACATGACTATATCATATATTCAAATTAAGCAAGAATTACCATCGAGGAACAATTGTATTATACAAAAAAAAAAAAAAAAAAAAAACAAGGGTGGTGATTTTTATTTATTAGAATCGTGTGAAGATTCTTGGTGTAACAACAAACATTAATTATAATGTTACTATTCTAGGACAATCCAAATCGATTATTATAATTCAAAACGTTAATTAGTAACTTATTGTTATTATTAGGGGTTCGTCCCCTACGGGGAACCTCTATTGTAATCATTAAACCTGGGATTTCATCCAAATTCTTCTTACGTGCCGGTTTCGACGCAATAACTCCAGAACCGCTTTTTGGATCGGGATCAAACTTTCACAAGAGGTGCGTTTTTGTATTGGGCATCTTTTGATATGCTAAACATCCGGCATGGCGGCCAAACAGGCCCGTGGCAGCCGATTTCCCGAAAAACTTGACGCCTAAATACCGTGTCTCCCACTCACAGGAAACGACTGGGCTTTGGCATACGCACTCCCCAACTAATGCTCCGCAAATTTTATAGAGAAGGTTTTGCTTTTGCACGTGGGTTTTTTTCCGGCAATCTTGAAAAAACCTCGAATTCCACTTAAAATTCCACTTCTTGAAAACTACTCCGATGATCAGAGCCATGCTTGCGTAGTTGGGTGAGGCTCGCGATTCCGAACGTTTTGATACCAAAAAATATAAATGGGTGGAATAGTTTGGCCGCAGCATTGAAAACTGTCTATTCTTAAATTACTTTAAAACCGAATTCGCTACCCACACAAAGTTTACCGTCTACAGTCTATAGGCTTCCACGCATCCCCCAGTTTTGCTTAATAACATAATCTCTTTATTATTCAGATCTATCATTTGTTTTTTATTTAAATCTCTCAAAACAGTTCGAGTCCCTACGAATTCCAGCAATTATTTAGCCAACCTACCTATACATACCTACCCTACCAAATAGTAATGATAAATTCAAATTTATTTTTGGTGAATGACAGAGTATTGGCTAAGGTTTTTAACAATTCCTCCCTTTGCCAAATGCTTAGTTTAATAACAATGATATGGACCTTTAAAGTTTTGGCAATTGCCCGTGTGACTCGTATTTTAACCCTCCTAAAGTGTTACCACGAAATACCGCTAGATCCTTTCTCAAAAGTCGCTAGCATGTTGCTACATAGCCAAACAATGTTAGGATAATGCTGCAATTTCTAAAGAGTTTTGGTTTGTTTGTTTTGCAAATTTTACAATGTAGTATGACTAGAATGTCTGAAATTTTCAAATTATCCCTAGTAAATGTCTCTAGATATGAAAGAAATGGCTGCTAGATTGAAGTAAATAGCTCTACATTTAGTGGTAATATGTAGCTTTACAACTGGCAACTCCGCAACCACCACCTCCCTCCCACCCTCCCAGTATGTCTCCACATAATACCGCTAGATCCTTTCTCAAAAGTCGCTAGCATGTTGCTACATAGTCAAACAATGTTAGAATAATGCTGCAATTTCTAAAGAGTTTTGGTTTGTTTGTTTTGCAAATTTTACAATGTAATATGACTAGAATGTCTGAAATTTTTAAATTATCCCTAGTAAATCTCTCTAGATATGAAAAAATGGCGCTAAATTGAAGTAAATAGCTCTACATCTAGCGGTAATATGTAGCGATACAACTGGCAACACTGCCTACAGTAAGTGTTACCCCAAAACACCGCTAGATCCTTTCTCAAAAGTCGCTAGCACGTTGCTACATAGTCAAACAATGGTAGAACAATGCTGCAATTCCTAAAGAGATTTGATTTGTTTGTTTTGCAAATTTTACAATGTAATATAACTAGAATGTCTGAAATTTTCAAATTATCCGAGTAAATGTCTCTAGATATGAAAAAATGGCTACTAAACTGAAGTAAATATAGCTCTACATCTAGCGGTAATATGTAGCGGTACAACTGGCAACACTGCCTACAACTACCCTCTCATCACCAATTATTATGCTCTGCTGAGGTTTGTATTTGCTTATCTTATCCTGTGTATAAATGTAACCCTTACACATGTTTCTATTAAATAATGACATTAAACAGGATTCATGATTTAAATACAAGGCTAGATATTTATCGGAAGTACGTATTTACCCTCGGAAAGCTAAAATATAATGTTTACACATAGGGGATAGGGAGGAGGGAGGGAGGTATAAGGGGTGGACCGATGGAAGGGAAGAGAACCCCGATATACGAGATACATAGCTTCATATGCGCGTATTGATCACTTTCATGCTATTCTGTATGCATACAGAAGTAGCAGGACACATATGTCAAGAGTGAACACCAATAACTTAATCCATACACAGTAAAAAAGACGGAAATAATATCGTACATACGAAGTGATGGAATGGGGATGGGGGGGAGTGTGTATGATAATGTAAACAGAACAGTTCGTCGCTAGATAGGCATGTGTGTGCTTGTGTGATGGTCTTGTGTAGCTATGTTTGTGCTTGTTTGAGTGTTGAGTTATCTCTCTCTCTCTCTCTCTCTCATTTATCGCTGTCTTCCTTACGATTACGACATACTGTACTAGTGCATGAGAACAGGAAATAGGGAGCCTCGCTCTCTCTCACACAAATGAGAACATAAGTAAACTGGAGTCTGCAGAGAGCCGATTGGCTATAAGACTCGGTAGCCTATTCCACATATCTACAACTCTGTTACTAAACGAATAGAGGCAGATCCCTTACACACCCAGTCTCTCTCTGTCGCTCGTTTGTTTGCACACCGGTACAAATGAGGCAGATCCCTTACAAGATGAACATGGGAATCTGCAGAGAGACAAGTGGCCCACAAAAGGCAGATCCCTTTCACATACAACCCATTTCATCCATATGACTATCTGATTTTATCTTTAAATTCTCTATTGTTCTTGATCCCACTATAGCACTAGGTAGCCTATTTCACATATCTACGACTCTGTTACGAGAGAGGCAGATCCCTTACACAGCCAATCTCTCTCTTATTTGCACACTGGTACAAAGGAGGCAGATCCTTACACATGCTACCAAGATGAAAATGGGAGTCTGCAGAGAGCCGGTTGCCCCACACACGGCAGATCCCTTTCACACCCAATCCATCTCGTCTTATCAAATTTTATGTTGAAGCTCTATTGTTATTGATCCCACTATAGCACTTGGTAGCCTATTCCACATATCTACAACTCTTTTACCAAGCGAATAGAGGCAGATCCCTTACACAGCCAATCTCTTTCTCTCTCGCTCTTGTTTGTTTGCACACTGGTACAAATGAGGCAGATCCCTTACACATGCAACCAAGATGAAAATGGGAGTCTGCAGAGAGTCAAGTGGCCCACATAAGGCAGGTCCCTTTCACACTCAACCCATCTCATAAACTTTACCTGTTATTTACACTACTTACTATACACCCATGTTATCATATACCTGCAACCAAAACACAATTGTAAGAAATAGGAACATAGAAAATGGGAGTCTGTAGAGAGCCAATTGGCCCACACAAGACAGATCCTTTTCACACCCAACCCATCTCATAAAACTCTCTCTCATTTATCTCTGTCTTCCTTACATTTATGACATCCTAGTCTCTCTCTCTCTCACAAATGAGAACATAAGAAAACCCGAGTCTGCAGAGAGTCGATTGACCCACACATGTCAGATCTCTTTCACACCCAACCCATCCCGCGCTCTCTCTCTCTCTCATATTTATCGCTATCTTCCTTACGTTTACGACATCTTATTCTCTCGCCATACTCCCTCTCTCCTTCACAAATGAGAAAATAAAAAAATCTGAAAACGGGAGTCTCCAGAGCCGATTGACCTACACATGGCAGATCCCTTTCACACCCAACCCATCTCGTTCTATCTAATTTCAAGTTGAAGCTCTATTGTTCTTGATCCCATTATAGCACTCGGTAGCCTATTCCACATATCTACAACTCTGTTACTAAATGGATAGAGGCAGATCCTTTTTACACCCAACCTCTCCCTCTCTCGCTCTTGTTTGTTTGCACAATCTGCTCCTTCTGTAGTTTCTCCATGCCCGATAAGTTAAATTATCTTTTGATATCTGTGACACAGCATTTGTATCAAACACAATACCCTGCTTGCAAAACCGTCGAACCCCGACAACGTTGCTTGCAACTTTAATTATTATTATTATTATTATTATTAATTATTATGTTCCCTCCACCAACCGACTTTACTCCTAAACTCAATTAATGAAATCGACATATACATGTGGCAGTCCAGGGATTCGAACCTAGGATGCTCACACCGAAATTCAGTGCATGTATCCATTGCGCTACGAAGACAGAGATGAGACACAAATGAGACACAAATCGTAGATATCCTTAATGTTTTTACATATAATTTTGGATTTTAATTAGGAATTTAAAGGTTCTATTATTTTGTGCCTCACCTACACGGAGAGTAATCCAGCTAATTCTCACAAACACCTCCGCCTCCTATTTATTTCACTACACTTAAAAAGCACGCCACACTTCTTCCCAACATTCCAAAATTACATCTAAGCTACCTTGATTTCGGCTCTCTATCACTCTTTACAATCTTTGGGGAACACTTTTTACAGACAGTTTTGCCTTTTGTCTCCTGCCTGCACATAAGAAAATACTGTGTATATATATATATATATATATATATATATATATATGTTAGTAAAGCCAGGTAATAAATTTTCTTTAATACATACGAGGTTGAAAGAAATGGCAATTTCTGCGTTGGAAATTTTATTATTCAAAGTTTCCAGGTCTCTGATGAGTTTTCGCTGGGTGGCAGGAAGTAAATGAAGGAGATGAGCAAAATTCATGGTGGTACAGGGTTACATAAATGTACATGATGATACAGGATATACGATGCGTTTCACTGGACAACCAGCATTATCAAGTAAGGAAGGAATGATATAAAAGGTAAACAGGAAGGGTATATATAGAGGGTGGAGGATCAGAGGAGGCGGAAAACAGGGGGCAAAAGTCTGCTATTGGAGGAAGCGTAAACTAGGAGAGAGAAAGGGGTTAACCGCTTCACGCATGCGCACTGGATGCGGGATGGTGGTCAGTAGGGGGGTCGAAGCTGATTGGCTGCGTGTCGAGGGGCGTGGCCTAAGTTGTGTGGCGCCTGCAGAAGACGAAGCTGAAGGAGGTAGCGCGGGGGGCTGCGTCAAGGGCACCGGGGGGCGAGGAGGGGTGTTAGGTCCTGTAGGGTAGTGCCTTTTGGCAGAAGGAAGGATCTGAAGGTCCAGAGTTTGGTTGTTGATGTTGGGATGTAAGGCTTGGATATATAAAGCTTCGAGTATAGGTAATCTCCTTGGGTCACTTTCTTTATCGAGTATGGTGGTGTGTTTCTCTAACTCGTTGCGTGTGAGGTGAGGGTGGTTAGGGGTGAGATAGTGGTCTTTGATGGCTCCAGCCTGAAGGTGAAGAGTTAACCGACGTGAAAGACGAGTCTGCGTCATACCAATATAGGAATGAGGTCCACAGTCCTCATAATTACAGGTATGTTGGTAAATGACGTGATCGTCGGTCATCGGGCTCTTTATCTTGGTGGAGGCTGGTTTGTTGCGGAGAACGAGGTTGGAAGTCTTGGGGGATTTGTAATAAATTATTAATTTGATTTTGTCGTCTTCTGCAGGCGCCACACAACTTAGGCCACGCCCCTCGACACGCAGCCAATCAGCTTCGACCCCACCTACTGACCACCATCCCGCATCCAGTGCGCATGCGTGAAGCGGTTAACCCCTTTCTCTCTCCTAGTTTACGCTTCCACCAATAGGAGACTTTTGCCCCCTGTTTTCCGCCTCCTCTGATCCTCCACCCTCTATATATACCCTTCCTGTTTACCTTTTATATCATTCCTTCCTTACTTGATAATGCTGGTTGTCCAGTGAAACGCGTCGTATATCCTGTATCATCATGTACATTTATGTAACCCTGTACCACCATGAATTTTGCTCATCTCCTTCATCTACTTTCTGCCACCCAGCGAAAACTCATCAGAGACCTGGAAACTTTGAATAATAAAATTTCCAACGCAGAAATTGCCATTTCTTTCAACCTCGTATGTATTAAAGAAAATATATATATATATATATATATATATATATATATATATATATATATACTGTATATATACAGTATATATATAATTATATATATATTATAATATAATATATATATACCGTATATATATATATATATATATATATATATATATATATATATATATATATATACAGTATATATATAATATATATATATTATATATATATATATGTTATATATATATATATAATATATTATATATATATATATACCGTATATATATATATATACATATATATATAGATATATATATATATATTATTATACATATATATATACGGTATATATATATATATATATATATATATGTGTATATAACTTAACACACAATACATATATATATATATATATATATATATATATATATATAAATATATATATATATATATATATACTGTGTGTATGCATGTATGTATACTGTATATGTGAAAAAGGAAGCACATGAGATATATTATATTATAACAAGCTTAACTATTGGTCCCTGTATACATGAAAGCAGGAATATACGACCCTGTGAATGAAAGCTTATGACGGATATATTTAAAAAAAAAAAAAAGGATTTTGCTATTTTGGTCGGTGCTCAATAGAGTATATATTATATTTCAATTTCAGACCATACTGAAAAATGCATGTGCGTATGAAAGGATATGGGGGCTGTAGCAAAACTAGTACATTTTGTAAGAGTATTAAGGGGATTCATGTATATATTTATTCATACAATTATTTACTTTATTATTTTGTTTGTAGTTTCCTCCGTAGACACCCCCAAGACCCCCATTCGAGATATATTTGTCTATTCTTCGGTTGAAAAATGTTCTGGCCAAAGGCCGGATCCTCTTAAATTGCAGGCTCGCTATCACTCGTCAGGAAAAAAATTGAGTCTTAAAATGTACAAAAAAAATGGTGCGAAAGGTCGTAACATCTTATAATCACAAAATTAATAGGGCTGTATATGAGGGAAAAGGGAGTCCACAAATATACACACCCTCTAAAGACCGAAGTAGTTTTCCAATTATAACCCAACATTATTATTCGACAGTACTACATACACCAGTGTTAATATTGGCCCCGTTCAATATTGTAAACAAAGTCTACGCTGCCCGCTCCCTCGGATGCCATAGTCTCTAGCTCACTCATCAATATCTGTGAACTTCATTTGTTTTAAAAAATGGAAGTTAATCTCTGGAAACAAATTTGTGAGTTTTCTATACATCAACTAAAGACATATGCATACTATTTACTGAAAAGCAGGTTGTTTCCAAAAAATCAATCCATATGGTTATAATTGCTTAAAGAAAAACATAGGAGGTCTACGAATTCTTATATGAGAGTGAGGGTCCGAGTGTGGGGGATGAGACTGTGAAGCGCAGAGGCGAGGCGGCTTCAGAGATGGAATTGCTTCGAGTCGTGAAGCTTCGCATGTCTCACTCCCTAGACTGGAGCAAGACCTCACGGGCCTCACCGTGTTCAGCGGTTGAGTATAAAGGCTATCAGCCTATGCCCGAGAGGGAGTAGTTGGAATAAAAAAAAAAAAAAAAAAAAAAAATATGGCATCCGAGAGTACAAGCTAGATAATGGAGTGAGTTGCCTCGGCATATGGAACCATATGAAGGTGATTCATTTGCGTCCACCTCCTCTCTCTCGGGGATTACTGTTTCTGGCAATAGATAGATCATTAACCCTTTGAGTACCAGCGGCGTGTGCTATATTATATTTCAGCTATATTTTGACGATCTAATGCAGCTTAGGAAGGATCTGTGGTAGTTAAAAGGGTTGGTTGAGATAATATATCATATTATTGCTAGAGGTCTTCCCTACGCTGAATAAAATTGTCTAATAGTTGCCAGAATATGATAAGAAGGACGTCCCTGGTACTGAAGGGGTTAAACGTTGCTCATTTTACTGTAGAAAAAACGCAAGATATCCTGAACTTTGTTTGTGGAGCTTCTTACAGTAAGGGGGGATAGTTGAATATTCTGGCTCCCCTTCTCCCTCATACTTAGCCCCATTAGTTTTGAGATTTTAAGACGTTCGCCTCTCAGTTTGGCATGCTTATCGCCTCATTTCATTGTCAGTATTTACACTTTTCGTGCACTTTAGGTGTCAACTTATTTCCTGGCGAGCAATAGCGAGCCTGTAATATAGTAGTAACCGGCCTTTGGCCGGTAAATGTTTCTATCGAAAAATTTGCAAATTCTTCTTGGGGGATTGTTTTAAAGCTTGATATAGGTCTAGGGAGGAAACTGAAACAATAATTAGATAAATCTATACGCAAATAAATACGGTCATCCCCCCTTAAGCCAAACATAACGATGGTAGGAAGGTGAGAAACAACAAACATATAAAAACTGTATAACATTAACCCCTTGAGGATCATGAGGCGTTTTGACAGTATATTCTGGCTATTATTAGACGATTTGTTCATATTAGGATTGGTATATGATAGTCAGAGGGTTCCTTAAGGGGAGGTATTTGTTTTTTCTGAACCCCCTTCTCCTACATGTCTAGCCCCATTAGTTTTCACATTTTAAGACTGTCACCCATGTTTTTGTCAATATTAAGACCTTTCGTGCTATTTAGGTGTCGATTTTGTCAAGGCGAGCGATAGAGAGCCTGTATTTTAGGAGGGTACTTTTTACAGAAAAACTGTATACATTTATGTCTTTGGGATTTTTTAATTTTAAGTTAGATCAGGTTTAGGGAGCTAACCAAAGCAAGTGATAGTATACCCCGGCATCAATAAAACATCGGCACTATTTTTTTTTTTTGTCGATGTTTTCCCCCTACTGGGGTCAGTTTGACCCCTCTTTCACCTAGTCATTTTATTTTATTTTATTTTTGTTTGTATTTATTTGTATTTATTTTTTATTTTTATTTTTTTTTGGGGGGAGTTCCTTTTCTAGGATTGATAGTGGAATTGCATTATAACAAAAACCCTGGTGGTATCAGTAATTGGTTAATAATAACTGAGCAAAGAGAGCTGGATGAGATGTATGAAACTAAGTAAATTCCATGCAGATCCAAGGTGGGTGAGGAGAGAGTTTTCTGCTTTACTATCTCTAACTTCCTGTTTCTTGCAAATTCTTTGTTAGAAATACGTTCAGAATGCCTAGTTGGGAGTCTGTGCAGTATGTGTATCTATGTAACTCTCTGACTCTCACACACACACTCACACTCATTATCTCTCTCTCTCGCTCTCTCTTTATTTTTTTTTATCTCACTCTCTCTCTCTCTCATTACCTCCCCTTGTTGTCATAATGTTAGTTTAGTTTTCTGTGTTAGTCTTCCTCCACTAATTTACATAAGGGGCCGGGAGCTGCCGGGAATTATCGTGTTTTTTTTTTAGTATTTTTTTTTTTTTTTTTTAACTGCAGAATTTGCACAGGGATTTCTGTGAAGTCCTGTGTTGGTGCCGAGGTAATGTTGCTACTCTGTTTGTTCCCTGATATGGTTTGTTGTTTGACATTATTTATTATGTTTCTATGTGTATGAAGGAGATAACTATAAGGCAGGTTGCCTGTAACGAGTGTCTCCTACAGAGCCAAGACAGTGACAGAAAGCCAAACTCAAGGCAAGTTGTGCTCAAAGTTCATGGACACACGAAGTTAATAGCAGTCTAAGTCATAGGATGAAGGAAAGATTGGTTGATGGAGAGTTCCAGAGTTCACTTGTTGAGTAGAAGAAAGACTGAGAAAATGTGCTGATTACTGGGTTGGAGAGCTAGACAACATATGAGTGGGACTATGTTGAAAGGTGAGTGCCTCACACTGAATCCAATTACTCCATAACAAGATTTCTGCTTCATTCTAGTTATGGTTAAATGTTTCTATCCAGCTTGTGAAGGAATGGGGCTGTTACGTTATATTGCTTGACATTATAGAGTATCCTTTTGAGACTATGACGCATTTTGACAGTTTATTCTGGCTATCATTAGACTATTTTATACAGTTTAGGAAGGATCTGTGGGAATGAAAAGGGTACTGACTGTATCAAGTATATTAACCCTCTGACTTCCATAGACCCTTCCTAATCTTAATAAAATCATGAAATTTGCCAGAAACCAAAACAGAAATGCGCCATTGGATCCTTAAAGGGTTAACTAATTCCAACTAACCCATAATAAGATTCCTATTATAATCTAGTTATGATCAAATGGTTCTATCCGGCTTGTGAAGGTGCTTCACATTGTAGCTTATCCCTTCGAAAAATATAACGCATTTTGACAGTTTATTCTGTCTATCATTTGACGATTTTAGGCAGCTTAAGGATGATGTCTTTGGGAATAAGGTTAAAGACTACCACAATTAACCCTGACTTCCGTAATACCCTTCGTAATCTGAATAAAATCGTCTAATAATTGCAAGAAAACAGAAAAGAAATGCGTCATCGTATCTAATTTTGGTAGTACTAAGGACTAGAAAGGAAAACAAGCAACAACATATATTATCATTCTTACGAGGCATCTTGTATATAAACTACCGCTTTAAGGGGGCAGTGCTTATTGTTTGGTCCATATATTTGTTTATATATTTGCTTTTAGTTGTCGCACTAGACCTCCATCAAGATTAAAAAATATATACACCCCCGAGACCCCCTTTCGAGATATATTTGTACATTTTTTGGTAGAAAATGTGTTCGTCTCCTAAAATTAAAGCCTTGCTTTCGTTCGCCATGATAAAATCGACATCTGAATGGTACAAAAGGTCTTAAAATCGCCAAACTAATGGAGCGAACGTCTTAAAATCTCAAATATAATGGGGCTAATCATGAGGGAGAAGCTAGGGGTCCAAAAAACTCAACTACCTGCCCCTTTAAAGAACAGGATTTATCTTTTCCATGCAGAAGGGAATAACTGACTTGGTACTCGACAGAAACACGAAAATAGAACTATCTTATTATATCTATCCTAATAATGAAGATGTTTTAGTGTGTCCTGTCCCGTTAGGTAGCTCAAATTAATAACAATTACCCGATATGGGTCTGTGCTTAGCACATTTTCAGTAGGAATAAAACTATGAGTGAGGCAACGAACAACAACTTATTTTCATATTTTCATTCGTTTCGACATATTCTTGATGTTATCATCAGATATGTAAAAGTTAAAGAGATTAATAAAACATTAATAATGTATGATGATATTTAGTTAAAATATTTTGCAAAGGGTAAAATCTATACAATTGAAATAGGGACGTCTGAAAACATGAAAATAAAATGTTGTTTGCTGCCTCATTCAATGATTTATTCCTACCGATACATATGCATCGTCAAACCAGAAATGCAGAGAAAATAGGTCTGGAAAATGCGCTCCAGTAATACCTGCTTTAGCTTTCATAACAATAAATCTCATTTGTCAGAAGGGTTGATAATGGATTAAAGCCATTAGTATCTGGCTGGGAGTGAGATACATTGCTCCCGTCTACGATAAATTTACCGAGACACAAATCTATATATCAAAGAAGCCATTGTTCCAGCGAGCGGGAGATGAAGGTGTATAAACGCAATAGGGTCCAAGGGCGGTGTCACACGAGTGCAGTTTTGAGCAATTTTGGGGCAATTATGGTCTGGCAACCTCAACATTTCTGTTTTATCAGAATTCAGCCACCTAACGTAATCTACCTTCAACCTAGTTTCAGATACCAATGAAAAAGAACCCGGAAATATTGCGAGAACAAAACTTGCTCATCTAAAAGCGCTCATGTGACACCTGGTAGAGGGGGGATGGGTGTATTAATTTTCTCATGTATGTATCTTTTTATAATTTGTATAGTTTCCTAACTAGACCTCCAGCAACCAGCCGAAGGCCAGTTCCAACTGGGTCCCAGTTTGTTGTTGTTGTTTATGATCTTGCTCTTGTGTTTGTGCCTCGGGTTTTTATAGATGTGTTGCTTCTGTCTGTGTATATTGTAGTTTGTCTTGGGTATGGAGGCCCAGTTGTGTTTTTGTTAGCTTTGTTTCTATGTGAATGAAGGAGACAAAAGGCAGATTGCCTGCAACGAGTGTCTCCCCCAAAGCCAAGAGAGTGACAAAGCCAAATTCAAGGAACGTTTGGGTCAAAATACCTGGACACACAAAATGTAAAGCGGTTTAAGTCATAGGATGAAGGAAAGATTGATTGAGGGAGAGAGTTCCAGACTTCACTTGTTGAGTAGAAAAAAGATTGAGAAAATTGCCAATTCTTGGGTTGGAGAGCTGGACAGAATAGGAGTGGGACTGTGTTGAAAGGTGGGTACCTCGCACTCGCTGCAAGGGAGGAGGTATGCACTAAGAGAGCTCTGAAGAACACTGATTGTTGTGGCAACGATAGAAGAGTGAAAGAAGTGCAACATTGTGGTGTGTAGAAAGAGATTGTAGGGAACTAGTAAGAGGAGGTGAGTTGATGAGGTGAAAAACTTTTGACTCTACTCTTTCGAGAAGGTATGGGTGGAACCGCCCCACACATGCGAACAATACTCAATAAATAAAGAGGTACACTGTGCTCCGATACAGAGCATGAAGCTGTGCGGGGGTGAAGAAGCCATGAAGATGGTTGAGCACACTTAACTTTTGGGAAGCTGTTTAGCAAGAGTGATAATATGATCTTTCCAAGAAAGTTCAGATGAAAAAGATACACCTAGAACATTGAGAGAAGATGAAGGGTTGATTTGTGTATTGTTGAAGAATAAATGATAGTCTTGTGGAAGATTGTGATGGAAAGATAGAGGGAGAAGTTGGGTCTTGGAGGCATTGAAATTAACAATGTTTTCCCTGTCCCAATCAGAAATAATTGATAGATCAGACGATATGCGTTCTATGGCCTCGTCACCTTTGTTTTGGAGTGATTGCTTGCTGGGTTGATGTGAAAATCTACTTGAATAGTGTAAGGTAGAGTCGTCAGCATATAAGTGGATAGGAATAGAGGTACAGTTGAGATAAATAATGAATATTATAAAGAGAATTGGAGAGAGGACAGAACCCTGAGGAACACCGGAGTTGGTTGATTGAGGAAGTGAGCGATGACCATCCACAACTGCAGCTATGGAGCGGTTTGAAAGGAAATTAGAGACAAATAAACAGATAGCGGGATAGAAACTGAAGGAGGGTAGTTTGGAAATTAGACATTTGTTCCAGACTCTATCGAAGGCTTTTGATATGTCTAGAGCAATAAAGCAAGTTTCACCGAAATCCCGAAAGGAGGATTACCAAGAGTTAGTAAGATAAGCAAGAAGATTACCAGTAGAGCGGCCCTTAAGGAAACCGTACTGGCGATCTGAAAGTAGATTATGGAAATATAAATTCTTAGGAAAATTTTAGTTAAGAATAGTTTTAAAAACATTAGAGATGCAAGAAATGAGAGCAATTGGACGATAGTTGGAGGGGGATCACCATGCTTTGGGACAGGTTGAATAAGAGCAAATTTCCAGCAAGAAGGAAAGACATTAGAGGTAAGACACAGACGAAAGAGTTTGCCTAGACTGGGAGTCAGCACAGAAGAATAGAATTGGGGACAAACTAACATAATGTTATTCGAAAATGGCAAAAACAAGGGAAACCTTCGATATTTATTCAACAAACGATCTTAACAAAGAAATGTGTGTGTGTGTGTGGGTGGGTGTAGATAGATAGACAGATAGATATATAGGTAGATAGATAGATGGAGAGAGAGTGAGAGTGATAGAGAGAGTGTGAGAGTGAGTTATATGGGAGCTGGTGAGGGGTAATAGGCGGCAAGATTGTAGTCATCAAGAGTTAGTAAGACTGAGAGAGAGAAAGAGAGAGTGTGTAATAATAATAATAATAATAATCGGTTTATTTCAAGCCGGCAGCCAATGGGGCTGAAAATACACAGACTTAACCTAGATCTTATCCTAATGGATCAACAGACTGATCCTGGCAGCTAACGAGAGCGCCTACATACTCCCAAGGGAGTAGGACGTGGGCAGGAGACTTTGTGGGTCCCCCGAGACGATCCGCCCAGATCTTGCCTTCACGGCCAGGGAAAGTTTTTGAGAGAACTTCCCCTGCCGGCGCCTGGGATTGAACCCCCGACACCAGAGCTAGCGCTCCCAATACAGAGTACTAAGCGCGCTCGGCCACCGTGTGTGTGTGTGTGTGTGTGTGTTATATTAATACAAACCTTTGACGAGTACAACCTAATATGATAATACTACATCAGGATACGTATGTTGCCCTTATATTAAACAAACGCAGGATTCGTTAGATCATGGTTAATAACATATGCCATACATTCGCGATGTGTGTACTACAGCATAATATAACTGTTGTGATTGGTTTGTTAGGTACAGTGTTGATAGGGGAATTAAAAATATGGTTCCGCGATTTTCCTCGTTAAAGAATAATACAATTGCCTGTATTGAATGGTGGTATACATCATTTACACTGCGTTGATGTAATATTTGGAAACATAAACTTAGTCATTGTTGTCCCTTCTCCAGTATGGTATGTCTATCTATCTATATACTCAGGCTCAAATCCACTTTTCCTTTTTTTGTTTTTGTTTTTTGTTTTTATGTAGCTAGTAGAAACCTAAAATGTAATTATTGAACGTTTAATTACAGCGTAAATGAAACATATAAGTGTCTCAAACGTTTTATTGGTCAAGACGAGCAGGGAGCAACACGATGACGCCTTTTTTACTTTGTTTCTGGCTAAAATTAGACAATTACTGTATGTGCAGTTTAAGAGGGCCCTCTGTTTATCAAAGGTTTTCTAGGGATTGTACCTACTCCATTCAGTCCAAGAGGTAGATTATAAGCTAAAGAAAATCGCCTAATGGTAACCAGAATATGATGAAGATTACGTCATCGTGCTGAAGGGGTTAATGGCAACGTAAACGATGCACATAATAAGTGTCTCAAATGTTTTCGTGTTCAAAGTAGCGAGCATATGAGCAATCGATACACTTTTTATGTGTATCAACTATGTGTTCAATATTTTAAAGTGTGTACAGGCGATCCTTACAGTACACTTCTTATATGTATCAACTAAGTGTTCAATGACTTAAAGTGAGTAAAGGTGATCGTACGCCAAGCCCTCAAAGCTTTCCCATCCTCGAGAATAATATGTGGACCGATGGAAGGCCTAACCGGACCGTGGCCAGCCCTTGATGTGGAATTGAGAGGAGAGGCTACATAGTGGCTCAAGTGAGCCGGAGAAATACTGTTTGATCGGTAAAGTTGATTTGGGGAGAAGTGGCGACGAGAGGAGTTGAGAAGTGGTTAGTGGTGGTGAGTAGTGCAAAGTAGAGGAGTAGATAGAAACAGTAGATAAGTATCAATTATGTACGATTAAGTACTACAGGTTGGGTAAGAGGTATCCTCACCAGGATTCGAACCCACTCACTTGTTGGTGATGAATTCAGTAACAGCGACCATCGTACGATAACTTTCACTTTAAAGTTTACTAGTAACGAACCAAATAGTAGCATCGAAAAAGTCCCTAATTTCAAGAAAGCAAACTTCCATAAACTTAGAGCTATGTTTAAAGAAACTGACTGGAGCTTTTTAATTCACAATAACGACATAAATACATCTTGGAAGTTATTCGAAGCCACTTACCTAAAAGCAGTGCAAGACTGCATACCATCGAAAACTCGGCGTCCAGGCCATAATAATAAGCCCAAATGGTGGAATAAAGATATTTCAAACTGTCTGGTTGCTAAAAAATTTGCTAATGATAGATTAAAATCCTTACAAAATGACGAAGAACGGCTGAAATTTGTAGAGCTACGACGCAAAGCCAAAAAGTTAATTAAGCAAAGTAAAAAGACCTTAGAGTTACATGTTGCGAATCAAAGTAAAACAAACCCGAAAGAATTCTATAGTTATATCAGAAAGAAAAAAGTTGTTACTTCAACTGTTGGACCGTTAGTCGATGAAATGGAGAATACACCAAAGACGAAGAACAAATGAGTAATGCCCTCAATACCTTCTTTGCATCAGTTTTTACAACAGAAGACCTCAGTGATATCCCTACACCATCGCCGATTCAGATTGATAATTCAGATGTTCTAAGCAATATCACCGTTACAGAGAGAGAAGTATTGAATTGTTTAGATAAACTCAAGGTAAATAAAACGCCTGGACCTGATACAATCTCGCCTAGAGTTCTAAAGGAAGCTAAGGATGAGCTCTCTAAACCACTGACATTACTATTCAATAAATCCTTGCAGTCTGGAACTATGCCCGATCAGTGGAAGCTAGCCAACGTAACACCGATATTCAAAAAAGGCAGAAAATCCCTACCCAGTAACTATCGTCCAATTAGCTTAACCTCAGTTGTATGTAAAATGCTAGAAACGGTCATACGAGACAGACTCGTAAATCACTTAGAGGAAAATAACATACTTAAAGATACTCAACACGGCTTTCGTAAAAAACGTTCCTGTTTAACAAACCTCTTAGACTTCTTCCACGATATCCTCAACCTCTACGATGAGAGTAAAGCTGTAGATATTATATACCTTGATTTTCAAAAGGCCTTTGACAAAGTTCCCCACAAACGTTTACTGCTAAAACTAAAAGCGCATGGAATACAAGACGGTGTGTTGAAATGGATAGAAAATTGGCTCAGCGACAGAAAGCAAAGAGTAGTCATAAACGGTAAGGCATCAAAATGGACCAATGTAAGTAGCGGGGTACCCCAGGGATCGGTACTAGGACCAATTCTCTTTCTAATTTACATCAACGACATAGATGAGGGTCTCACCTGTACAATCTCAAAATTTGCTGACGATACAAAAATTGCAAATAGCGTACTCTCAAAAGAACAAGTTGACGATATACAACACAATCTAGATAAATTGTCATGTTGGGCCCAAATTTGGCAAATGAGTTTCAATGCGGATAAATGTAAAGTACTACATATCGGATACCTAAATGAGAAAGCAAACTATTCGATGAATGGCACTCAGCTTAAGAATGTAAACAGAGAAACCGATCTGGGAGTAACAATATCGAGTAACCTAAAACCGAGTCAACAATGTTCAGAAGTTGTTAAGAAGGCAAACAAAATAATTGGCTTTATAGGCAGGTTATTTGAGCATAAATCCAAAGAAGTTATCCTAACACTTTACAATTCATTAGTCCGCCCTCTTCTGGAATACTGCGTTCAATCCTGGTGCCCTTATTACCAAAAAGATATAAACAAGCTAGAACGAGTTCAACGTAGAGTTACCAAAATGATACCTAGCCTAAAGAACAAACCATACGAAGAGCGTCTTAGAGAATTAAATCTATTTCCTTTAACCAAGCGCAGATTAAGAGGTGACTTAATTCAAGTGTTCAAAATCATCAAAGGCATCGACAATATGAACTGTAGTAAGTACTTCACTATCGACCAATCTAATTACACGCGGGGAAACGGTTGCAAAATTATTGGTAAATCTTTTAACTCACACGAATCTAAGAATTTCTTCTTCAATCGAGTTGTCAACTTGTGGAATGGGCTTCCCCGAAACGTTATAGACTGCATCACCGTTGATTCATATAAACTCCGCCTAGACAAATATCTCGCATCAAACCCGCGACTGACTGCGTTTGTAAATGAATAACTTTATTTTATCCCCCCCTCAGTTACTAACCCATCTGTCCCCTACTAACTTCCTAATCCTGCCACAGACATTAGTTCCAGGGCAGTAATTCCCTTTCCAATGTTCCCTTACCCACTCTAAACCACTGTTTGGACACTTGATCCTCAGTGTTTTGGAGGACAAGCAACCTAGAAGGGTCACTAGATCTGTTGTTGCTTGATTTCCTTTGTACTCCTTTGTACTTTGTACTCCAGGTATATTTGGGAGAGTTGGGCACCGTAACCACTCGGCCATGAGCGGATATAAGGAAAGCAACCTTAGTTCTTACTTGAGGAACCAGGTTTTTAGTCTCGTGGAGGACTATGCCTTCGAACCCATCTGTCCCCTACTAACTTCCTAATCCTGCCACAGACATTAGTTCCAGGGCAGTAATTCCCTTTCCAATGTTCCCTTACCCACTCTAAACCACTGTTTGGACACTTGATCCTCAGTGTTTTGGAGGACAAGCAACCTAGAAGGGTCACTAGATCTGTTGTTGCTTGATTTCCTTTGTACTCCTGTGTACTTTGTACTCCAGGTATATTTGGGAGAGTCGGGCACCGTAACCACTCGGCCATGAGCGGATATAAGGAAAGCAACCTTAGTTCTTACTTGAGGAACCAGGTTTTTAGTCTCGTGGAGGACTATGCCTTCGAACACGTGGTGAGTTTATTAGACTTCGACCATGACTATTTTTACGCTCCCCCCCCCCCCCCCCCCCCCGCCAACTCGGTTAAGTGATATACGATTTTTAATCGTCCTGGTACTATTATGAAACCTCTGAAAATGACAAATATCAATTATGTACGATTAAGTACGACAGGTTGGGTAAGAGGTATCCTCACCAGGATTCGAACCCACTCACTCCAGGTCTATTTGGGAGAGTCGGGCACCGAAACCACTCGGCCATGAGCGGATATAAGGAACGAAGTGGCTACGGGACACCCCTGGTGGTGTCCCTCACTGGCTGGGCTGCGTGACACTACCAGTGGTGTCTCGCAGCCCAGCCACACTGGGTAGGCTACGGGACACCACCACAAGTGTTCCACATATGCAAAGCTTGATTTTATAGCTAAATTTGTTCATATCGTATTCCCATCTATTTTGTCTTAGTTTAAACACGTGCCCTTTGATCCTACCAGGTTACCTCACAAAAATGTCTTTGTAAATCGTTGTTATACCCCTCACACGTATTCTCCTCCAAGCTTGGGAAATTGAGATTCTTCAGTGTGTGTGTGTGTAGGTGTGTGTGTGTGTGTGTGCAAATGAATGGTAACGGTGTGGATGGAAATTCAGGTATTTACGTATGGGTTTGTGAATGAAAGTACGAAATGTTTCTGTGATTGTGAATATAAAGGTGTGTTTGTGTATGTGTGTGTGTGAGCACGTGGTTGTATGTTTGTGAGAAGAAATATACATGGCAGGATAGGTGCTTTTAATAGTGAATCCTTGTTCACTTGTAAATGAAAATGTGTGTGTGTGTTGTATAATATGTGGACTATATATAAATATATATATATATATATATATATATATATATATATATATATATATATATATATATATATATACTGTATAGCCACGAAAGCTAATAGGTAATATATCTAAATCTGTAATGCATTTTTTATCTGATTATTGGAATCCAAATATGAAGTTTGGGTAATTTAGGTTAGGGAAAGTAGTTGGTAAAATTATAGAATTATGAAACATTTCAAAAGCTACCATATATGAGTTCGGCCGAAGAGGGTTGTGAAAAAAACAACCCGCTGACCAACCTCTGGATACCAGCGTACGTGGACCCTTTACCTTAAGATCTCAAGCTAATCCAGGTAATCCAGAAAATTAACACCTACTTGTAAATTGTACCTGCCAGCATAATTATCTGATGGTCTGGACTCTCTCTCTCTCTTTCTCCTTTGTACTCTCTCTGTGTACTCCTTTGTACTCTCTCTCTCTCTCTCTCTCTCATATACACACCAACGTGTTCCGTTATGTATTGGTTGGCATACTTACTTACTAAGAGGAGCTGGTTTCGAATCCCAACCAGGAAAGAGACATTGGGACAAGTCTCCTTACCCCTTGTTCTTCCTCAGTTTTACAAAGTGGGATAAATAGAGAATTGGTATAAGGCATTGAGGTAATAAGGCCTTAATACCTAAAGTATACTGTATATACTCTAGAGTGTATATACTTTGTTAATACCTCCATGGTATAAGGGGACAATTGTCCTCTCCGGATTTGGCGGTCTGGTACGAGTTGTAATGATACTATAAACATAGGCCTAGATGATGTAAAGTACATAACAAATAATACAGGTCACTCAAGCCTGCGAATCCAAATATCGCCAATGTACACGTTAAGGGGAGATGGGCCGTTTTTCTGATCCCCTTTCTTCCTCAAGCTTATCTCCATTAGTTTTTTGATATTTTAAGACGTTTGTCCCAGTTGTTTGTCAATTTTAATACCTTTCGCCCCGTTTCCTTGTCTATATTAAGACCTTTCGTGCCCTTTATAAGTGGATTTTTTTCCTGGCGAGCGATAGCGAGCCTGTAATTGTGGAGAAACCAGCCTTTGGCCGTGACATTTTTCTACCGAAAAATGTACAAATTAATTTCGTAGGGGGATCTAATGGATTTTTGTTTTTTAAAGTTTGATGGAGATATAGGGAGAAAACTAAAAAAATAATTAATATATAAATAAATAGTAAAAAAACAAAATAAACACTGTCCCCTTAATGGGAGACCAGTGTTGCATGTATCCATTTACTATACAGTACAGTATATGCTAGAACCTGATCAGCAAGACTTGAGCTGATTACATTGGTTACAGGCTATACTATTTACACAGCCAATCCAAAGGTATAATTAACATACACGCAATATATTATCAGTTATGAAGGAACGATTATAATGAGCTTGTCTCGCATCGCATGCACACACACACACATACACACTGATGGTAACGGCGTGGAGATGCAATGGCCATAAACACCCGGCGCCCCCTCCCCGCAAACTTGCAAAGGAGAAACAAGAAAACAAGAAAATGGGAGTCCGCAAAATGCCGATCGGCCCACACAAGGCAGATCCCTGTCACACCCAACCCCAATTACAAGGCCCAATTATAGGCCCAACTCACTAATACCTTCAGTACTGACCCCACCAAAACGGTCAGAGATTAACACAAGATTACCGGGGTCTGCTGAGCGCCGTTTGGCCCACACCCGGCAGATCCCCCTCACACCCAACCCATCTCGTCCAACAAGGAGAAGGCCACTCTCGTACCTCCAGGTAAGACGTAGGTCTTGGGCAGGGTATCAAACGAAAACCGAGTCCATTATTTTGTTGTTGTTGTTCCCCAAGCTGCCTGGCCGAACAGCCCCAAGGCCCCGAGCAAGGCCAAGGCCATAACCGAGCGCCCCTACAGAACCCTCCCTGCCGACCACAATAAAGCCTGGGTGACCGAAGCCACTCCATGGCGGGGAGCTGAGGAGGGTGCAGAAACGCCCGGGAAACCAAGCCCCACCCAGGGCCCTGTGCCCCTCAGCAATTATGAAGAGAAAGTTGAGGGGCAAAGGAAAAATGTGACGCTTTGGCTTCCAATCTTGGTAGATTGGGAGGTCAATCCACGGAAGAGACGCCGTCACTTGAGATCTAGAAAATATACAAGTAAAGGAACAGTCAGAGCTATGGGTATGGCAGAGATCGCTCAGTTCTCACTCTGATAGGCCAGCCCATCACCATTATTTTGTAGTCTTTATTATTGTATATGCAAAAATTGAATTATAGTTTATAGCTAAAATTATGTGTTTGGAAATGCTAAAATGGCCAAAACAATGCTATTTTATGCTAATTTTCTTACAATCCTTTTCATATTCATTCAAGTCTTCAAACAATATTGTTCCGGTTTGACACCCTGGTCTTGGGTCCGACTGTGTGTCTTGGGTTTTTAGCATACCATAAAATAGTAAATTGTGATTGTCCACTGTTGTTAGATGCTGGCATTATTATGCCAACGATGTTAGGTACAATATAAGTGTCGCATGTCCCCGTGTACATTTTTTTTTTTTTTTTTTATTATTATTATGTGGATGAGGGAGACAGAAAGCAAAACTGCCTGTGACGAGTGCCTCCCCCAGAGTTGAAAGAGTGACAGAGCCAAAATCAAGGAATGTTCGAGCCAAAATATCTGGACACACGAAGTTTGAAGCAATTTATGTCATAGGGTGAGGGAAAGATGGATTCAGGGGGAGAGTTCCATAGAGAGTTGAATAGAAGAAAGATTGGGAGTGTCGTTTCACTCTTGTTTTGGAGAGTTGCACAAAGAAGGGGTGGAATTGATTTGCAAGACGGGTACTACATACCCTACGTATAGGAGGTGGTATACACTGACAAAACTCTGAGGAACACTGATTATTGTAGCAACAATTCAACATTGCGTCGAAGAAAGAGAAATTGCAGATAATCGGTGAGTGGACGTGAGTTAATGATACAAAAGTCTTTCTTTTCTACTTTGCCTAGGAGTGCGGTGTGAGAGGATCCTCCCCACACATGCAAACAATACTCAATACATGAACGCACTGTGCCCCTGTACAGAGAAAGAAGCTGTGCAGGGGTACCTGATCATAAAAACTCGAACTTATTACACGGCTTACAGACTACTTCCACATCCACAGCCACTCCAACAGTTTTTGACATGCACTTCACGTACAATGATCTGCATATTTTATATATCATATATATATATTATATATATACAGTATATATATATATATATATATATATATATATATATATATATATATATATATATATATATATATATATGTGTTATCTAATCTATATCCTGCATTTGCTATCGAATTTGGAAAATCGATAGAAAATGCAGGATATATATTAGATAACGTGAATATAAGAAACTCAGATAATGAAAAATATTTGGGAGTCATCGTCAACTGTGATTTGAAACCTAGAAATCAATGCATTAGTGCTCGAAATAAGGCAAATAGAGTTCTCGGATTTATATCTAGAAGTGAGTAATAGAATGCAGACGTAACCTTAAAACTTATCCAGTGTTAGTAAGACCACCAATGGATTATGCTGTCCAATTTTGGTGTCCCTATTACAGAATTAACATAGATTCCTTGGAGAGGGTACAACGAAGAATTACACAAAGTATCCATAATATTATAAATCTTCCATATGAAGAAAGGTTGAAAAAACTAGGCTTACATTCGTTAGAGAGACGCAGAGTTAGAGGGGATATGATAGAGGTGTTCAAGTGGGTTAGTGCGATAAATAAAGGTGACATGAAAGATGTACTGAAGCTCAGTGATAGCGAAAGAACTCGAACAAATGGTTTCAAATTAGATAAATTTCGTTTCAGAAAAGATATAGGCAAATATTGGTTTGGTAACAGAGTTGTAGATGGGTGGAAGATTCCTATCATGTGTAAGGTCCTAGGACTTACACATAAGAACATAAGAAAATGGGAGTCTGCAGAAAGCCGATCGGCTCATGTAAGGCAGATCCCTCTCACACCCAACACTAATTATAAGGCCTAATAATAGGCCTAACTCACTAACACCATGAGGACTGATCTCACCAAAACGATCAGAGGTCAACATGGGAAAACGGGGGTCTGCAGAGCGCCGACTGGACAACAACCGGCAGATCCCACTCACACCCAACCACCATTATAAATACTAAATAGGGCATTAGGATAACACCATAGAGGATTTTTTTAGACTAAGTATATGGATTCATATGGTAATAGTTTGTTCTAGGACCTACATCAAGTGCTTGATGATGGACCAAGATAGTTTGAAATATTATTAGTAAATAAGATATATATGGTCATTGCTCTAATCAAGATGGGTTGGGTGTGAGAGGGATCTGCCTTGTGTGGGCCAATTGTCTTTCTGCAGACTCCCATTATCTTAGGTTGTTCTTATGTTATGCTCTCTCTCTCTCTCTCTCTCTCTCTCTCTCTCTCTCTCTCTCTCTCTCTCTCTCTCTCTCTCTCCTCTTCTAAGCAACATGTGCCGTAGTACATAATTATATAAATTCAATAATGTCCAACTCCAATATCATTACAGTTATAGTTTAGTAACTACTTTTAATTAATTACCCCCTCCTCTCCCAAATATATATATATATATATATATATATATATATTATATATATATATATATATATACCGGTATAATATATATTAATATAATTTATATATATAATATATATATATATATATATATATATATAGCATATACAGTATAATATATATAATATATATACAGTATACAGTATATATATATATATATATATATATATAATGTGTGTGTTTGTGTGTTATAAATATTATAATTATTATTAGTTGTAACTGACTGACTTATTAGTTAATATTGCTATCATATTGCTAGAAAGACGAATATGTAGAGGATATATGATAGCACTGGTGCTTTAAGTGGATTAAAGGTATCAATAAGAGAGGTATGTATATGGTATTAAAGCTTAGTAACCTGCCTTTTGTCTCCTTCATTAACAGAAAAGAAGAAGAAGAAAAAACAAATATATATATATAAGAACATAAGAAAATGGGAGCCCGCATAAAGCCGATTGGCCCACACAAGGCAGATCCCTCTTACACCCAACCCGTCTCGTCCATATGTCTATCTAATTGTATTTTGAAGCTCTATCGTTCTTGATCCCACTATGGCGCTAGGTAGCCTGTTCCACATGCATACAACTCTTACCAAACCACTATTTGCCTATATTTCTTGGAACGAAATGTATCCCATTTGAAACCATTTGTTTGAGTTTTCTCGCTATCGCTGAGCTTCAGTACATCTTTCATATCCCCTATATTTAGCCTATCTCACTTACCCACTTGAACACCTCTATCATATCTATCATATCATATCTAACTCTGCGTCTTTCTAACGAATGTAAGCCTAGCTTCTTCAACCTGTCTTCGTATGGAAGATTTCTAATATTACAGATTATTATAGTCATTCTCAGTTGTACTCTCTCCAAGGAATCTATGTTCATTCTGTAATAGGGACTCCGATTTTGAACAGCATAATCCATATGTAGCCTCACTAACGCTAGATAAAATGTCAAGATTACGTCTGCTGTTCTGTTACTCACACTTCTAGATATACATCCAAGAACTCTATTTGCCTTATTTCGAACACTGATGCATTGATTTCTTGGTTTCAAATCACAGTTGACGATGATTCTCAAGTCTTTTTCATTATTTGAGTTAGTTATATCCACATTATCGAAAATGTATCCTGCATTTTCTATCGATTTACTCAATTTTACTACACTGCATTTACCTACATTGAACTTCATCTGCCAGTTTACTGCCCATTCGTGTAGTATGTCTAAATCTATTTGGAGTGTTCCCATTTTAGTGTCATCTGTAAATGTACTGATTTGTCTAGTTATTCCTACATCAAGGTTGTTAATATATATATATATATATATAGGATATATATATATATATATATATATATATATATATATACTGTATATATATATATATATATATATATATATATCCTCTTTAATACATACGAGGTTGAAAGAAATGGCCATTTCTGCGTTGGAAATTTTATTATTCAAAGTTTCCAGGTCTCTGATGAGTTTTCGCTGGGTGGCAGGAAGTAGATGAAGGAGATGAGCAAAATTCATGGTGGTACAGGGTTACATAAATGTACATGATGATACAGGATATACGACGCGTTTCACTGGACAACCAGCATTATCAAGTAAGGAAGGAATGATATAAAAGGTGAACAGGAAGGGTATATATAGAGGGTGGAGGATCAGAGGAGGCGGAAAACAGGGGGCAAAAGTCTGCTATTGGTGGAAGCGTAAACTAGGAGAGAAGGGGTTAACTGCTTCACGCATGCGCACTGGATGCGGGATGGTGGTCAGTAGGTGGGGTCGAAGCTGATTGGCTGCGTGTCGAGGGGCGTGGCCTAAGTTGTGTGGCGCCTGCAGAAGACGAAGCTGAAGGAGGTAGCGCGGGGGGCTGCGTCAAGGGCACCGGGGGGCGAGGAGGGGTGTTAGGTCCTGTAGGGTAGTGCCTTTGGCAGAAGGAAGGATCTGAAGGTCCAGAGTTTGGTTGTTGATGTTGGGATGTAAGGCTTGGATATATAAAGCTTCGAGTATAGAGTTTCTCCTTGGGTCACTTTCTTTATCGAGTATGGTGGTGTGTTTCTCTAACTCGTTGCGTGTGAGGTGAGGGTGGTTAGGGGTGAGATAGTGGTCTTTGATGGCTCCAGCCTGAAGGTGAAGAGTTAACCGACGTGAAAGACGAGTCTGCGTCATACCAATATAGGAATGAGGTCCACAGTCCTCATAATTACAGGTATGTTGGTAAATGACGTGATCGTCGGTCATCGGGCTCTTTATCTTGGTGTAGGCTGGTTTGTTGCGGAGAACGAGGTTGGAGGTCTTGGGGGATTTGTAATAAATTATTAATTTGATTTTGTTTTCCGGGTTGGTTGGGTGGACATGCTTGGAGATTATTTCTTTTAAGACGGCCTCGTCATTTTTGTGTTCAAAGGACATGTAATTGCGGTAGAAGATCTTAATTTCATTGGGGGGGTCAATGTTGGGAGGGCTTTGGGTGTACCATTTTTCAAGATGGTGGTTGATGGTGCTGGAGATGTCGGAGTTGGAGTATCCGTTATTTACTAAAACTTGGGATAGTCTTTCTAGTTCCTGGTGGGTGTCGGCCCAGGTAGAGCAGTGCGTGAGGGCTCTCCTAACATAGGCGGAGATGGAGGATAGAAGATAACGGCGGGGGCATTCACTATCGCCGTTGAGGCATTGTCCTGTGTTAGTAGGTTTAATGTAGACGGTGGTTTTGAAACCCATGGTCGTTCAGAGCTACGAGGATGTCGAGGAAGGGGAGTTGTCCATTGTTAGATTTTTCAAAGGTGAAGTTAAGTCCGGAGGAGGTCATGAAGCGACGCTGGAGTTCCTGTAGTTCGTGGAGGTCCTTGATTTGCACGAAGATGTCATCCACGTATCTACAGTAGACGGCTGGTCGTTGGGCAGCTAGGAGCTCTTCCTCGATGGTACCCATGAAAAAGTTCGCAAAAAGAACTCCTAGGGGGCTGCCCATCGCCACACCATCTATCTGCTTGTACATGTTGCCCCGGGGGCAAAGGAAGGGGGCCTCCTTGGTACATAGCTCCAGTAGTGTTTTCATCATCCGTCGTGCGGATAAAGCTTCCTGCCTCGTGATCCATGACAAGGAGGAATATCTTAGAAAAATGGACGTCATCTTAAGTGACAACACTAAATTTAAAAAGATCACCCGCAACCCAACCGACGAAATCAAACGTATTGCCAACACCACCATCACCGCCATCAACGCCAAACAAGGAGGGATCCACCTTAAAAAACTCGTCGGAGAATACACCCCTGGTTATGCATACGGAACCATCAAAACACACAAACCTGGGAACCCCCTCCGCCCCATCATCTCCCAGATCCCCACTGCCACCTACCAGATCGCCAAGGCCCTGAACAACCTCCTCACCCCCTACGTGCCCAGCCAATTCAACCTTAACTCAGCCCACGATTTCTTGGACATTTTACGAGACGCCCCCCGTAACAACAACCACACCATCGCCTCTCTCGACGTAGAAAGCCTGTTCACCAACGTGCCAGTGGATAGGACCATTGACATGATTCTACGTCGAATTTATCATTGCCCTGATACACCTACACTGGACATCCCGGAGAAGGCCCTGACAACACTACTGGAGCTATGTACCAAGGAGGCCCCCTTCCTTTGCCCCCGGGGCAACATGTACAAGCAGATAGACGGTGTGGCGATGGGCAGCCCCCTAGGAGTTCTTTTTGCGAACTTTTTCATGGGTACCATCGAGGAAGAGCTCCTAGCTGCCCACCGACCAGCCGTCTACTGTAGATACATGGATGACATCTTCGTGCAAATCAAGGACCTCCACGAACTACAGGAACTCCAGCGTCGCTTCATGACCTCCTCCGGACTTAACTTCACCTTTGAAAAATCTAACAATGGACAACTCCCCTTACTCGACATCCTCGTAGCTCTGAACGACCATGGGTTCAAAACCACCGTCTACATTAAACCTACTAACACAGGACAATGCCTCAACGGCGATAGTGAATGCCCCCGCCGTTATCTTCTATCCTCCATCTCCGCCTATGTTAGGAGAGCCCTCACGCACTGCTCTACCTGGGCCGACACCCACCAGGAACTAGAAAGACTATCCCAAGTTTTAGTAAATAACGGATACTCCAACTCCGACATCTCCAGCACCATCAACCACCATCTTGAAAAAATGGTACACCCAAAGCCCTCCCAACATTGACACCCCCAATGAAATTAAGATCTTCTACCGCAATTACATGTCCTCTGAACACAAAAAATGACGAGGCCGTCTTAAAAGAAATAATCTCCAAGCATGTCCACCCAACCAACCCGGAAAACAAAATCAAATTAATAATTTATTACAAATCCCCCAAGACCTCCAACCTCGTTCTCCGCAACAAACCAGCCTACACCAAGATAAAGAGCCCGATGACCGACGATCACGTCATTTACCAACATACCTGTAATTATGAGGACTGTGGACCTCATTCCTATATTGGTATGACGCAGACTCGTCTTTCACGTCGGTTAACTCTTCACCTTCAGGCTGGAGCCATCAAAGACCACTATCTCACCCCTAACCACCCTCACCTCACACGCAACGAGTTAGAGAAACACACCACCATACTCGATAAAGAAAGTGACCCAAGGAGATTACCTATACTCGAAGCTTTATATATCCAAGCCTTACATCCCAACATCAACAACCAAACTCTGGACCTTCAGATCCTTCCTTCTGCCAAAAGGCACTACCCTACAGGACCTAACACCCCTCCTCGCCCCCCGGTGCCCTTGACGCAGCCCCCCGCGCTACCTCCTTCAGCTTCGTCTTCTGCAGGCGCCACACAACTTAGGCCACGCCCCTCGACACGCAGCCAATCAGTTTCGACCCCACCTACTGACCACCATCCCGCATCCAGTGCGCATGCGTGAAGCGGTTAACCCCTTCTCTCTCCTAGTTTACGCTTCCACCAATAGCAGACTTTTGCCCCCTGTTTTCCGCCTCCTCTGATCCTCCACCCTCTATATATACCCTTCCTGTTTACCTTTTATCTCATTCCTTCCTTACTTGATAATGCTGGTTGTCCAGTGAAACGCGTCGTATATCCTGTATCATCATGTACATTTATGTAACCCTGTACCACCATGAATTTTGCTCATCTCCTTCATCTACTTCCTGCCACCCAGCGAAAACTCATCAGAGACCTGGAAACTTTGAATAATAAAATTTCCAACGCAGAAATTGCCATTTCTTTCAACCTCGTATGTATTAAAGATAATTTATTACCTGGCTTTACTAACATATATATATATATATATATATATATAAACAAAGAGAGAGAGAGAGTCCAGACCATCAGATAATTATGCTGCCAGGTACAATTTACAAGTAGGTGTTAATGTTCTGGATTACCTGGATTAGCTTGAGATCTTAAGGTGAAGGATCCACGTACGCTGGTATCCAGAGGTTGGTCAGCGGCGTTTTTTCGCAACCTTCTTCGGCCGCACTCACATATGGTAGCAATATTTATGTTTTATAATGCTATAGATTTACCAATTACCATCCCTATCCTAAATTACCCAAACATCACATTTGGATGCCAATAATCACCAGACAATATATGCATCATCAATTGAGAAATGTTTCCTATTATCTTCTATGTTGATTCACTATATAAACACACACAAACTCATGCACATTAACATTTTCACGCACAAAATCATTCACGAACACATATTCGTATTCCTACCCACAATGTCATTAACTCGCATTGTGTGTATTCACCTTGACGAATAAGTTCGGTGATTTATATTCATATATCTACACACACACACACACACACACACACACACACTTCTACTTTTTTTTTTTTTTTTTTTTATTATGGTGACAGATACAAAGTGGTGTACAATCTATCTTATTCTAGTTACATTGTAGTTTATCTTATTGTACCAGTACCTCCCTACAATCAACCTAGTTGTTCCCCAATTCGTCCCTCCGCCACGACCATTTCAAAGTCCAAGTCTCTCACTCTTGTCCTGTGTAGCGGGGAGGACCTTGTACCCCTGAGACATAGGAGTGCAGACCTGAGAAGAGAGAAAGAGAGCCGGCATCTCATCCAAGTTATGACTTGGCTTCTATGATGGCGCTTTTTCTCCGATATTTGTTCAGCTAATCTGGCATAGAAGACACTTGCAGAAGGTCCCATTCCTCCCGACGATGAGAAGACCAGAGGAGTAAAGCTTCCTTGATCCCTGTTCAAAATTCTTTCTTCATAAGCGCGTTTTTTCTCACTTTCGTTTCTCAAGTATGCCGCCTTGTGTCCTCGCTCACGATATGTTTGTGCTCTTGGGTTGAAGATTCTGATGTCGAAAAAAACCCGTTGTCCCCTCGTCCAAAAACCTCGAGCACTTATGTCCACTCTTGCTTCATTTGAAGTATTTGCAGTATTGTGGGCCAAGCGCTGTCAGTCCATAGGCAGAAGTTCCGGTTCGATTCTGACATCATGGCACACCTCGTCCAGCATTTGTGCAGTGATGTCTCGTACTTCATCATGCCGGATACAGATGAATCCTCCTTTCTCACACACACACACACACACACTTTTAGATTACCACTCGACAACGCACATAATTATATTCGAACATACATTCACAACTACGCACTTGCGGCTTGCCTTCACATTTCCAATCCGAATACACACACACACACATTGATATTCCCTCCCACAATCACACCCACACTCTAATTTTCTTTCAGAACCACACGCACAAATACATATTCGCATTCCTAATCACAAACACAAACATACATCCACAAAGACAAGTAATGTGAATGACTCTCTCTCTCTATCACACACACACACAAACACATACACACACACTCACACACGCACAAACATATTGTACATTCATTATTAATTTTGTACATCGAATATACAAACATATATTTCCACTCACAAACGTACAGACTTTATGCTCGTACATGCACATTCGTACTCGTGCACGCAAGCTTGCCTCCCCCCCCCCCCCTCCAACTGGCCTACGCAAGGCAGATCCAACTCACACCGAATTAATTCATTAAGCTATCCAGTTTATTCTTGAAAGCCTACTGCTACTGAGCTGATCACTGTACAGTGTACCGGTACTTTGTATTTTCTTTCACAAATATATAATTGTGTTCCAAATTATGCCCCAAACATACATGCCATTAAAAACGCACACACATATTCATGTAGACATGCATTTGCACATCCATATAACATTCGTAAACAAACATTTATTTACGCACATATATTGTATTTGCATTACTTTATATTACACTCACAAACATATTTATTTACACAAACACATCTAACTATCCACACATTGACGCACTTGTGCTTGTGAACGTCGTCAAGCTGTCTTATAGCACGTTATGCAAGTATGAATGACTTTACTTCTGTTTGATCATTATATCATAATGGTAACAGATATGTAGACAATAGACATGTGGAATAGGCTTCCTAGCAATATTGTGGGATCAAGAACGATAGAGAATTTCAAAATAAAATTAGATAAACATATGAACGAGATGGGTTGGGTGTGAGAGGGATCTGCCTTGTGTGGGTCAATCGACTTTCTGCAGACTCCCATATGTTCTTATAAGATGGATACGTAAGAAGAAGAATATACACACATATATAACGGCTATAATTAACGCCTAGTTAGATGTATAAAAATGTATGTGTGAGTGTGTGTGGCGTAGGGAGTTGAGTGTGGAATAGGTCTGTATATACAACAAGTAGGATTATAATTTAATAAAGTCCAACGTTTTTAATGATACTATAAATAATAATCCAAAGAATTTCGATTCAACAGTCTAATTGGCTGAATTATATGGCGATAAATACTAAAACACTTGTGGTGGTGTCCCGTAGCCTACCCAGTGTGGCTGGGCTGCGGGACACCACTGGTAGTGTCACGCAGCCCAGCCAGTGAGGAAGCGTAAAAATAGTCATGGTCGAAGTCTAATAAACTCACCACGTGTTCGAAGGCATAGTCCTACACGAGACTAAAAACCTGGTTCCTCAAGTAAGAACTAAGGTTGCTTTCCTTATATCCACTCATGGCCGAGTGGTTACGATGCCCGACTCTCCCAAATATACCTGGAGTCAGTGGGTTCGAATCCTGGTGAGGATACCTCTTACCCAACCTGCCGTACTTAATCGTACATAATTAATATTTGTCATTTCAGCGTAAAAATAGTCATGGTCGAAGTCTAATAAACTCACCACGTGTTCGAAGGCATAGTCCTACACGAGACTAAAAACCTGGTTCCTCAAGTAAGAACTAAGGTTGCTTTCCTTATATCCACTCATGGCCGAGTGGTTACGATGCCCGACTCTCCCAAATATACCTGGAGTCAGTGGGTTCGAATCCTGGTGAGGATACCTCTTACCCAGTAGATAATTAGTTAGAAGAAAACAAATTTGAACTAACTTTAACAGCCAGGAGGTGAATTGTGTTAACACATAACTATAATAGTAAATACACTCATTTCACTGTATGTTTATATAACGTAGCGAGTATGTTATGTTTAGGAGTTTTTTCTACCAAAAACTCAAATTGATCTCGAAGGGGTGTCTTGGGGGTGTTATGGTGGTGGGCTGGATCTATCAGACTGAGGGTTGGTGTCCTCTACTTCCCATTGCCGTTTTCTGACTGTACCTTTATCATAATTCTTATTTCTAACTTTTTTCTTGAGAGTGGTGAAGGCAGTGGGGCCATAATGGTGTGCCCCATGTTTCCCTAGTGTCTTACTCTCACAGCCCACTGGCACAAGTTGGCCTTTCTCTCTCTGGCGTAGGGATGCGGCGACCCCACTGCCCGCCACTTTGGTGGTGCAATCAGCCTCTGGAGCAGTGGACCACTGGTTCCTATTTCCAGAAAATTCCTGTGCTTGGTATGCTTCCAGCCAGGGCCCCACTGGGGTAAATAAAATAGCAAAACAGTGGTGGAACTGCCATCCAGGTGAGGGACTGCTCTGGGTCTGCTCCTTCAGTGTTCATGGTTATAATCCACTTAGTGGAAATGGCACTGTGGAGTGGGTCAGTCGGGGCATGTCTGTGAGCCTGGAGGCAGTTTCTGCCATGGCCATCCCTTTTGGGGCGCTTCCTCTGGAAGCAAGGCGTCAGATTTGATGATGATGAATGATGATGTTATGTCAACACTATTTTAACATTTTATTTATTGCTAAAGTACCCATAAGTGTTCTGCTAACACTTAAATAATCTATAGACTGAACTTTAACATGTTCTATCAATACCCTCTTCATCAAAGAAAACCATACTACAAAGCTAAATTAGATATGTTAAGCCCACGATAGGAATTGCGGCTATACAACATTACAAACCACCACCAGTACCAAATCACAAGAACATAAAAAGCCCAAGGAAAGAGGACCGGCCCACTGTTAATGCAAGATGTTCCCATACGGCCATACGAGAAACAATAAGGCCGCAGGTAGCTGCAATAACAATAACATCAGATCATGCCCTTCTAGCTCGCACCAGATAGGAACCAGCATACATAGAACTAGGACAGACTATGTCACTCAACCTGGCAAAAATAATTCAGTTAGGTTCGATACTAGCACCTTCAGGTCTGAAGACTGGAATAATCCTAGGTACGAAAATGGGAATACGAGGTTCGATACTAGGCATAAGGTTTCAAGACATGTAACACTAAGTATTAATGGTAAACCTGCTAGGTATGAGACTAGCACCTCAGGCCTGACAACTAAAAATAAACAGTGTTCTGGTCAACCTGCTAAGTTCGATACTAGCAAGTCGAGTCTCAAGACTGACTCATTGTGTACGATACCAACACAAGTGCAAACTGGCAATACAGTGAGGCTTAATGCTCATCGTTTAGGTCATCGCCTAGACTGCAGGCTGGTCCAACTTCTAGAAAACTATGGGCCACTTCAGCATATACCTTTAATGCCGTGGGTCACACACACATGCAATTTCACAAACACAAACACACAAAGCAAGCTGCATGTTTCAAGCTACACCGACACCAGTACTAGGCTGGTATAGCTAAAACTAAAAGAACTAAACTCATTTTGAGAGGTGGTTGGAAATATGATATGTGCGGCACTTACTAGGTTGCAAAACGGAGGCACACTGACGGGTGGTGAGTCTGGTGACTCAGACTGGGCCTACTGTCAGGGTTATAATAATAATAATAATAATAATAATAATAATAGTTCTTAAAGCTAGCGCATGCTAAGCTAGCTAAGAATAGCTCAATAAGGCCGATTAGGCGTATATCCATTGGGGTCCTGTACTACTACCCCATCCCTTTGCTCATGAGGGATGGTAACGACTCAGTGCTTGTGAAAAATCTTTAATGCGCCGAGCGTGGGCGCGAACCCGGGCCTTCTGGGTGGAAGTCCGAGACGCTAGTCACTACACCAAGCGAGCCGCTTTTAGGGTTGCCATTGTTTGAGGTTTTTCTTTCAAATATTCAAGGTTAATTTGTGTATTATGTCCGTTAATGTTGTCACATCCCTCGCCACTGTGAAGCTTCGAGAGTTTCTGCTGTGCTCGACTCCTTTCGACTCTCTATAGCTCGGCACTCAGTTGTTTTGTTGTGCCAGCCAGGGTCGACTATGACGTCTCAGTTGAGTGCGTCAATTGATTCATTTTGTATATTATTTAATGTTCTTAATAATAAATGGCGCTGTACTTGCCAATCTTCTGTTTTCTAGTTACCTTTCTGTACGTGTATAAGGGGTTCAGGCTGTGACGGAGGGTGTTGTAATTCCTCTTGAATTCATATGCAATCAGTATATACTCAACCAGCGTCTTGGATATATCGGCTCCTGGAGATTTGTGTGGAGGTGTTATCCTGTATTGTGTGCTACTAAATACCGCTAGCTGTGCTGATAACCAGGGAGTAGTGTCTTGTCTGTCATAGCCTGATTCCTATTATTACGTGTGTCATTAGTTTACATTAGTATATAAAGTTCTTTTCTTTTTTCCTTTATTTTTGTTTGTTTGTTCATAGAGATAAATTATTATAATTTAAATATTAATATTCATATAAATATATTATTTTCCTTTTTAATCTAGTTACTTGCAATTCTTTATATAATATAGACTCCTTTCTTTTATAATTAATTATATATATATATATATATACATTATATATTAAAATTATCTTGATTTTTCTTAACCATCATATTATGTGCATTAGTTTGGTACAAAGGGGTTAGTGGTGTGGTCAAGTTTATAAGATCAAAGTGGCTTATGATATAATAACTTACATAAATAAACTGCTATATAAACTATAACTACCATCTCTAAAATAGACTACTGAGTCTTGGCATAAGTCTGTTAAACAGACTATTACTCTCCTCACTGAATTCACTTCTAATCTATTCAGTCTAGTGTGACAATTTGGGAGTTACCATACCCGTAGTGCTTACCAGGCCTAATTAAAACTCCTCATAACTTCCGGGTTGTAACAATGTTGCTGGGAAACTAATACAATACGTAGTTACACAAATATCGAATATTCAGAATCCAGAATATATTTAGGATTTCCGTTGTTAGATACGGTAACGGTAATTAATGCTAAGTCACACTTCTCAAGATCTAGCGAGAAATTGACAAATCTGCAACACTGGGCTGTCCAAGAGTGAGAACGAGAGAGAATTAACAGGAAATGAACACGTAATAAGTAACGTATCACGTTCGGAGCAGGAGAGAGAGAGAGAGAGAGAATTAACAGGAATTAGACAAGTAGTAAACGGTTCACATTCGGGTCAGAAGAGAGAGTGAGAGAGAGGGAGAGAGAGACTTCACTAATGTATGAAGACATTATGTACCATACCATTTTAGTGTTATATTTTAAATGAGAGTCGAGTGCTTGTGGGCCACAAATAATCAACCCGCGGGCCACCTGTGGCCCGCGGGCCTGTGATTGGACCAGCCTGGTAGAGCAACGGAAGCCGAGACTCACCTCTACCCTTTCACTTGCATGTAGTCCGAAACCTGCACAGCTAATGGTCCGAGACCTAGCCTTCAAGCAGAGCCGAGGAAGGAAACCTCGAGTTGAACCATGAGGACGTCTAGACCTAACCAGTCACCCAAGACAAACAAGTTTTGTACCAAGAGCCCAGTACGCCAAGCTTAAGAAAAATCACCGAGTCCTCCGACGCCAGGGAAATCACTAAATCAAAATAATAGTTGTGTGTCTCTAATTGTTGGAGTCCCTTCTTGTTATCTAGTGCACTCACTGGATAGGAGAACAACAGTTATAGAGGTTATGGGTCACGATTAATGGCCTGCCTATAATGAATGGACTATAGTCTTGTTTTACAGCAGTGTTATTACCCGAATATAAATATAAGAAAGGGGAGTTTTTTATTTTTGTTTACGCCCTTCTCCCTCATGTTTAGCCCCATTATTTTTGATATTTTAAGACTTTACTCAATTGGTTAGGCCATCTTATGACCTTTCGCCTCATTTGTTTGTCAATGTAAAATAAAGCCTTTCGTGCCATTTTTTTTTTTTTTTTTTTTTTTTGAACGATAGCCAGCTTGTAATTTAGGAGGAAAAGGCCTTGCCGGGACATTTTTCTACCAAAAAAATTACAAATTTATTTCTAAGGAGGGTTTTGCGGGTGTCTTTATATGCTTGATAGAGGTTTAGGGAGCAAACACAAGCCACACTGTCATTCCTTTGCCTCATACAATCAATTTCTATGTAAAACTTACAAAACAAATCAACCTTATCCAGAAATAGCACATTATGAAGACAAATGAACTTATCAAACATTATCCCGTAGCCTCAGTGTATCGTATCAATATGTTTCCTACCCTAAATTTTGGTAATTGCAATCTTTTAGGGGGGATGGTTCACTTTTTGGGGCCCCCTTCTCCCTCATGCTTAGTCCCATTAATTTTCAGATTGTAAGACGTTCGGCCCATTAGTGTGGTGATTTAAAGACCTTTCGCCCCTTTTATTTGTCAATATTAAGAGTTTTCATGTCATATAGGTGTCAATTTTTTCCCTGGCGAGCGATAGTGAGTTTGTAATTTAGGAGGAATTGGCCTTTGGCCGGGACATTTTTCTACTGAAAAATGTACATATACAGTATATCTTGAAGGAGGATCCTGGGGTTTTCTTTTTAAGTTTGATGGAGGTCTACCGACGAAACTAAAAATACATGAAAATATAAATATATAGACCAAGAACCAAGCACTACCCCCTTAATTAACACACACGGATAACCTGACAACCAATTGTAAACATTCATAATAAACACCCTAGCATTATCTTCCAACCAATATCTGCACACAAGGAGTCGGAGGGAAACGTAAATATGATTAATGGTGCTAAAGCTAAAAATAACCCACGATAAAATGGTCGAGAGGGGAAGAAGGAAGAACTCGGAAATTGACAAATCAGAACAGAGAGTTAGGGAGAGGGAGAGTGGTGGAGATCCTGTGTATACAGAGAGTTAGGGAGAGGGAGAGTGGTGGAGATCCTGTGTATACAGAGAGTTAGGAGAGTGGTGGAGATCCTGTGTATACAGAGAGTTAGGGAGAGGGAGAGTGGTGGAGATCCTGTGTATACAGAGAGTTAGGGAGAGGGAGAGTGGTGGAGATCCTGTGTATACAGAGAGTTAGGGAGAGGGAGAGTGGTGGAGATCCTGTGTATACAGAGAGTTAGGAAGAGGGAGAGTGGTGGAGATCCTGTGTATATAGAGAGTTAGGGAGAGGGAGAGTGGTGGAGATCCTGTGTATACAGAGAGTTAGGGAGAGGGAGAGTGGTGGAGATCCTGTGTATATAGAGAGTTAGGGAGAGGGAGAGTGGTGGAGATCCTGTGTATACAGAGAGTTAGGGAGAGGGAGAGTGGTGGAGATCCTGTGTATACAGAGAGTTAGGGAGAGGGAGAGTGGTGGAGATCCTGTGTATACAGAGAGTTAGGGAGAGGGAGAGTGGTGGAGATCCTGTGTATACAGAGAGTTAGGGAGAGGGAGAGTGGTGGAGATCCTGTGTATACAGAGAGTTAGGAAGAGGGAGAGTGGTGGAGATCCTGTGTATATAGAGAGTTAGGGAGAGGGAGAGTGGTGGAGATCCTGTGTATACAGAGAGTTAGGGAGAGGGAGAGTGGTGGAGATCCTGTGTATAGAGAGTTAGGGAGAGGGAGAGTGGTGGAGATCCTGTGTATACAGAGAGTTAGGGAGAGGGAGAGTGGTGGAGATCCTGTGTATACAGAGAGTTAGGGAGAGGGAGAGTGGTGGAGATCCTGTGTATACAGAGAGTTAGGGAGAGGGAGAGTGGTGGAGATCCTGTGTATACAGAGAGTTAGGGAGAGGGAGAGTGGTGGAGATCCTGTGTATACAGAGAGTTAGGGAGAGGGAGAGTGGTGGAGATCCTGTGTATACAGAGAGTTAGGGAGAGGGAGAGTGGTGGAGATCCTGTGTATACAGAGAGTTAGGGAGAGGGAGAGTGGTGGAGATCCTGTGTATACAGAGAGTTAGGGAGAGGGAGAGTGGTGGAGATCCTGTGTATACAGAGAGTTAGGGAGAGGGAGAGTGGTGGAGATCCTGTGTATATAGAGAGTTAGGGAGAGGGAGAGTGGTGGAGATCCTGTGTATACAGAGAGTTAGGGAGAGGGAGAGTGGTGGAGATCCTGTGTATATAGAGAGTTAGGGAGGGAGAGTGGTGGAGATCCTGTGTATACAGAGAGTTAGGGAGAGGGAGAGTGGTGGAGATCCAGTGTATATAGAGAGTTAGGGAGAGGGAGAGTGGTGGAGATCCTGTGTATACAGAGAGTTAGGGAGAGGGAGAGTGGTGGAGATCCTGTGTATACAGAGAGTTAGGGAGAGGGAGAGTGGTGGAGATCCTGTGTATATAGAGAGTTAGGGAGAGGGAGAGTGGTGGAGATCCTGTGTATACAGAGAGTTAGGGAGAGGGAGAGTGGTGGAGATCCTGTGTATACAGAGAGTTAGGGAGAGGGAGAGTGGTGGAGATCCTGTGTATACAGAGAGTTAGGGAGAGGGAGAGTGGTGGAGATCCTGTGTATACAGAGAGTTAGGGAGAGGGAGAGTGGTGGAGATCCTGTGTATACAGAGAGTTAGGGAGAGGGAGAGTGGTGGAGATCCTGTGTATACAGAGAGTTAGGGAGAGGGAGAGTGGTGGAGATCCTGTGTATATAGAACATGGATAACTGTAAATTTTTTATATATATATGTATATATAATTATATATATATATATATATATATATATGACGAAATTCACCTTCATTACGAACACATTTATAATCTTAGTACCGTACCTCATAATGGATACAAGTTAAATTATCACACGGGTAAATACAACAGACCCTCACGTTAATTTAGTATCTTGTAGCAGGTATAACACTCAAATGTAAACCCCCGCTACAGTGAGTGTATATCAGGGTTTTATATGACAGGAATAGCTTGGTTCATGTGTGTGTGTGTGTGTGTGTATATGTAGCAGATATAACACTCAAATGTAAACCCCCGCTCCAGTGAGTGTATATCAGGGCTTTATATGACAGGAATAGCTTGGTTCATGTGTGTGTGTGTGTGTGTATATGTAGCAGGTATAACACTCAAATGCAAACCCCCGCTACAGTGAGTGTATCAGGGCTTTATATGACAAGAATAGCTTGGTTCGTGTGTGTGTGTGTGTGTGTATGTAGCAGGTATAACACTCAAATGTAATCCCCCGCTACAGTGAGTGTATATCAGGGCTTTATATGACAGGAATAGCTTGGTTCATGTGTGTGTGTGTATATGTAGCAGGTATAACACTCAAATGTAAACCCCCGCTCCAGTGAGTGTATATCAGGGCTTTATATGACAGGAATAGCTTGGTTCGTGTGTGTGTGTGTGTGTGTATATGTAGCAGGTATAACACTCAAATGTAAACCCCCGCTACAGTGAGTGTATATCAGGGCTTTATATGACAGGAATAGCTTGGTTCATGTGTGTGTGTGTGTATATGTAGCAGGTATAACACTCAAATGCAAACCCCCGCTACAGTGAGTGTATATCAGGGCTTTATATGACAGGAATAGCTTGGTTCATGTGTGTGTGTGTGTGTGTATATGTAGCAGGTGTAACACTCAAATGTAAACCCCCGCTACAGTGAGTGTATATCAGGGCTTTATATGACAGGAATAGCTTGGTTCATGTGTGTGTGTGTGTGTGTGTATATGTAGCAGGTATAACACTCAAATGCAAACCCCCGCTACAGTGAGTGTATATCAGGGCTTTATATGACAGGAATAGCTTGGTTCATGTGTGTGTGGGTGTGTGTGTATGTAGCAGGTATAACACTCAAATGTAAACCCCCGCTACAGTGAGTGTATATCAGGGCTTTATATGACAGGAATAGCTTGGTTCATGTGTGTGTGTGTGTGTGTGTGTATATTTAGCAGGTATAACACTCAAATGTAAACCCCCGCTACAGTGAGTGTATATCAGGGCTTTATATGACAGGAACAGCTTGGTTCATGTGTGTGTGTGTGTGTGTATATGTAGCAGGTATAACACTCAAATGTAAACCCCCGATACAGTGAGTGTATATCAGGGCTTTATATGACAGGAATAGCTTTGTTCGTGTGTGTGTGTGTGTGTGTGTGTGTGTATGTAGCAGGTATAACACTCAAATGTAAACCCCCGCTACAGTGAGTGTATATCAGGGCTTTATATGACAGGAATAGCTTGGTTCATGATGGGTGTGTATGTGTATATGTAGCAGGTATAACACTCAAATGTAAACCACCGCTACAGTGAGTGTATATCAGGGCTTTATATGACAGGAATAGCTTGGTTCATGTGTGTGTGTGTGTGTATATGTAGCAGGTATAACACTCAAATGTAAACCCCGCTACAGTGAGTGTATATCAGGGCTTTATATGACAGGAATAGCTTGGTTCATGTGTGTGTTTGTGTGTGTATATGTAGCAGGTATAACACTCAAATGTAAACCCCCGATACAGTGAGTGTATATCAGGGCTTTATATGACAGGAATAGCTTGGTTCGTGTGTGTGTGTGTGTGTGTGTGTGTATGTAGCAGGTATAACACTCAAATGTAAACCCCCGCTACAGTGAGTGTATATCAGGGCTTTATATGACAGGAATAGCTTGGTTCATGTGTGTGTGTGTTTGTGTATATGTAGCAGGTATAACACTCAAATGTAAACCCCCGCTACAGTGAGTGTATATCAGGGCTTTATATGACAGGAATAGCTTGGTTCATGTGTGTGTGTGTGTGTGTGTGTATATGTAGCAGGTATAACACTCAAATGTAAACCCCCGCTACAGTGAGTGTATATCAGGGCTTTATATGACAGGAATAGCTTGGTTCATGTGTGTGTGTGTGTGTATATGTAGCAGGTATAACACTCAAATGTAAACCCTGCTACAGTGAGTGTATATCAGGGCTTTATATGACAGGAATAGCTTGGTTCATGTGTGTGTTTGTGTGTGTATATGTAGCAGGTATAACACTCAAATGTAAACCCCCGCTACAGTGAGTGTATATCAGGGCTTTATATGACAGGAATAGCTTGGTTCATGTGTGTGTGTGTGTGTATATATATGTAGCAGACATAACACTCAAATGTAAACCCCCGCTACAGTGAGTGTATATCAGGGCTTTATATGACAGGAATAGCTTGGTTCATGTGTGTGTGTGTGTGTGTATATGTAGCAGGTGTTGCACTCAAAAATAAACCCCCGCTACAGTGAGTGTATATCAGGGCTTTATATGACAGGAATAGCTTGGTTCATGTGTGTGTGTGTGTGTGTGTGTGTATATGTAGCAGGTATAACACTCAAATGTAAACCCCCGCTACAGTGAGTGTACATCAGGGCTTTATATGACAGGAATAGCTTGGTTCATGTGTGTGTGTGTGTGTGTGTGTGTGTGTGTATGTAGCAGGTATAACACTCAAATGTAAACCCCCGCTCCAGTGAGTGTATATCAGGGCTTTATATGACAGGAATAGCTTGGTTCATGTGTGTGTGTGTATATGTAGCAGGTATAACACTCAAATGTAAACCCTGCTACAGTGAGTGTATATCAGGGCTTTATATGACAGGAATAGCTTGGTTCACGTGTGTGTTTGTGTGTGTGTATGTAGCAGGTATAACACTCAAATGTAAACCCCCGCTACAGTGAGTGTATATCAGGGCTTTATATGACAGGAATAGCTTGGTTCATGTGTGTGTGTGTGTGTGTATATGTAGCAGGTATAACACTCAAATGTATACCCCCGCTACAGTGAGTGTATATCAGGGCTTTATATAGCAGGAATAGCTTGGTTCATGTGTGTGTGTGTGTGTATATGTAGCAGGTAAAACACTCAAATGTAAACCCCCGCTACAGTGAGTGTATATCAGGGCTTTATATGACAGGAATAGCTTGGTTCATGTGTGTGTGTGTGTGTATATGTAGCAGGTATAACACTCAAATGTAAACCCCCGCTACAGTGAGTGTATATCAGGGCTTTATATGGCAGGAATAGCTTGGTTCATGTGTGTGTGTGTGTGTGTGTGTGTATATGTAGCAGGTATAACACTCAAATATAAACCCCCGCTACAGTGAGTGTATATCAGGGCTTTATATGGCAGGAATAGCTTGGTTCGTGTGTGTGTGTGTGTATATATGTAGCAGGTATAACACTCAAATATAAACCTCCGCTACAGTGAGTGTATATCAGGGCTTTATATGACAGGAATAGCTTGGTACATGTGTGTGTGTGTGTGTGTATATGTAGCAGGTATAACACTCAAATGTAAACCCCTGCTACAGTGAGTGTATATCAGGGCTTTATATGGCAGGAATAGCTTGGTTCATGTGTGTGTGTGTGTGTGTGTATATGTAGCAGGTATAACACTCAAATGTAAACCCCCGCTACAGTGAGTGTATATCAGGGCTTTATATGACAGGAATAGCTTGGTTCATGTGTGTGTGTGTGTGTGTGTGTGTGTATATGTAGCAGGTATAACACTCAAATGTAAACCCCGCTACAGTGAGTGTATATCAGGGCTTTATATGACAGGAATAGCTTGGTTCATGTGTGTGTGTGTGTGTGTGTATATGTAGCAGGTATAACACTAAAATGTAAACCCCCGCTACAGTGAGTGTATATCAGGGCTTTATATGACAGGAATAGCTTGGTTCATGTGTGTGTGTGTGTGTGTATATGTAGCAGGTATAACACTCAAATGTAAACCCCGCTACAGTGAGTGTATATCAGGGCTTTATATGACCGGAATAGCTTGGTTCATGTGTGTGTGTGTGTGTGTGTATATGTAGCAGGTATAACACTCAAATGTAAACCCCCGATACAGTAAGTGTATATCAGGGCTTTATATGACAGGAATAGCATGGTTCATGTGTGTGTGTGTGTGTGTATATGTAGCAGGTATAACACTCAAATGTAAACCCCCGCTACAGTGAGTGTATATCAGGGCTTTATATGACCGGAATAGCTTGGTTGATGTGTGTGTGTGTGTGTATATGTAGCAGGTATAACACTCAAATGTAAACCCCCACTACAGTGAGTGTATATCAGGGCTTTATATGACAGGAATAGCTTGGTTCATGTGTGTGTGTGTGTGTGTGTGTATATGTAGCAGGTATAACACTCAAATGTAAACCCCCTTACAGTGAGTGTATATCAGGGTTTTATATGGCAGGAATAGCTTGGTTCATGTGTGTGTGTGTGTGTATATGTAGCAGGTATAACACTCAAATGTAAACCCCGCTACAGTGAGTGTATATCAGGGCTTTATATGACAGGAATAGCTTGGTTCATGTGTGTGTGTGTGTGTGTATATGTAGCAGGTATAACACTCAAATGTAAACCCCCGCTACAGGGCGTGTATATCAGGGCTTTATATGACAGGAATAGCTTGGTTCATGTGTGTGTGTGTGTGTGTATATGTAGCAGGTATAACACTCAAATGTAAACCCCGCTACAGTGAGTGTATATCAGGGCTTTATATGACAGGAATAGCTTGGTTCATGTGTGTGTGTGTGTGTGTGTATATGTAGCAGGTAAAACACTCAAATGTAAACCCCCGCTACAGTGAGTGTATATCAGGGCTTTATATGACAGGATTAGCTTGGTTCATCTGTGTGTGTGTGTGTGTGTGTGTGTATCTGTAGCAGGTATAACACTCAAATGTAAACCCCCGCTACAGTGAGTGTATATCAGGGCTTTATATGACAGGAATAGCTTGGTTCATGTGTGTGTGTGTGTGTGTATATGTAGCAGGTATAACACTCAAATGTAAACCCCCGCTACAGTGAGTGTATATCAGGGCTTTATTTGACAGGAATAGCTTGGTTCATGTGATTGTGTGTGTGTGTGTGTATATGTAGCAAGGTATAACACTCAAATGTAAACCCCAGCTACAGTTAGTGTCTATCAGGGCTTTATATGACAGGAATAGATTGGTTCATGTGTGTGTGTGTGTGTGTGTATATGTAGCAAGGTATAACACTCAAATGTAAACCCCCGCTACAGTGAGTGTATATCAGGGCTTTATATGACAGGAATAGCTTGGTTCATGTGTGTGTGTGTGTGTGCATATATGTAGCAGGTATAACACTCAAATGTAAACCCCCGCTACAGTGAGTGTATATCAGGGCTTTATATGGCAGGAATAGCTTGGTTCATGTGTGTGTTTGTGTGTGTATATGTAGCAGGTATAACACTCAAATGTAAACCCCTGCTACAGTGAGTGTATATCAGGGCTTTATATGACAGGAATAGCTTGGTTCATGTGTGTGTGTGTGTGTGTATATGTAGCAGGTATAACACTCAAATGTAAACCCCAGCTACAGTGAGTGTCTATCAGGGCTTTATATGACAGGAATAGATTGGTTCATGTGTGTGTGTGTGTGTGTATATGTAACAAGGTATAACACTCAAATGTAAACCCCCGCTACAGTGAGTGTATATCAGGGCTTTATATGACAGGAATAGCTTGGTTGATGTGTGTGTGTGTGTGTATATGTAGCAGGTATAACACTCAAATGTAAACCCCCACTACAGTGAGTGTATATCAGGGCTTTATATGACAGGAGTAGCTTGGTTCATGTGTGTGTGTGTGTGTGTGTGTATATGTAGCAGGTATAACACTCAAATGTAAACCCCCTTACAGTGAGTGTATATCAGGGATTTATATGGCAGGAATAGCTTGGTTCATGTGTGTGTGTGTGTGTGTGTATATGTAGCAGGTATAACACTCAAATGTAAACCCCGCTACAGTGAGTGTATATCAGGGCTTTATATGACAGGAATAGCTTGGTTCATGTGTGTGTGTGTGTGTATATGTAGCAGGTAAAACACTCAAATGAAAACCCCCGCTACAGTGAGTGTATATCAGGGCTTTATATGACAGGAATAGCTTGGTTCATCTGTCTGTGTGTGTGTGTGTGTGTGTATATGTAGCAGGTATAACACTCAAATGTAAACCCCCGCTACAGTGAGTGTATATCAGGGCTTTATATGACAGGAATAGCTTGGTTCATGTGTGTGTGTGTGTGTGTATATGTAGCAGGTATAACACTCAAATGTAAACCCCCGCTACAGTGAGTGTATATCAGGGCTTTATATGACAGGAATAGCTTGGTTCATGTGATTGTGTGTGTGTGTATATGTAGCAGGTATAACACTCAAATGTAAACCCCAGCTACAGTGAGTGTATATCAGGGCTTTATATGACAGGAATAGATTGGTTCATGTGTGTGTGTGTGTGTGTATATGTAGCAAGGTATAACACTCAAATGTAAACCCCCGCTACAGTGAGTGTATATCAGGGCTTTATATGACAGGAATAGCTTGGTTCATGTGTGTGTGTGTGTGTGTGTGCATATATGTAGCAGGTATAACACTCAAATGTAAACCCCCGCTACAGTGAGTGTATATCAGGGCTTTATATGACAGGAATAGCTTGGTTTCATGTGTGTCTGTGTGTGTATATGTAGCAGGTATAACACTCAAATGTAAACCCCTGCTACAGTGAGTGTATATCAGGGCTTTATATGACAGGAATAGCTTGGTTCGTGTGTGTGTGTGTGTGTGTATATGTAGCAGGTATAACACTCAAATGTAAACCCCCGCTACAGTGAGTGTATATCAGGGCTTTATATGACAGGAATAGCTTGGTTCATGTGTGTGTGTGTGTGTGTGTGTGTATATGTAGCAGGTATAACACTAAAATGTAAACCCCCGCTACAGTGAGTGTATATCAGGGCTTTATATGACAGGAATAGCTTGGTTCATGTGTGTGTGTGTGTGTGTATATGTAGCAGGTATAACACTCAAATGTAAACCCCGCTACAGTGAGTGTATATCAGGGCTTTATATGACAGGAATAGCTTGGTTCATGTGTGTGTGTGCGTGTGTATATGTAGCAGGTATAACACTCAAATGTAAACCCCCGCTACAGTGAGTGTATATCAGGGCTTTATATGACAGGAATAGCTTGGTTCATGTGTGTGTTTGTGTGTGTATATGTATCAGGTATAACACTCAAATGTAAACCCCCGCTACAGTGAGTGTATATCACGGCTTTATATGACAGGAATAGCTTGGTTCATGTGTGTGTGTGTGTGTGTGTATATGTAGCAGGTATAACACTCAAATGTAAACCCCCGCTACAGTGAGTGTATATCAGGGCTTTATATGACAGGAATAGCTTGGTTCATATGTGTGTGTGTGTGTGTGTGTGTATATGTAGCAGGTATAACACTCAAATGTAAACCCCCGCTACAGTGAGTGTATATCAGGGCTTTATATAGCAGGAATAGCTTGGTTCATGTGTGTGTGTGTGTGTGTATATGTAGCAGGTATAACACTCAAATGTAAACCCCCGCTACAGTGAGTGTATATCAGGGCTTTATATGACAGGAATAGCTTGGTTCATGTGTGTGTGTGTGTATATGTAGCAGGTATAACACTCAAATGTAAACCCCCGCTACAGTGAGTGTATATCAAGGCTTTATATGGCAGGAATAGCTTGGTTCATGTGTGTGTGTGTGTGTGTGTATATGTAGCAGGTATAACACTCAAATGTAAACCCCTGCTACAGTGAGTGTATATCAGGGCTTTATATGACAGGAATAGCTTGGTTCATGTGTGTGTGTGTGTGTGTATATGTAGCAGGTATAACACTCAAATGTAAACCCCCGCTACAGTGAGTGTATATCAGGGCTTTATATGGCAGCAATAGCTTGGTTCATGTGTGTGTGTGTGTGTGTATATGTAGCAGGTATAACACTCAAATATAAACCCCCGCTACAGTGAGTGTATATCAGGGCTTTATATGACAGGAATAGCTTGGTTCATGTGTGTGTGTGTGTGTATATGTAGCAGGTATAACACTCAAATGTAAACCCCTGCTACAGTGAGTGAATATCAGGGCTTTATATGGCAGGAATAGCTTGGTTCATGTGTGTGTGTGTGTGTGTATATGTAGCAGGTATAACACTCAAATGTAAACCCCCGCTACAGTGAGTGTATATCAGGGCTTTATATGACAGGAATAGCTTGGTTCATGTGTGTGTGTGTGTGTGTATATGTAGCAGGTATAACACTCAAATGTAAACCCCGCTACAGTGAGTGTATATCAGGGCTTTATATGACAGGAATAGCTTGGTTCATTGTGTGTGTGTGTGTATAATTAGGTAGCAGGTATAACACTCGTATGTAAACCCCCGCTACAGTAAGTGTATATCAGGGCTTTATATGACAGGAATAGCTTGGTTCATGTGTGTGTGTATATGTAGCAGGTATAACACTCAAATGTAAACCCCCGCTACAGTGAGTGTATATCAGGGCTTTATATGACAGGAATAGCTTGGTTCATGTGTGTGTGTGTGTGTGTGTATATGTAGCAGGTATAACACTCAAATGTAAACCCCCGCTACAGTGAGTGTATATCAGGGCTTTATATGACAGGAATAGCTTGGTTCATGTGTGTGTGTGTGTGTGTGTATATGTAGCAGGTATAACACTCAAATGTAAACCCCTTACAGTGAGTGTATATCAGGGTTTTATATGGCAGGAATAGCTTGGTTCATATGTGTGTGTGTGTGTGTGTATATATAGCAGGTATAACACTCAAATGTAAACCCCCGCTACAGTGAGTGTATATCAGGGCTTTATATGACAGGAATAGCTTGGTTCATGTGTGTGTGTGTGTGTGTGTATATGTAGCAGGTATAACACTCAAATGTAAACCCCCGCTACAATGAGTGTATATCAGGGCTTTATATGACAGGAATAGCTTGGTTCATGTGTGTGTGTGTGTGTGTATATGTAGCAGGTATAACACTCAAATGTAAACCCCCGCTACAGTGAGTGTATATCAGGGCTTTATATGACAGGAATAGCTTGGTTCATGTGTGTGTGTGTGTGTGTATATATGTAGCAGGTATAACACTCATATGTAAACCCCCGCTACAGTGAGTGTATATCAGGGCTTTATATGACAGGAATAGCTTGGTTCATGTGTGTGTGTGTGTATATGTAGCAGGTATAACACTCAAATGTAAACCCCCGCTACAGTGAGTGTATATCAGGGCTTTATATGACAGGAATAGCTTGGTTCATGAGTGTGTGTGTGTGTTTGATTATGTGTGTGTGTATGTGCTTATGTGTGTGTGTGTGTGTGTGTGTGTGTTGAATAGGAGAAGAGTAATTGCAGGCCACTATCAATTCCATGTGTAATGAATATGTAACGAGGACATCAGTCGGAATTCACCATGCATGTGCCATTGGTGTTGTTGTTATTGTCGTTGTTGTTGTCGGTGTTGTTGTTGTTGTTATTGTCGTTGTTGTTGTTGTTATTGTCGTTGTTGATGTCGGTGTTGTTGTTGTTGTTATTGTCGTTTTTGTTATTGTCGTTGTTATTGTCGTTGTTATTGTCGTTGTTGTTGTTGTTGTCGGTGTTGTTGTTGTTATTGTCGTTGTTGTTGTCGGTGTTGTTGTTGTCGGTGTTGTTGTTGTTGTTATTGTCGTTGTTGTTATTGTCGTTGTTATTGTCGTTGTTGTTATTGTCGTTGTTGTTGTTGTTGTTGTCGGTGTTGTTGTTGTTGTTATTCTGTCCTACCTATAGTCCTTTCATTACAGGTAGGCCAAATATCATGACCCCTAACCTCTTTAACTAAAAAAAGCAAGAGTAAATGGGCTGTAGTTTTCCACCCCTATTCCCTGTCTGACTCTTCCCAAATGGTAGAAATATTAGCTCGATTACTCTAGTCGTTTATGAGTTGTAGAGGTTATTGGTCAAAATTTTTAGCCTACCTATAATGAATGGACTATATTGTGTATGTTGGTGGTTGTGGAGAGTGTGGTTATAAGGAGAGTTAAATAAAGGGCAGATTTTCACTGAAGGTATTTTTCTGGACCCCCATCTTCCTTATGTTTAGACATATTAGTTTTGGGATTTTAGACGTTCGCCTCATTAGCTTTGTAATTTCCAGACTTTCCTCCCATTTCTGTCAATATAAAGACCTTTCGTGCCATATCGGTGTCGATTTTTTTCCGGGTGAGCGACAGCGAACTTGTAATTTATGACGAGCCGGACTTCGGCCGGGAAATTTTTCTACCGACAAATGTACACATTTATCTTGAAGGTGGTTCTTTGGGGTAGTTTTATAAGCGTGATGGATATATAAGGAACAAAGTAAAACCTTCCCCTTAACCAATAATGTACCGGTGACGTCCTTTTCAATTTATTCTGGCAACTATTAGATCATTATATTAAGTTTATGAAAGACCTCTAACCATTAATAGGCTACAAACTATCTCAATTAATCCTTTTAGCAACCACAGATCCTTCCAAAGGTGAATAACATTGGGTAATAGTTGCCACCATTCATTGCAAAGGACGTCACAGGTACAGAGTCGGTTAACCCCTTCTGTACCAGTGACGTCTTTTTCGTTTTATTCTGGCAAATATTAGAGTATTTTATTCATCTTAGGCAGGACATCTCCCCATCATAAGGCTAGACTATTTCAATCAATGCTTTTCACTATCATATATAATATATCCTTCTTAAGCTAAATAACAATGTCTAAATGTAGCTGAAATCAAACAAAGACGTCACCGGTACAGAGAGGGTTAATACTCAATATCACTGTATATTCGTCTTATAATACCCAACACCTGCTTAAGGGGGGATGGTTCGTATTTCTGGCCCCCCATCTCCCTCGTTTTAGCCCAATTAGTGTTGAAATTTTCAGACGTTCGGCCCATTAGTTTGGCGATTATAACACCTTTCGCCCCATTTCGTTGTCAATTTCAAGACCTTTCGTGCCATTTAGGTGTCGATTTTTTCCTGGCAAACGATAGCGAGCCTGTAATTTAAAGAGAAACCGGCCATCGGCCGGGACGTTTTTCTACCATAAAAATTACACAATTATCCTGAAGGAGGGTCTAGAGGGTGTTTTTTTTTGTTAAGCTTGATGGAGGTCTACTGACGAATATACTCTGGCCTGGGACTGGGGAGTTACTTATCTACTGACGAAAATACTCTGGCCTGGGACTGGGGAGTTACTTATCTACTGACGAATATACTCTGGCCTGGGACTGGGGAGTTACTTATCTACTGACGAATATACTCTGGCCTGGGACTGGGGAGTTACTTATCTACTAACGAATATACTCTGGCCTGGAACTGGGGAGTTACTTATCTACTGACGAATATACTCTGCCCTGGGACTGGGGAGTTACTTATCTACTAACGAATATACTCTGGCCTGGGACTGGGGAGTTACTTATCTACTGACGAATATACTCTGCCCTGGGACTGGGGAGTTACTTATCTACTGACGAATATACTCTGGCCTGGGACTGGGGAGTTACTTATCTACTGACGAATATACTCTGGCCTGGGACTGGGGAGTTACTTATCTACTGACGAATATACTCTGGCCTGGGACTGGGGAGTTACTTATCTACTGTCGAATATACTCTGGCCTGGGACTTGGGAGTTACTTATCTACTGACGAATATACTCTGGCCTGGGACTGGGGAGTTACTTATCCACTGACGAATATACTCTGGCCTGGGACTGGGGAGTTACTTATCTACTGACGAATATACTCTGGCCTGGGACTGGGGAGTTACTTATCTACTGACGAATATACTCTGGCCTGGGACTGGGGAGTTACTTATCTACTGACGAATATACTCTGGCCTGGGACTGGGGAGTTACTTATCTACTAACGAATATACTCTGGCCTGGGACGGGGGAGTTACTTATCTACTGACGAATATACTCTGGCCTGGGACTGGGGAGTTACTTATCTACTAACGAATATACTCTGGCCTGGGACTGGGGAGTTACTTATCTACTGACGAATATACTCTGGCCTGGGACTGGGGAGTTACTTATCTACTGACGAATATACTCTGGCCTGGGACTGGGGAGTTACTTATCTACTGACGAATATACTCTGGCCTGGGACTGGGGATTTACTTATCTACTGACGAATATACTCTGGCCTGGGAATGGGGAGTTACTTATCTAGTAACGAATATACTCTGGCCTGGGACTGGGGAGTTACTTATCTACTGACGAATATACTCTGGCCTGGGACTGGGGAGTTACTTATCTACTGACGAATATACTCTGGCCTGGGACTGGGGAGTTACTTATCTACTAACGAATATACTCTGGCCTGGGACTGGGGAGTTACTTATCTACTGACGAATATACTCTGGCCTGGGACTGGGGAGTTACTTATCTACTGACGAATATACTCTGGCCTGGGTCTGGGGAGTTACTTATCTACTGACGAATATACTCTGGCCTGGGACTGGGGAGTTACTTATCTACAGACGAATATACTCTGGCCTGGGACTGGGGAGTTACTTATCTACTAACGAATATACTCTGGCCTGGGACTGGGGAGTTACTTATCTACTGACGAATATACTCTGGCCTGGGACTTGGGAGTTACTTATCTACTAACGAATATACTCTGGCCTGGGACTGGGGAGTTACTTATCTACTGACGAATATACTCTGGCCTGGGACTGGGGAGTTACTTATCTACTACTAACGAATATACTCTGGCCTGGGACTTGGGAGTTACTTATCTACTGACGAATATACTCTGGCCTGGGACTGGGGAGTTACTTATCTACTAACGAATATACTCTGGCCTGGGACTGGGGAGTTACTTATCTACTGACGAATATACTCTGGCCTGGGACTGGGGAGTTACTTATCTACTGACGAATATACTCTGGCCTGGGACTGGGGAGTTACTTATCTACTAACGAATATACTCTGGCCTGGGACTGAGGAGTTACTTATCTACTGACGAATATACTCTGGCCTGGGACTGGGGAGTTACTTATCTACTGACGAATATACTCTGGCCTGGGACTTGGGAGTTACTTATCTACTGACGAATATACTCTGGCCTGGGACTGGGGAGTTACTTATCTACTGACGAATATACTCTGGCCTGGGACTGGGGAGTTACTTATCTACTGACGAATATACTCTGGCCTGGGACTGGGGAGTTACTTATCTACTGACGAATATACTCTGGCCTGGGACTGGGGAGTTACTTATCTACTGACGAATATACTCTGGCCTGGGACTGGGGAGTTACTTATCTACTGACGGATATACTCTGGCCTGGGACTGGGGAGTTACTTATCTACTGACGAATATACTCTGGCCTGGGACTGGGGAGTTACTTATCTACTGACGAATATACTCTGGGCGGGGACTGGGGAGTTGCTTATCTACTGACGAATATACTCTGGCCTGGGACTGGGGAGTTACTTATCTACTGACGAATATACTCTGGCCTGGGACTGGGGAGTTACTTATCTACTAACGAATATACTCTGGCCTGGGACTGGGGAGTTACTTATCTACTGACGAATATACTCTGGCCTGGGACTGGGGAGTTACTTATCTACTGACGAATATACTCTGGCCTGGGTCTGGGGAGTTACTTATCTACTGACGAATATACTCTGGCCTGGGACTGGGGAGTTACTTATCTACTAACGAATATACTCTGGCCTGGGACTGGGGAGTTACTTATCTACTGACGAATATACTCTGGCCTGGGACTGGGGGAGTTACTTATCTACTGACGAATATACTCTGGCCTGGGACTGGGGAGTTACTTATCTACTGACGAATATACTCTGGCCTGGGACTGGGGAGTTACTTATCTACTAACGAATATACTCTGGCCTGGGACTGGGGAGTTACTTATCTACTGACGAATATACTCTGGCCTGGGACTGGGGAGTTACTTATCTACTAACGAATATACTCTGGCCTGGGACTGGGGAGTTACTTATCTACTGACGAATATACTCTGGCCTGGGACTGGGGAGTTACTTATCTACTGACGAATATACTCTGGCCTGGGACTGGGGAGTTACTTATCTACTGACGAATATACTCTGGCCTGGGACTGGGGAGTTACTTATCTACTGACGAATATACTCTGGCCTGGGACTGGGGAGTTACTTATCTACTGACGAATATACTCTGGCCTGGGACTGGGGAGTTACTTATCTACTGACGAATATACTCTGGCCTGGGACTGGGGAGTTACTTATCTACTGACGAATATACTCTGGCCTGGGACTGGGGAGTTACTTATCTACTGACGAATATACTCTGGCCTGGGACTGGGGAGTTACTTATCTACTGACGAATATACTCTGGCCTGGGACTGGGGAGTTACTTATCTACTGACGAATATACTCTGGCCTGGGACTGGGGAGTTACTTATCTACTGACGATATACTCTGGCCTGGGACTTGGGGAGTTACTTATCTACTGACGAATATACTCTGGCCTGGGACTGGGGAGTTACTTATCTACTGACGAATATACTCTGGCCTGGGACTGGGGAGTTACTTATCTACTGACGAATATACTCTGGCCTGGGACTGGGGAGTTACTTATCTACTGACGAATATACTCTGGCCTGGGACTGGGGAGTTACTTATCTACTGACGAATACTCTGGCCTGGGACTGGGGAGTTACTTATCTACTGACGAATATACTCTGGCCTGGGACTGGGGAGTTACTTATCTACTAACGAATATACTCTGGCCTGGGACTGGGGAGTTACTTATCTACTGACGAATATACTCTGGCCTGGGACTGGGGAGTTACTTATCTACAGACTGACGAATATACTCTGGCCTGGGACTGGGGAGTTACTTATCTACTAACGAATATACTCTGGCCTGGGACTGGGGAGTTACTTATCTACTGACGAATATACTCTGGCCTGGGACTGGGGAGTTACTTATCTACTGACGAATATACTCTGGCCTGGGACTTGGGAGTTACTTATCTACTGACGAATATACTCTGGCCTGGGACTGGGGAGTTACTTATCTACTGACGAATATACTCTGGCCTGGGACTGGGGGGGTACTTATCTACTGACGAATATACTCTGGCCTGGGACTGGGGAGTTACTTATCTACTGACGAATATACTCTGGCCTGGGACTGGGGAGTTACTTATCTACTGACGAATATACTCTGGCCTGGGACTGGGGAGTTACTTATCTACTGACGAATATACTCTGGCCTGGGACTTGGGAGTTACTTATCTACTGACGAATATACTCTGGCCTGGGACTGGGGAGTTACTTATCTACTGACGAATATACTCTGGCCTGGGACTGGGGAGTTACTTATCTACTGACGAATATACTCTGGCCTGGGACTGGGGAGTTACTTATCTACTGACGAATATACTCGGGCCTGGGACTGGGGAGTTACTTATCTACTGACGAATATATACTCGGGCCTGGGACTGGGGAGTTACTTATCTACTGACGAATATATACTCGGGCCTGGGACTGGGGAGTTACTTATCTACTAACGAATATACTCTGGCCTGGGACTGGGGAGTTGCTTATCTAATGACGAATATACTCTGGCCTGGGACTGGGGAGTTACTTATCTACTGACGAATATACTCTGGCCTGGGTCTGGGGAGTTACTTATCTACTGACGAATATACTCTGGCCTGGGACTGGGGAGTTACTTATCTACTAACGAATATACTCTGGCCTGGGACTGGGGAGTTACTTATCTACTGACGAATATACTCTGGCCTGGGACTTGGGAGTTACTTATCTACTGACGAATATACTCTGGCCTGGGACTGGGAAGTTACTTATCTACTAACGAATATACTCTGGCCTGGGCCAGGGGAGTTCCTTATCTACTGACGAATATACTCTGGCCTGGGACTGGGGAGTTACTTATCTACTAACGATTATACTCTGGCCTGGGACTTGGGAGTTACTTATCTACTGACGAATATACTCTGGCCTGGGACTGGGGAGTTACTTATCTACTGACGAATATACTCTGGCCTGGGACTGGGGAGTTACTTATCTACTAACGAATATACTCTGGCCTGGGACTGGGGAGTTACTTATCTACTGACGAATATACTCTGGCCTGGGACTGGGGAGTTACTTATCTACTGACGAATATACTCTGGCCTGGGACTGGGGAGTTACTTATCTACTGTCGTTTAATCTCTGGCCTGGGACTGGGGAGTTACTTATCTACTGACGAATATACTCTGGCCTGGACTGGGGAGTTACTTATCTACTGACGAATATACTCTGGCCTGGGACTCGGGAGTTACTTATCTACTGACGAATATACTCTGGCCTGGGACTGGGGAGTTACTTATCTACTGACGAATATACTCTGGCCTTGGACTGGGGAGTTACTTATCTACTAACGAATATACTCTGGCCTGGGACTGGGGAGTTACTTATCTACTGACGAATATACTCTGGCCTGGGACTGGGGAGTTACTTATCTACTGACGAATATACTCTGGCCTGGGACTGGGGAGTTACTTATCTACTGACGAATATACTCTGGCCTGGGACTGGGGAGTTCCTTATCTACTGACGAATATACTCTGGCCTGGGTCTGGGGAGTTACTTATCTACTGACGAATATACTCTGGCCTGGGACTGGGGAGTTACTTATCTACTAACGAATATACTCTGGCCTGGGACTGGGGAGTTACTTATCTACTGACGAATATACTCTGGCCTGGGACTTGGGAGTTACTTATCTACTGACGAATATATTCTGGCCTGGGACTGGGAAGTTACTTATCTACTAACGAATATACTCTGGCCTGGGCCTGGGGAGTTACTTATCTACTGACGAATATACTCTGGCCTGGGACTGGGAGGGAGTTTACTTATCTACTAACGAATATACTCTGGCCTGGGACTGGGGAGTTACTTATCTACTGACGAATATACTCTGGCCTGGGACTGGGGAGTTACTTATTCTACTGACGAATATATTCTGGCCTGGGACTGGGGAAGTTACTTATCTACTGACGAATATACTCTGGCCTGGGACTGGGGAGTACTTATCTACTGACGAATATACTCTGGCCTGGGACTGGGGAGTACTTATCTACTAACGAATATACTCTGGGCCTGGGACTGGGGAGTTACTTATCTACTGACGAATATACTCTGGCCTGGGACTGGGGAGTTACTTATCTACTGACGAATATACTCTGGCCTGGGACTGGGGAGTTACTTATCTACTGACGAATATACTCTGGCCTGGGACTGGGGAGTTACTTATCTACTGACGAATATACTCTGGCCTGGGACTGGGGAGTTACTTATCTACTGACGAATATACTCTGGCCTGGGACTGGGAGTTACTTATCTACTGACGAATATACTCCGGCCTGGGACTGGGGAGTTACTTATCTACTGACGAATATACTCTGGCCTGGAACTGGGGAGTTACTTATCTACTGACGAATATACTCTGGCCTGGGACTGGGGAGTTACTTATCTACTGACGAATATACTCTGGCCTGGGACTGGGGAGTTACTTATCTACTGACGAATATACTCTGGCCTTGGACTGGGGAGTTACTTATCTACTAACGAATATACTCTGGCCTGGGACTGGGGAGTTACTTATCTACTGACGAATATACTCTGGCCTTGGACTGGGGAGTTACTTATCTACTGACGAATATACTCTGGCCTGGGACTGGGGAGTTACTTATCTACTGACGAATATACTCTGGCCTGGGACTGTAAGGGTTATGGGCATATTTTCACTTAATGGTGGTGTTTTTTCTGGACCCCTTCTCCCTCAAGCTTAGCCCCTTTACTTTTGAGATATTATGACGTTCACCCCAAACGTTTGCCTATTATGAGACCCTTTTCCTTATTTCTTTTTAAATTTTGAGGTGTCGATATTTTTCCTGGCGAGCGATAGCGAGCCTGGAATTTAGGAACAATTGGTCTTCGGCCGGAACATTTTACTACTGAAAAATGTACATATTTAGCTCGAAGAATTTGTTTATATATATGCTTGTATTTTATTATATTATATACAGTATATATATTGGGGTAGAGAAAACCTTGTTGCATTTAATGCTTCCAAAACTCAATTTATCCATCTTACTACCCGTCAGGAACCTCCAGAGGACTATCCCTTAATCTTCAATAATAAAAAAATCAACCCTTCATCTTCCCTCAATGTTCTCAGTGTCTCTTTTTCTTCTGCTCTCACTTGGAAAGACCATATTACCAGTCTCGCTAAGGCAGCCTCCAAGAAGCTGGGTGTGCTCAAGGGGTTCATTACCCCTGTGCAGCTTCTTGCTCTGTACATGGGCACAGTGCGTCCTTGTATTGAGTATTGTTCACATGTGTGGGGAGGATCCTCTCACACCGCACTCCTAGATAAAGTAGAAAGGAAAGCCTTTTGTATCATTAACTCCCGTCCACTCACCAACTCTCTGCAATCTCTCTCTCTTCGCCGCAATGTTGCATCTCTCTCGCTATTCTATCGCTACTACAATAATCAGTGTTCCTCGGAGCTTTCCCAGTGTATAATACCTCCACTACGTAGGGTACGTAGTACCCGCCTTGCAACACAATCCCACCCCTACTCTGTGCAACTCTCCAACCCAAGAGTGAAACGTTATTCTCAGACTTTCATTTATTCAACTGCTGAGCTCTGGAACTCTCTTCCAGAATCAGTCTTTCCCTCTTCTTATGACTTAAATTGCTTCAAACTCTGTGTGTCCAGGCATTATAGCTCGAACGTCCCTTGATCTCGGCCCTGTCACTCTTTGAAATCTGGGGGAGGCACTCGCTGCAGGCAGTTATGCCTTTTGTCTCCCTCATTCACATAGAAACAAAATTATATTATATATACCGGTATATACAGTATATGTATATATACAGTATATATATACTGTATATATAAAATATATATATATATATATATATATATATATATATATATATATATATATATATATTTTTTTTTAAAGAGACAATGAACGGAGGAAGGAAAAACACAGATAAAACAAAAAAGGTCCATGTGCCTAAATGCATTCTCCATTCATAAAATGTTTGTAACAACTGGATTTAAACTGTTGTAGATTGTAAGTTTGTGGAAAGCAACTCGAGGGAAGTGAATTCCAAAGAGTAGTAGTTCTGGGGATAAATGAATTTTGATAAGCAGAAGTTCTGCATTGTGGAGGAGAAAGTGTAAATTCATGGGTGCTTTCAGCTGCCCTAGTTCTACGGGGAAAGATGTGGAGAGGCGGCACAATTGAAGCAAGTTCCTCGGAACCATTGCTGTGAAAATATCTGTAGAATAATGCAAGGGATGCAACGTTTCTTCGTATGGATAATGTAGGAAGGTCCTGTGTGATTGCAGGGTTATTGATTAATCTAATAGCTTTATTTTGAATTTTGTCCAACTGCCTCAATGCAACCACTCCACTTCCACCCCACAGAGGTGAACAGTAATCCATCTGAGAACGCACATGCCTTTTATATATTACGGCCAACTGCTCGTCAGTGAAGAATTCTCGAACTCTGTACAGGAGTCCCAGATTTTTAGAGGCATTCTGAGCAATGCTTCTAACATAATGTGTCCAGCTCAGGTTAGTAGTTAATATTACACCGAGAATGTCAATACTAGGGGAAGTGGGAATATTTACATCATTAAAAAATATATGGGAGTCAGTGAGATTCTGTAAGTTAGAAAATTGAATGTACTTGTTTTTCTGTGCATTAAAAGAAGCTAGATTCTTTTGTCCCCATTCATTAATTCTAGAAAGGTCCTGGTTCAGAGAAATTGCAGTGAGTGTTTATTTTTGAATTTATAAGATCGGGTTGGGTGAAAGAATTGGTAAATGTGAAGGAACTGTGGATTCATCTGCGTAGGAATGTATTGGATTATGAGTGGTAGATATGAGATCATTGATATGAATGAGGAACAGCGTTGGGGCCAAAACTGATCCCTGGGGAACACCAGCATGTATTGAGTGAAATTGAGAATAAAGGCCATCTACCATTACACGTATTTTTCTGTTATGAAGATAAGAAGAAATTAGTGGAACTAATGATGCAAGGCCGTAGTGTGACATCTTCGACAATAAGGATTGATGCCAGACTCTATCAAATGCCTTTGATATATCCCTATATATATAATTATATACTGTGTGTATATATATATATATATATATATATATATATATATATATATATATATATATATATATATATATATATATATATATATATAATTTTTTTTTTTTTTTTTTTTTTTTTTTTTGTAAGCTTGATGTAAGTCTAGTGAGCAAACTTTAGACCTTCCCTAAATTACATTATAAAATCATATCAATAGTGTTATTGACTCATTAACCCCAACACTGCTTGTTATAGCATTATAGGAATGATGTTTATGATACATTAATTACCGTAACTCAGTAGATCATTCCTCTGGTTGGTTCTTTACCATAATCATAGGCCTAAATATTCTTCTGGATCTGGGTTCCAAGAGATATTCCGGAATGCCTACTAAACTGAATCACTTCTTTCATAGCGCATATGCTATCAGCCAACCAAATGTCGTGCAAATCGGTTAATGACGTTGTGAGATATGCCCAACAACTTATGTGCAAATCTACAGATCGCTTCATAAACTGAATCACATTTTCCTTAGCACATACTGTATTTACCCACCATATTTCGTGAAAATCTGGTCATAGCTTTGGCAGATATCCTGTTTACAGACAAACAGACAAACGGAGGCGAAAACATAACCTCCGTCCAACCTCTGTTGTTGGCGTTGGTAATTATCAGTTCTAAAGCAATGCATAATTATTATGCCTTTCACAATTTTTTTTCTCTCTCTCTCTTTCTCTCTCTTTCTCTCTATCTCTCATGTCCCAAGAACTGTCGACCAATTAGCTTGACTTCTATCATAGTACGTCTCTTAGAATGGATACTAGTAGACAGGATAGTTGACTACCTGGAACTCCACAGGCTACTGTCAAACGTGAGTACACTAGGTATCAATGTAGAGATCTCCAGGTTTGCAGATGACATCAAGCTTTGAATGATTGTGAAGGACCCCTAAGGGGTTGAAGAGACTGGATGAATGGTCGTAGACATGGCAGATGACTTTAAAAGTGCAAGGTGCCAGAAAAGTGCAAGGTGATGCGTATCGGCCAAGCGAACCCCAAGTCAGGATATTTGCTATTGGGAATGACTCAGGAAGTGACTGACTTGGAAAAGGATTTGTTTGATCTGATCAATAAAGACCTAAAGTTTTCCAAGCAGTGCATTGAAGTAAAGATGACAGCTCAGAAATTATTGGGCTATATTGAAAAGGAATTTATTTATATAAATAAGGAAATAGTCCTCACACTTTGCAATGCTCTGATACGGCCTCTCCTGGAGTATGCTGTTCAAGTCTGATCTCCAGCACTCAGGAAAGACCGAGAGCGACTGGAAAGAGTACAAGCTAGGGCTATGAAGCTTATTCCATCGATTAGAAAACTGAGCTATGAGGACCTGTTGACCTGTTTCCGTTGGAACCACGCAGACTGCTACGTCAAATCATTAAAGTTTTTGAAATACTTAATGGGTTTGACAATGTGGATTACAGCAAAATGTTTAGCCTCAATATGAATGCAACACGCAGCCATGGGTGGAAGTTAGATTTGAAAAGGCTCAGCACTAGTATTTGTAGAGACTTTTTTACATATAAGATCTGCTCTACCTGTAACAAACTTCCCACAGAAGTTGTAAACAGTTCTTCAGTAGAGCAGTTCAAGAAGAGAATATATTGTATTTTGCACACTCTATAATGAGTGTAGTGCACTAAACAGTCTCTCTCCTTCCACGTCAAGTAACTCTCAGGAATGGACTGCAAGGTCTCCGAGATACTAATTAGTCTTTGCAACTCCTTGTAACCCTCTCTCAGGAGGAAGGCTGTAATTACCACGTTAACTATTAATTAAAGAAAGCTCTAATACTCTGGCGGATTTTGCTTCAAGAGAGTAAGTCGAAAATTATATATATGTAGATTAATTAGAAATAAAATAAAATAATATTACTACTATACATGAGCTATATTTGTATACAGGAGAAAAATATATATGTATGTAGCTTGCAGATAAGTAAAACATATATAACAAATATATCTTAAGTGATAATTAATAAAGACAATACAAGTATTTTAATGGTTATGTTTGATTGTGTCCATTCTTATTATATATTAAAGTTTAAATATTATAAACTCCCGAAATCAAAATTTCCGTCCCAATAGAGGGGAAAGTCGTCGGATGATGACATTATTTTGCACTTTAATTAACCCCTTCTGTACCAGAGACGTCTTTTTCATTTTATTCTAGCTATATTTTGACGATTTTGAGCAGTTTAAAAAGGAGCTATGGTAGTAAAAAGGGTTAAGGGAGATATTTCTAAGTCTTTTAATTAGGCCCATTTTATACGGAGTAACATTTTCTAATAGTTGCCAGAATAAAGTTAAAAAGACGTCGCCGGTAGACAAGGGGTTAACTCTGATACAGTGGCTGCCATACGTTCACCCCTGGAAGTGCTCAGCTTAAGGGGGGATGGTTAATTTTTCTGGACCCCCTTCTCCCTCATGTTTAGCCCCAGTAGTTTTCAAATTTTAAGACGCTCAGTTCATTAGTTATGCGAGTTTTAGGCTCAGTTCATTAGTTATGCGAGTTTTAGGCTCAGTTCATTAGTTATGCGAGTTTTAGGCTCAGTTCATTAGTTATGCGAGTTTTAGACTTTTCGCAACATTTCTGTCAATATACAGACCTTTCGTGCCATATACTGTAGGTGTCAATGTTTTCCTGGTGAGGGATAGGGAGCCTGTGGTTTAGTAGGAATCGGCCTTCGGACACTTTTTTTTACCCAAAAATGTACACATTTATCTTGAAATGGGGCTTGGGGATGTTTTATTAAAGCTTGATAGAGGTCTGGCGAGCAAACTAGAAGGACATATAAAATAATAATAAAAAAAATAAAAAATAGAGCAATATCCCCTTAACCCCCTGGACCCCAAGCAATTTAATAAAAAAAGTACACTCCAGGACCAGCCACTTGTCAATTTTTGTTTTCCTGAAAACACATCAGATGGGTTAGTAATAAGGAAAAGCAACATAAAACCGATCACCTAGATCATTTGGGGGTCCTGGGGGACGGGAGAAAGTCACAATTAACATGAGGTGATGGGTAGGCAATATACTGGAAAATCATTCCTGCGTATGCCCACACGCACGCAGCTGGACTGTGGGGGTTGCCAATCATCGGTATTATTCCGTGGCATCCTAATGTAGTTCCCATACAAATCTGAATCCTCTCGGTGCCATAGGACAAGAGTAATTAAGGCGGACACAACCGTTGCGTTGCTGGTACTGTGGGTTACATACATAGACGACGCATAACGTGCATCCCTGGGGTCGAAGGGGTTAATGCAACATTATATCTCTACCATACAGACCATCCATAATGTTAAGGTCATCAGGATGGACACAAACTACCACAGCCAAGGTCGCTATTAACCCCTTCTGTACCGGCGACGTCTTTTTAATTTTATTCTAGCTATATTTTGACGATTTTGTGGAGCGGAAGAAGAATCTGTGGTAGTAAAAAGGGTTAATTAAGACAGTTCGAAGCCTGTTAATTGCTGGAGGCCCTTCTTAAACTAAATAAAATAACCTATTAGTAGACAGTATATAATAACCTATTAGTAGACAGTATATAATAACCTATTAGTAGACAGTATATAATAACCTATTAGTAGACAGTATATAATAACCTATTAGTAGACAGTATATAATAACCTATTAGTAGACAGTATATAATAACCTATTAGTAGACAGTATATAATAACCTATTAGTAGACAGTATATAATAACCTATTAGTAGACCGTATATAATAACCTATTAGTAGACAGTATATAATAACCTATTAGTAGACAGTATATAATAACCTATTAGTAGACAGTATATAATAACCTATTAGTAGACAGTATATAATACCTATTAGTAGACAGTATATAATAACCTATTAGTAGACAGTATAATAACCTATTAGTAGACAGTATATAATAACCTATTAGTAGACAGTATATAATAACCTATTAGTAGACAGTATATAATAACCTATTAGTAGACAGTATATAATAACTATTAGTAGACAGTATATAATAACCTATTAGGACAGTATATAATACTATTAGTAGACAGTATATAATAACTATTAGTAGACAGTATATAATAACCTATTAGTAGACAGTATATAATAACCTATTAGTAGACAGTATATAATAACCTATTAGTAGACAGTATATAATAACCAATTAGTAGACAATATATAATAAATAACCTATATAATAAATAACCTATTAGTAGACAGTATATAATAAAAAGGACGGAACTGGTACATAACGGGTTAAGTATACTCATTAGAATTATTAGTAGACAGTATAATTATAATAAAAAGGACGGAACTGGTACATAACGGGTTAAGTATACTCATTAGAATTATTAGTAGACAGTATAATTATAATGAAAAGGACGGAACTGGTACATAACGGGTTAAGAATACTCATTAGAATTATTAGTAGACCGTATAATTATAATAAAAAGGACGGAACTGGTACATAACGGGTTAAGTATACTCATTAGAATTATTAGTAGACAGTATAATTATAATAAAAAGGACGGAACTGGTACATAACGGGTTAAGTATACTCATTAGAATTATTAGTAGACAGTATAATTATAATAAAAAGGACGGAACTGGTACATAACGGGTTAAGTATACTCATTAGAATTATTAGTAGACAGTATAATTATAATAAAAAGGACGGAACTGGTACATAACGGGTTAAGAATACTCATTAGAATTATTAGTAGACCGTATAATTATAATAAAAAGGACGGAACTGGTACATAACGGGTTAAGTATACTCATTAGAATTATTAGTAGACAGTATAATTATAATAAAAAGGACGGAACTGGTACATAACGGGTTAAGTATACTCATTAGAATTATTAGTACTCAGTATAATTATAATAAAAAGGACGGAACTGGTACATAACGGGTTAAGAATACTCATTAGAATTATTAGTAGACAGTATAATTATAATAAAAAGGACGGAACTGGTACATAACGGGTTAAGTATACTCATTAGAATTATTAGTAGACAGTATAATTATAATAAAAAGGACGGAACTGGTACATAACGGGTTAAGAATACTCATTAGAATTATTAGTAGACAGTATAATTATAATAAAAAGGACGGAACTGGTACATAACGGGTTAAGTATACTCATTAGAATTATTAGTAGACAGTATATAATAAAAAGGACGGAACTGGTACATAACGGGTTAAGTATACTCATTAGAATTATTAGTAGACGGTATAATTATAATAAAAAGGACGGAACTGGTACATAACGGGTTAAGTATACTCATTAGAATTTGTATTGCGAGTGACAGCGTAATTTCGAAACAGTGTGGGACAAATACAGGAGATTGTAATGTGTTTCTATTGTATTATAAATATATTTACTTATTCTTTTACCTTGCTAATGGCCTTGTATTATGCTGTCCAAACGAACAAAGGATTTACTATGACGTAAATGTAAGCACAAACAAAAATACTTACTAAATTATTGTTACGTCAACCACATTAACCACCGTTCTTGTTAGTATTTTAAGGGGAAGTATTTTATTTTGTCCTGAAACCCCTTCTGCTTCATGTTTAGCCCCATGAGTTTTCACATTTTAAGACTTTTGTCCATTTCGTTGTCAATAATTATAACTTTCGTGTCATTTAGGTGTACATTTTCCCCGGTGAGCGAAAGCGGATCTGTAATTTAGGAAAAACCGGCCTTTGGCCGGGAAATTTGTCTACTGAAAAATGTCTTTGAAAAATGAAAGGGGAGTCTTTGGGATGTTTTTTATTAAGCTTGATTGAGGTCGAGGAAATAAATTATAACAAAAATATATACCGGTAATAATTAAAAATATATACATAAATAGACTATAACGCCCCCTTAACCATCCCTTATAAGACATGAAAGGGTTAAGTAATTAGGTCATGGCAGGTCAAGGTCGGGGATGAAAGGGAGATGGGCCGTTTTTCTGGCCCCCCTTCTTCCGCATGCTTAGCCCCATTACTTTTCATATTTTAAGACGTTCGGCCCATTATTTTGGGAATTTTCAGACCTTTTGTCCCATTTCTTTGCCAATATTAAGACTTTTCGTGTCATTAAGGTGTTGATTTTTTCCTGGCGAGCGATAGCGAGCCTGTAATATAAGAGGAGCCTGCCTTTGGCTGGGATATTTTTCTATCGAAAAATGTACATATTTATCTCCAAGGGAGGGTCTTTGGAATGTTTTTTTATTGGGATTGATTGAATTCTAAGGAACAAACTAAGACAAATGTATGTACCGGTAATAATACAAATGATATACATACGGTACAGTATATAGAATAACGTACCCTTAACTAAGTATCCCTTATAAGATATGAAGAGGTTTAGTGTTATGCCAGGTCAGGTGAAAGTCGGGGGTTATGGCCTATTATTACAGCTCCTCATGTTGTGTGTTATGTGTTAAGTAGATGTTGTAGTGGCTATGGTTGTTAGTGTTGTCTATCACTAATGTAATGTACGAAGTGTATGTTGAATGTTACTGAACTGTTGTAGTGGCTATGGTTGTGAGTTTTGTCTGTAACCAGTGTAATGTATGAATGTTACTGTGCTGTTGGAGTGGCTATGGTTGTGAGTATTGTCTGTAACCAATGTAATGTATGAAGTGTATGTTGAATGTTACTGAACTGTTGTAGTGGCTATGGTTGTGAGTGTTGTCTGTAACCAGTGTAATGTATGAATGTTACTGTGCTGTTGGAGTGGCTATGGTTGTAAGTATTGTCTGTAACCAATGTAATGTATGAAGTGTATGTTGAATGTTGCTGTGCTGTTGGAGTGGCTGTGATTGTTAGTGTTGTCTGTAACTAGTGTAATGTGTGAAGTGTATGTTGAATGTTACTGTGCTGTTGGAGTGGCTATGGTTGTGAATGTTGTCTGTAACCAATGTAATCACCTCGCCTATGCTGATCAGGTGCTAGCATATACAGGTACAGTACTGTACGTGTATCAGCATTTTTGTGATGGTGTAATATGGACATTCATACTATCTATCTCTCTCTCTCTCTCTCTCTCTCTCTCTCTATATATATATATATATATATATATATATATATATGTTGGTAAAGCCAGGTAATAAATTTTCTTTAATACATACGAGGTTGAAAGAAATGACAATTTCTGCGTTGGAAATTTTATTATTCAAAGTTTCCAGGTCTCTGATGAGTTTTCGCTGGGTGGCAGGAAGTAGATGAAGGAGATGAGCAAAATTCATGGTGGTACAGGGTTACATTAAAGTACATGAAGATACAGGATATACGACGCGTTTCACTGGACAACCAGCATTATCAAGTAAGGAAGGAATGATATAAAAGGTAAACAGGAAGGGTATATATAGAGGGTGGAGGATCAGAGGAGGCGGAAAACAGGGGGCAAAAGTCTGCTATTGGTGGAAGGGTAAACTAGGAGAGAGAAAGGGGTTAACCGCTTCACGCATGCGCACTGGATGCGGGATGGTGGTCAGTAGGTGGGGTCGAAGCTGATTGGCTGCGTGTCGAGGGGCGTGGCCTAAGTTGTGTGGCGCCTGCAGAAGACGAAGCTGAAGGAGGTAGCGCGGGGGGCTGCGTCAAGGGCACCGGGGGGCGAGGAGGGGTGTTAGGTCCTGTAGGGTAGTGCCTTTTGGCAGAAGGAAGGATCTGAAGGTCCAGAGTTTGGTTGTTGATGTTGGGATGTAAGGCTTGGATATATAAAGCTTCGAGTATAGGTAATCTCCTTGGGTCACTTTCTTTATCGAGTATGGTGGTGTGTTTCTCTAACTCGTTGCGTGTGAGGTGAGGGTGGTTAGGGGTGAGATAGTGGTCTTTGATGGCTCCAGCCTGAAGGTGAAGAGTTAACCGACGTGAAAGACGAGTCTGCGTCATACCAATATAGGAACGAGGTCCACAGTCCTCATAATTACAGGTATGTTGGTAAATGACGTGATCGTCGGTCATCGGGCTCTTTATCTTGGTGGAGGCTGGTTTGTTGCGGAGAACGAGGTTGGAGGTCTTGGGGGATTTGTAATAAATTATTAATTTGATTTTGTTTTCCGGGTTGGTTGGCTCTACCTGGGCCGACACCCACCAGGAACTAGAAAGACTATCCCAAGTTTTAGTAAATAACGGATACTCCAACTCCGACATCTCCAGCACCATCAACCACCATCTTGAAAAATGGTACACCCAAAGCCCTCCCAACATTGACCCCCCCCAATGAAATTAAGATCTTCTACCGCAATTACATGTCCTCTGAACACAAAAATGACGAGGCCGTCTTAAAAGAAATAATCTCCAAGCATGTCCACCCAACCAACCCGGAAAACAAAATCAAATTAATAATTTATTACAAATCCCCCAAGACCTCCAACCTCGTTCTCCGCAACAAACCAGCTTCCACCAAGAAAAAGAGCCCGATGACCGACGATCACGTCATTTACCAACATACCTGTAATTATGAGGACTGTGGACCTCATTCCTATATTAGCACGCAGACTCGTCTTTCACGTCGGTTAACTCTTCACCTTCAGGCTGGAGCCATCAAAGACCACTATCTCACTCCCAACCACCCCCACCTCACACGCAACGAGTTAGAGAAACACACCACCATACTCGATAAAGAAAGTGACCCAAGGAGATTACCTATACTCGAAGCGTTATATATCCAAGCCTTACATCCTAACATCAACAACCAAACTCTGGACCTTCAGATCTTTCCTTCTGCCAAAAGGCACTACCCTACAGGACCTAACGCCCCCCCTCGCCCCCCGGTGCCCTTGACGCAGCCCCCTGCGCTACCTCCTTCAGCTTCGTCTTCTGCCGGTGCCACACGTACTACGCAACTTAGGCCACACCCCTCGACACGCAGCCAATCAGCTTTGACCCCGCCAACCGACCACCATCCCGCATCCAGTGCGCCTGCGTGAAGCGGTTCCCCCTTTTGCACTCCTAGAATACCCCTCCACCAATAGGAGACTTTTGCCCCCTGATTTTCGCCTCCTCTGATCCTCCACCCTCTATATATACCCTTCCTGTTTACCTTTTATATCATTCTATCCTTACTTGATAATGCTGGTTGTCCAGTGAAACGCATCGTATATCCTGTATCATCATGTGCATTTATGTAACCCTGTACCACCATGAATTTTGCTCATCCCATTCATCTACCTCCTGTCACCCAGCGAAAACTCATCAGAGACCTGGAAACTTTGAATAATAAAATTTTCAACGCAGAAATTGCCATTTCTTTCAACCTCGTATGTATTAAAGAACATTTATTACCTGGCTTTACTAACATATACTGTATATATATATATATACGGTATATATCTCAAAGCCAAAATAACGAACATATTGCTCTGTTACTATATGTTCAGTAAATATAGAGTGAGTCAAGGAGTGTATGACTATACTATGTTTCCTTTCAACTGACGGTAAATTGCAAATGTTCCCTTCAAGATTTCTCAGTTTTTTTGAAAATTTTGTAGTGAAATATGGTGTTCCTTATATAAACTTGGTCTTTATATGATGCAGCGACATACTATCAATATTCTTTTAGATTAAGTATTTATAAATTAGCTGCTAAGGGATTCAATTTGCCGACCGCTGAAATATAAGCATCTATAGTGGGAGCTGAGCTACATCAATAGGCTGTAGCTCTTGGTAACCAAGTGTTGAGGTAACAGTTGTGGACTAAACTTTAAGGCACCAACTCTACTCTCTCAAAACCACCCAAGTTTCTCACAGTGGAAGTGTGGAAGGCTGGGATGCCCTTGGAAAGTTTTATTGTTTTTTTGTTTATTAGCCACCATTTCGTATAGTGATATATACCTCCCGTTGTAAACAGTCTTTGTATTCAAACATTATGATTCACCCTTTCAGCAAAACAAATGTCTATATTACATTTATTTATCGAACACTTGGCTACTAATTAACATCTGTTCTTGGTGTTTATTTTTCTCTTGCCCTTTCTCGGAAAGATCATATTGCCACTCATGCTAAAACAGCTTCCCAGAAGCTATGTGTACTCAACCATATCCGTGGGTTCTACACCCCAGCACAGTTGTTCTTTGATCTGTACAGGGACACAGTGCGCCCATGTATAGAGTAATGTTCGCATGTGTGGGAAGGTTCATAACATACTGCACTTCTCGAAAGAGTAGAATCAAAAGCATTTCGCCTCATCAACTCAATTTTGCTTACTAATTCCTTACAATCTCTCTCTACACTCTGCAATGTTACATCTCTCACTCTTTGACCACTATTACATGCATCAGTGTTCTTCAAAAACCTTCTCAGTGTATTCCTCCTCCCTTACGGAAAGTGGGTGGCACCCATCCTTCAGCATATTCCCACCCCTATTCTATTCAACTCTAACAAAAGAGTGAACCGACTTTTACAGTCTTTCTTCAACTCAACAAGTAAGCTTTGGAACTCTCTCCCTCAATCTTTCATCCCCTCATCCTATTGCATAACTGATTCAAACCTCGTGTGTCCAGACATTTTGACTCTAACGAACCTTGACTTTGGATCGCTATCAGGCTTTCAACTTTGGGAGGGATACTTGCTATAGGCAGCTTTGCCTTTTGTCTCTTGCATACAAATAGTAAAAACACTAAATTGCGATAGCACGTCATTAGGATAATTGTTTCAGTTAACAAATATACAATATAGTTTGTTCTAATATACCTGGCAAGTAGTAGATCATAGTGTTTTGTCAAATAGGTAAATAATATTGGTCCATATCTACGAGACCAGCTTTACAGAACAGCAGCAGCAGATGGTTTGGTTCCCACCAGCCCAAATTGTTGTTAAGGTCGCGGTCCAATAATGTCTTATATATGTATTGTTTACTATGATGACCAATAATAACCACAATACAAGGTGTACCCAATAATGTCTTATATATGTATTGTTTACTATGATGACCAAGAATAACCACAATGCAAGGTGTAGCTAATAATGTCTTCTACATGTATTGTTTACTATGCTGCCTAAAGATAACCACAATACAAGGTGTAGCCAATAATGTCTTTAATATGTATTGTTTACTATGATGACCAACGATAACCACAATACAAGGTGTAGCCAATAATGTCTTATATTATGTATTGTTTACTATGATGACCAACGATAACCACAATACAAGGTGTAGCCAATAATGTCTTATATATGTATTGTTTACTATGATCACCAACGATAACCAAAATACAAGGTGTAGCCAAAAACGTCTTATATATGTATTGTTTACTATGATGACAAACGATAACCACAATACAAGGTGTAGCCAATAATGTCTTATATATGTATTGTTTACTATGATGACCAACGATAACCACAATACAAGGTGTAGCCAATAATGTCTTATATATGTATTGTTTACTATGATGACCAACGATAACCACAATACAAGGTGTAGCCAATAATGTCTTATACATGTATTGTTTACTATGATGACCAACGATAACCACAATACAAGGTGTAGCCAATAATGTCTCATATATGTATTGTTTACAATGGTGACCAACGATAACCACATTACAAGGTGTAGCCAATAATGTTTCATATATGTATTGTTTACAATGGTGACCAACGATAACCACAATACAAGGTGTAGCCAATAATGTTTCATGTATGTATTGTTTACTATGATGACTAACGATAACCACAATACAAGGTGTAGCTAATAATGCCTTATATATGTATTGTTTACTATGATGACCAACAATAACCACTATACAAGGTGTAGCCAATAATGTCTTATATATGTATTGTTTACTATGATGACCAACGATAACCACAATACAAGGTGTAGCCAATAATGTCTTATATATGTATTGTTTACTATGATGACCAACGATAACCACAATACAAGGTGTAGCCGATAATGGCATATATGAATTGTTTACTATGATGACCAACGATAACCACAATACAAGGTGTTGCCAATAATACCTTATATATGTATGTATTGTTTACTATGATGACCAACGATAACCACAATACAAGGTGTAGCCAATAATGTCTTTAATATGTATTGTTTACTATGATGACCAACGATAACCACAATACAAGATGTAGTCAATAATGTCTTATATATGTATTGTTTATTATGATGACCAATGATAACCACAATACAAGGTGTAGCCAATAATGTCTTATATATGTATTGTTTACTATGATGACCAACGATAACCACAATACAAGGTGTAGCTAATAATGTCTTATATATGAGGACCCTGCAGGACAAGGGGCGAATGCGCCAATACCTTACTTTCGAGTTATGAGTGTTTAAAGTCTGGAATAGGTGGCATACATAGAATATTACTGAATAGCATGTTATTATATACCATTAGAATCCTCTGGAAGAGACAAATTGATAGAAAATATAAGAAAAAAAAAAAAAATAAAAAAAAAAATGCACAATAGAAATTGATTTTTTTTTTCAGCCTATAGTAATTATTGATCAATCTGCTTGAAATTTAATCCTGTATTAAATTTCCATGAAACTAAGATACTGTTAAATTTTCAGCCAAAAAAAGCGCGCAAACGCGCGTGTGATTGGCCGGGAGGCGGGCCTTTAACCCGGGGAATGCTAGCCGGCCGCTCATTGGCTTGAGCGCGCGGGAACATTCGCCCCGCCACCTCCTACAATCCATACCTCCTCCGCCGCTACACAAGGTCGAAACAAGGGATTTAGAACCTAGGGTGTTGAGCCCGCATGGGTGGGAATCGCAAAACGCTCTTCACATGCTCTTCACCACGTGATTTTCAGTGCTTCCATCTATCGGGAACCAGTCCTAACTCAATTTTGCTCATGGTGGCACATTCGCCCCTTGTCCTCCAGGGTCCTCATATGTATTGTTTACTATAATGACCAACGATAACCACCATACAAGGTGTAGCCAATAATGTCTTATATATGTATTGTTTACTATGATGACCAACGATAACCACAATACAAGGTGTAGCCAACAATGTCATATATGAATTGTTTACTATGATGACCAATGATAACCACAATACAAGGTGTAGCCAATAATGCCTTATATATGTATGTATTGTTTACCATGATGACCAACGATAACCACAATACAAGGTGTATCCAATAATGTCTTGAATATGTATTGTTTACTATGATGACCAAAGATAACAACAATACAAGGTGTAGCCAATAATGTCTTTAATATGTATTGTTTACTGTGATGACCAACGATGACCACAATACAAGTTGTAGCCAATAATGTCTTATATATGTATTGTTTACTATGATGACCAACGATAACCACAATACAAAGTGTAGCCAACAATGTCATATATGTATTGTTTACTATGATGACCAACGATAACCACAATACAAGGAGGTGTAGCCAATAATGTCTTATATATGCATTGTTTACTATGATGACCAACGATAACCACAATACAAGGTGTAGCCAATATTGTCATATATGTATTGTTTACTATGATGACCAATGATAACCACAATACAGGGTGTAGCCAATGATGCCTTATATATGTATTGTTTACTATGATCACCAACGATAACCACAATACAAGGTGTAACCAATAATGTCTTATATATGTATTGTTTACTATGATGACCAACGATAACCACAATACAAGGTGTAGCCAATAATGTCTTCTATATGTATTGTTTACTATGATGACCAACGATAACCACAATACAAGGTGTAGCCAATAATGTCTTATATATGTATTGTTTACTATGATCACCAACGATAACCACAATACAAGGTGTAGCCAATAATGTCTTATATATGTATTGTTTACTATGATGACCAACGATAACCACAATACAAGGTGTAGCCAATAATGTCTTATATATGTATTGTTTATCATTATGACCAACGATAACTACAATACATGGTGTAGCCAATAATGTCTTATATATGTATTGTTTACTATGATGACCAACGATAACCACAATACAAGGTGTAGCCAATAATGTCTTATACATGTATTGTTTACTATGATGACCAACGATAACCACAATACAAGGTGTAGCCAATAATGTCTCATATATGTATTGTTTACAATGGTGACCAACGATACCCACATTACAAGGTGTAGCCAATAATGTTTCATATATGTATTGTTTACAATGGTGACCAACGATAACCACAATACAAGGTGTAGCCAATAATGTTTCATATATGTATTGTTTACTATGATGACTAACGATAACCACAATACAAGGTGTAGCTAATAATGCCTTATATATGTATTGTTTACTATGATGACCAACAATAACCACTATACAAGGTGTAGCCAATAATGTCTTATATATGTATTGTTTACTATGATGACCAACGATAACCACAATACAAGGTGTAGCCAATAATGTCTTATATATGTATTGTTTACTATGATGACCAACGATAACCACAATACAAGGTGTAGCCAATAATGTCTTCTATATGTATTGTTTACTATGATGACCAACGATAACCACAATACAAGGTGTAGCCAATAATGTCTTACATATGTATTGTAAACTTTGATGACCAACGATAACCACAATACAAGGTGTAGCCGATAATGGCATATATGAATTGTTTACTATGATGACCAACGATAACCACAATACAAGGTGTTGCCAATAATACCTTATATATGTATGTATTGTTTACTATGATGTCCAACGATATCCACAATACAAGGTGTAGCCAATAATGTCTTTAATATGTATTGTTTACTATGATGACCAACGATAACCACAATACAAGGTGTAGCCAATAATGTCTTCTATATGTATTGTTTACTATGATGACCAACGATAACCACAATACAAGGTGTAGCTAATAATGTCTTATATATGAGGACCCTGCAGGACAAGGGGCGAATGCGCCAATACCTTACTTTCGAGTTATGAGTGTTTAAAGTCTGGAATAGGTGGCATACATAGAATATTACTGAATAGCATGTTATTATATACCATTAGAATCCTCTGGAAGAGACAAATTGATAGAAAATATAAGAAAATAAAAAGAGAAAATAAAAAAAAAATGCAGAATAGAAATTGATTTTTTTTTTCAGCCTATAGTAATTATTGATCAATCTGCTTGAAATTTAATCCTGTATTAAGTTTCCATGAAACTAAGATACTGTTAAATTTTCAGCCAAAAAAAGCGCGCAAACGCGCGTGTGATTGGCCGGGAGGCGGGCCTTTAACCCGGGGAATGCTAGCCGGCCGCTCATTGGCTTGAGCGCGCGGGAACATTCGCCCCGCCACCTCCTACAATCCATACCTCCTCCGCCGCTACACAAGGTCGAAACAAGGGATTTAGAACCTAGGGTGTTGAGCCCGCATGGGTGGGAATCGCAAAACGCTCTTCACATGCTCTTCACCACGTGATTTTCAGTGCTTCCATCTATCGGGAACCAGTCCTAACTCAATTTTGCTCATGGTGGCACATTCGCCCCTTGTCCTCCAGGGTCCTCATATGTATTGTTTACTATGATGACCAACGATAACCACCATACAAGGTGTAGCCAATAATGTCTTATATATGTATTGTTTACTATGATGACCAACGATAACCACAATACAAGGTGTAGCCAACAATGTCCTATATGAATTGTTTACTATGATGACCAATGATAACCACAATACAAGGTGTAGCCAATAATGCCTTATATATGTATGTATTGTTTACCATGATGACCAACGATAACCACAATACAAGGTGTAGCCAATAATTTCTTGAATATGTATTGTTTACTATGATGACCAAAGATAACAACAATACAAGCTGTAGCCAATAATGTCTTATATATGTATTGTTTACTATGATGACCAACGATAACCACAATACAAAGTGTAGCCAATAATGTCATATATGTATTGTTTACTATGATGACCAACGATAACCACAATACAAGGAGGTGTAGCCAATAATGTCTTCTATATGTATTGTTTACTATGATGACCAACGATAACCACAATACAAGGTGTAGCCAATATTGTCATATATGTATTGTTTACTATGATGACCAATGATAACCACAATACAGGGTGTAGCCAATGATGCCTTATATATGTATTGTTTACTATGATCACCAACGATAACCACAATACAAGGTGTAGCCAATAATGTCTTATATATGTATTGTTTACTATGATGACCAACGATAACCACAGTACAAGGTGTAGCCAATAGTGTCTTATACATATATTGTTTACTATGATGACCAACGATAACCACAATACAATGTGTAGCCAATAATGTCTTAGATATGTATTGTTTACTATGATGACCAACGATAACCACAATACAAGGTGTAGCCAATAATGTCTTAGATATGTATTGTTTACTATGATGACCAACGATAACCACAATACAAGGTGTAGCCAATAATGTCTTATACATGTATTGATTACTATGATGACCAACGATAACCACAAAACATGGTGTAGCCAATAATGTCTTATATATGCATTGTATTGTTTACTATGATAACCAATGATAACCACAATACAAGGTGTAGCCAATAATGCCTTATATATGTATTGTTTACTATGATGATCAATGATATCCACAATACATGGTGTAGACAATAATGTGTGTTTATGTGTGTGTGTATGTGTATTTACCTATTTGTAGTTTACAGGAATTGAGCAGCACTCGTGTTGTCCTGTCTTAGTTACTTTACAATCAATCCATTTTACTTAGACAAGTATCGTAATGGATATTCCCAATTCCCAGTATTTTGGACTAACATATCATAGCTTATGTTGTCCTATTTCCATATTTACTTTTATCCAACCTAGATTTGAACACGTTAATGTTCTTCGCTCTCACCACCTCCTCCTCCAAGTTGTGGCAAGTCTCTATACTTCTCTATGGGAAGCTGAATTTCTTTGTGTCCTTACGACATCTGCCCTTCCTCAGTTTAAACTTGTGTCCCCTTGTCCTACCATCATCCCTCACGAATAGATCTTTCCTATCTACTCGTTCCAAACTTTTTACTCCCTTGAACGTCGTTATTAAGTCGCCTCGTTCCCTTCTCTCTTTCAAGGTAGGCAGTTGTAGTGTCTTAAGTCTTTCCTCATATGTCAACTCCTTCAATCTTGGGATCATCTTCGTTGCTATGTTTTGGATTCTCTAATTTGTTTATGTGTTTTTTCAAATGTGGTGACCATATCACTGCTTCATATTCTAATCTTGGTCTTATCATAGTCATTATCAGTTTTCTTAACAAATATTTCTTCGTCCAAATAGTTAAATGCCACTCTCATATTGGTTATTATTCCATATGCTCCTCCAGTGATCATGTTAATATGCCTCTCCGGTGATCGATCATCTTGTATTATCACTCCAAGGTCCTTCTCATGCCGTGTTTTGCCGATTTTTTTCAATTCCTAATTTGTACTCCCAGCTTGGCCTTATCTCACTTGTTCCCACTTCCAAAACATGACACTTTTCTGCATTGAAACTCATTTTCCAAGTTTGGCTCCATCTGTGCAACTTATCTAGGTCCTTTTGAAGACCCTGACAACTTTCTATACAGGTGACATTCTTCATGATCTTGGCGTCATCCGCGAACATATTCATAAAACTATTCAAGTTTTCTGGCATGTCGTTAACATAAAGTAGGAACATTATCGGACCCAACACTGATCCCTGTGGTACTCCGCTCGTCACACTCCTCCACTGTGAATATTCGTCTCGTATTGTGGTCCTCATTTCTCTTCCTATTAAAAAGTTTTCCATCCATTTTAACATCCTACCATGTACACCTCCAACAACCTGCAATTTCCACAATAACCTTTTGTGAGGCACCCTGTCAAGGGCCTTTTTCAGGTCCAGGTAAACACAGTCAACCCATCCCTCTCTCTCCTGTGTAACATCTACCACTCTGCTATAAAAGCTTAATAAATTAGATACACAAGATCTCCCTTCCCTGAATCCAAACAGTTTCTCACTAAGCACCCCCTGTCTCTCTATGAAGTGTGTCCACTTTTTTCTTATAATTTTCTCACAAATTTTGCAAACAATGCTGGTGAGGGACACCGGTCTATAATTAAGCGGAGTTTCTCTGTCTCCTCCTTTGTAAATAGGTACTATGTTAGCTCTCTTCCATTCCACTGGCAGGTCTCCTTCATTCAGTGAAGATTTGATGATGTCATAGATTGGTTCCACTAGCTCTTCCACACATTCTTTGAGGATCCATCCAGCCACTCCATCTGGTCCCATTGATTTCCTCACGTCCAAATCCTGCATCAATTTCAGCACTTCACTTTTTGTCACTTTCATTTCAGGCATCTGTGTTCTCATTTCTCTATCAGGTTCTATAAACTCCTCCTCTTTTACAAACACTGACTGAAGCTTTTCATTCATAACTTCACACAAGTCTTTATCTTTCTCATAGCTGTTCGTTCCATCTCTTAGTCTGACAATACCTTCTTTTGTTTTTATTTTTCCATTTACAAATCTATAAAATAGTTTTGGCTCATTTTTGCACTTTTCTACAATATTCCTTTCATATTTATATTGTTCCTCGCGTCGTATCTTTACGTATTCATTTATTTTCTCGTTGTACTTATTTCAGTTGTTTTCACTATGTCTCTTCCGTGCTATATTCGAGGCTCGGTGTTTTCTATCCTGTGCCTTACTACATCTTATATTGAACCATTCCTTTTCCTTCTTTACCCTTGGCTGGAACCTTGGGACATATTTATGTATCCCTTCTTCATATACTTTCAAGAAAAGTCTATATTTGTCTTGAACCTTTTCCAGGCTTTACAGTTCCTTCCAATTTATACTTTGGAAATATTGTTTCAATGATTTAAAATCAGTTTTAGCATAGTTGTATCTATTTATTTTATGTCCTTCATTTCTCTCCTCATTTTTCCCCAAATCCATCTCCATTTCTAAAATCTTGTGATCACTTTTTCCCAAGGGACAACGATAATATATCTTTTTAACGTCATGCGGATCACTGGTGAAGACTAGGACTACCCTGGATGGTTCATCCATCCCTCTGATTCGTGTGTTTTTTCTAACATGTTGTGTTAATATGTTTTCTGTTACTAGATTCAGTAATTTACTGCCCCAAGATTCATTATTATTTCCCGCATCTAACCCTTCCCAATTGACTTCCTTACAGTTGAAATTACCTGTTAATATTACTTTATTTCTCCTATTAAAAAGTATTGTTAGTGCATCTAGAGATTCCGTGATTAGTTGATCATATTCTTCCCGCTTCCATGCTCTAGTTTGTGGTGGTATATAAGCCACTGCTATATCAGTTGCTTTGTTGTCCTTGTCTTTTATTGTCACTGCTATAATTTGTGTGTGTGTGTGGGTATGAATCTATTTGTGTGTGGGGGGGGGGGGGTTGAGTGTGGGGGTGAGTGTATGCGTGTGTGTGTGGGTATGAATCTATGTATGTGGGGGGGGGGGAGTCTATGTGTGTGTGTGAGTTTTTTTTTTTTTATTTCTATGTGAATGAGGGAGACAAAAGGCATAACTGGCTGCAGCGAGTGCCTCCCCCAGATTTCAAAGAGTGACAGGGCCGAGATCAAGGGACGTTCGAGCTAAAATGCCTGGACTCACTGAGTTTGAAGCAATTTAAGTCATAGGAAGAGGGAAAGACTGACTCTGGGAGAGAGTTCCAGAGTTCAGCAGTTGAATAGAAGAAAGTCTGAGAATAACATTTCACTCTTGGGTTGGAGAGTTGCACAGAATAGGGGTGGGATTGTGTTGCAAGGCGGGTACTACGCACCTTACGTAGAGGAGGTGGTATACACTGGGAAAGCTCCGAGGAACACTGATTATTGTAGTAGCGATAGAATAGTGAGAGAGATGCAACATTGCGGTGAAGAGAGAGAGATTGCAGAGAATTGGTGAGTGAACCGGAGTTAATGATACGAAAGGCTTTCCTTTCTACTTTATCTAGGAGTGCGGTGTGAGAGGATCCTCCCCACACATATGAATAATACTCAATACAAGGACGCACTGTGCCCCTGTACAGAGCAAGTAGCTGTGCAGGGGTTAAGAACCCCTTGAGGTGGTTGAGCACACCCAGCTTCTGGGAGGCTGCCTTAATGTGTGTGTGTGTGTGTTGGAGGAGGAGTTTATATATATACAGTATATAATATATGTGTGTGTGTGTACGCGTGAGTCTGTGTCGGTGTGTGTGTGGGAGTGCGTGAGTCTGTGTGTGTGTGTGTGGGTGTGGGTGAGTCTCTGTGTGTGTCTGTGCTGGAAACAACAATAGTCTATCTATCTATCTATCTATATGCTCAGGCCCAATCCCCACTTTTCCTATTTTTGTATTTCTATTAAACATTTATTTCTATACAACAATAGTATATGCGAATATTTATACAATGGTATTAAATTAGAAACCATAGGAGTGTTTTTGATGGTGTGTTTGCGGGCTTTGTGAGTAATGTATTGAACCTAATTACAGCATGTATAACATTTAATGGTTTGACCATCACCCGGGATCGAAACACGGACAGTCAACACGGCGTGATATAGAATAGTTAACCATTTCCTATTTATATTTAGAAGATGGAGAAATCCTACTTGGAGGAAATACTCCATTCTATACCAAGTTGTAGGACCCGTTTTCCAGAGTACACATACAAGGGATTAATGCAACTATTTCCAAGCAACTCGGGTTGAAATGACGTCGTTTAATTCTCCACCAAGCAAACTCAAGGGTTACAGTAATATGAAGTATATCTTAGACAAATACGTTACTTGAATACATGTTATTTTACCCTCACTCGGGTTGTGTTTGAGTTTATATATGCACTTCAAACATATTTTAGCTCATAATTCTGGTAAATATAAATACCGACAACGCCAACTTCCATATATCCTGGTACTCTCCATTGATCCATTGTGTTATATGGTGTAACCGACCGAGCCTCACATGGGAAGTGGACCAAGACGAATCACAAATAGAATTACCGGAGGTTTTAGTGCCAGTGTCCGGTAGTGTAAACTTCCGCGCCCAAAAGAGGTTTGTTTTTTCTTTATATTTTCAGGAATAACTGGAGGTTGTAGGCACCAATCGAGCAGGTCAGTACCCAGGGGAGGCCACATAGGCATATGATAAGGAGTTGCTGGAACTCCTGTTTCATTTTTCTGGCCTCCCCCACTGTTTCTATTTGTACCCCACCTACACAGAAGGTATTCCAACTAACTCACAAACAACTCCTCACATTAATTTAACTACACTTTTCAAGCACACCACACTTCTTCCCAACACACCTAAATTACCTCTAACGTACTTTGATATTGGCTCTCTATGACTCCTTCAACCTTGGGGGGGGGGGGTCACTTGTTACAGGCAGCTTTGACTTTTGTCTCCTCCATGCACGTAGGGTAAATTGAAACCCTTAGCAGCTGATTTTGCGATACTTAAGGGGAAATGGGTCGATTTTCTGGACACCTTTCTCCCTCATGTTTAACCCCATTAGTTTTCAAATGTTAAGATGTTCGGCCCATTAGTTTAGAGATTTTAAGTCTTTTCGTCCCTTTAGATGTCGAATTTTGCCTGGCGAGCGATAGCGAGCCTGTAATTAAGGAAGAATCGGCCTTCAGCCGGGACATTTTTCTACCGAAAAATGTACAAAAATATCTTAAAGGGGATCCTGGGATTGTCTTTTTCAGCTTGATGGAGATCTAGGGAGGAAACTAGAAAAATAATAAATACATGAAAAAAAAAAATCGACCAAAAAATGAACCATCCCCCCTTAATGAACCATCCCCCCTTAATGAACCATCCCCCCTTAATGAACCATCCCCCCTTAATGAACCATCCCCCTTAATGACCCATCCCCCCTTAATGACCATCCCCCCTTAATGAACCATCCCCCTTAATGAACCATCCCCCTTAATGAACCATCCCCCCTTACTGAACCATCCCCCCTTAATGAACCATCCCCCCTTAATGAACCATCCCCCCTTAATGAACCATCCCCCCTTAATGAACCATCCCCCCTTAATGAACCATCCCCCTTAATGAACCATCCCCCCTTAATGAAACCCATCCCCCCTTAATGAACCATCCCCCCTTAATGAACCATCCCCCTTAATGGACCATCCCCCCTTAATGAACCATCCCCCCTTAATGAACCATCCCCCCTTAATGAACCATGCCCCCTTAATGAAGCCTTTCCCCCTTAATGAACCCTTCCCCCCTTAATGAACCCTTCCCCCCTTAATAAACCCTTCCCCCCTTAATGAACCCTTCCCCCTTAATGAACCCTTCCCCCCTTAATGAACCCTTCCCCCTTAATGAACCATCCCCCCTTAATGAACCATCCCCCCTTAATGGAATACAGTAAACGCACTTTGTCTGCATTATATCAATACCAAGTTCATATAATTGACAACATATTTGGCTTCACAATCGTCGTAATAACTGAGTAATTAAGGTGAGGCCATGGCAATTTACCGTCAGCTGTTAACCCCTTCCGTCTTTTCTAATATATTTTGGCTACTGTTAGACGATTGAATTCAGTTTAAAAAGGGCCTCCACCAATTAATAGGCTTCGAACTATCTCACTTAACCATTTTTAACACCACAGATCCTTCTTATACAGCACAAAATCATCAAAATATAGCTAGACTATACTTATAAGTACGTCACCGGTACAGAAGGGGTTAACTTCGACTATACTTATAAGTACGTCACCGGTACAGAAGGGGTTAACTTCGACTATAATAAGCTTTGCAGTCAACTATTACATTCTTTGACATTATATCTATTAAGGAGGTATGGTTCTTTTTCTGGTACCTCTTCTCCCTCATGTTTTATCCCCATTAGTTTAAAGATATTAAGACGTTCGACCCATTAGTTCGGCGATTTTAAGACCTTTCAAACCACTTCTTTGTTAATGTTAAGGCCTCTTGTGTCATTTAGGTGTCGATTTATCCCTGGCGAGCGATAGCGACCCTGACATGATTTGTGTTTTAACCCTTTCAAGATATGATGACACATTTGTTTTCTGTTTTCTGGCTATAATTAAACGATTATATTTATCTTCGGAAGGGCATCGGGAAACCGGAGGGTTATAGAGATAGTCTTTACCGTTATAATTCCCATAAATCCTTGTTAAGCTGTATAAAATTATATAATTATTGCCAGAATAAACTGTCAAAATGCGGCATAATTCTCGAAGGGTTAACACTGTTCATAATATTGTTTCTTTGGCAATCAGTTAATGAAGGAATGTATTTGTATAATAATTTATTGTGTTTAGAAATAACACTAAGAGGAGGTTTTTATGAATTTGTGTATTTATTTAATATATTATAATTTCCTTAGTTTCCTCCCTAGACCTTCTTCATATTATGCTTTAGGGAAAAAAAAACAAAAAACAAAACACGCACACACCCTTAAAAATGTGTTTGTGCATTTTTCGGGAAAAATTGTTTCGCATTTGAAGGATAGTTCCTTGTAAGTTGCAGGCTCGCTTTCGCTCGCCAGGAAAAAAAACGCCACCTTACTGGTGTGAAAGGTGTTAATATCGCCAAAGTAATAGGGAGAACGACTTAAAATCTTAACACTAATGGGGCTAAACATGAGGGAGGAGGGGTCCAGAGTGGTCTTGCCACTGGACTGGTAATCCAATGGACCCGGGTTCCAATCCCAATATGTCAATGGGAAGATATTATTGGGAGGGAATTTGTGCTGTACCTACAGTAGTTTCAGTGCATTACCACAGCACACCGAAATGCCAAAAAAAAATACCCTCATTGTTCCCTGATTAAATAGCACTGTATGAATATTCCCATATTCAAAATATGCTACAGGGGGGCAATGCCTAGTGAGTTAATTGCTCAATAGGTGGCGTTCTAAGTGTGAGGGTCCGAGTCTGGGGGATGAGACTGTGAAGCACAGAGGCGAAGCGGCTTCAGAGATGGAGTTGCTTCGAGCCGTCTCACATGTCTCACTCCCTAGACTGGAACAAGCCTCACAGGCCTCACCATGTTCAGCGGTAGAGTGTGCAGGCTCTCAGCCTATGCCTGAGAGGGAGTAGTTGGAATATAGACACAAAAACCGCCCCCCCCCCCACCTGACCACAAAAACCTGTTGCCCATGTTGATGCTAATAATATTTGGCCGAAAAAATACTGGATATCATATATTACTGTGTAACTGACATGATGAATCAGTCCCACTCCTGCTGTGTTGGCCCTGTGTGTGTGTGAGAGAGAGAGAGAGAGAGAGAGAGAGAGAGAGAGTGTGAGAGAGAAAGACAGAGAGTTTGTGAGTGAGAGAGAGTGTTTGTGAGTGAGAGAGAGAGAAAGAGAGAGTTTGTGAGTGAGAGAGTGAGAGTTAATATGTGTGTTATTGTGAGTGATAGTATAGTGGCTGAGAGTGAATATATGTGAGTGTGTGTGTGTGTCTGTCGGTGTGCGTGTTTTGAAGAGAGAATATTACTAAAAATCTATCACACACACACACACACACACATCTAAATGGGCCATTATATTGCACGCAAATGAATAGTTGTGTTCACTTCCGGCTAATAGAGACCTATTTAAAACAATTTATTAACCTGGGAACGGCAAGAACACTCTTAAGAGGTTTTGATGGGCAAAGGCAAGAACACTCTTAAGAGGTTTTGATGGGCAAAGGCGAGAACACTCTTAAGAGATAAGGCCTAAAAAGAATTGTTTAAAAGGCCTCAATAGCATTTAAAGCAAAATATATGGTGTTTATGTGAGATAATTCCCCTCCATATCTCGTATCACTCCTCCACATGTGTCAAAATTCCCTCCTTCCCCCCCTTCCCCCCCCCCCTTCAATTATCACCTATTTTTCCTCTTATTCCCATGTTTATCGGTGTATTTACCATGCCAATATCTCCTAACCGGTCCTAGGGTGTGGTCTTGCATGTGTCTATGCATGGGAAAGAGTCTCAGTCTCCCTCCAGGCATCGAGAGAGCAGGCTGTAGGCCTCGCGTGTCTCTCACCTCATGAATGAACGGTCGGCAATAATTCGCGATTTTCACCCTCCAAACACTATTCCCACTTGTTTTATTGCTGTTACTATCTTCATATTAAACGTAAAATAGACACATATGAATAAGTAATAACGATATTTATCGTAAAATGGCATTTTAGGCTGGAATGAGGCCTAATATGGCCGCCCAGTTATAGGGTGTTCACTGTACTGTATATAGCTTGGGCTTAGCGGGTGAAATAAATTAAATAGTAGCTCCGGTACTGAGAGAGGAAAAGGAGGTAGTATTCGCTTTTTCTGGACCCCCTTCTCTCTCATGTTTAGCATATTAGTTTTGAGGTTATAAGACGTTCGTTCCGTTAGTTAGGCGATTTTGAGACCTTTGGCCTCATTTATTTATCTATATTAAGAACTTTCGTGCCCTTTAGGTGTTGATTTTTTCCTGGCGAGCGAAAGTGAGCCTTTAACACTTAAAGAGCGGGGCCCGACTTAAGTCCGTATCTACAAAGCAGCAAGTTAGGAGCATTATTAAGGCTTTTAAAGGGTTAAAATCGAGTGCAATGGCCGGGAGCGCAGCAGGCCACACGGCCGACACCCAGGGCTTACCGCCGCCCACTGACTCACACTCCCTCTGTTCTCGAGAGGCCGGCAGTGTAGCCAATAGTGAGCGTAGCTGGAAAAAATATGCCGCTATACGCTAAACTCCCATGTTGGTGGTACCACTGCATCAAAACGACGAGTGCTACGTAGCTCGTTCTGGTCTTATTTAGAAGCTTGTAGCACCTAGTTTTTTGCTGAATACATTTCTTTTCATGCAGATACTTGATTGATCATTCAGGAGGGCCTGAATATGCCCAAAATAGCCCAAAAAAACCCGCTAGACGAGGGTTAATTTTAAAAGAAGCCGGGCCTCAGCCGGGACATTTTTCTACTGAACAATGTATACATTTATCTTGAAAGGTGGTCTAGGGGGTGTTTTTCTAAGATTAATGGAGATCTAGCGAGGAAACTTAAAAACAAATTAATAAATAAATATAATATTATAGGCCAAAAACCAAGCACTACCCCCTTAAAGAGGCGTTTATCAGCGTAACAAAGAAAGCTGAACTCTTAGCTCAGGGCAGGAAGTAGCGGCAGGATTACCACAATGTGTTCTTGATTGCAGAGAGAGACAGAGAGAGAGAGAGAGAGAGAGAGAGAGAGAGAGAGAGAGCAAGAGCGAGCAAGAGTGAGAGTGAGAGAGAGAGAGAGAGCTGTCTTCTTCTTTACTAGAGGCTATTTTAAAAATACTTGAGGACCCTGGTAAGATAATGAATCAAACGATGCGGATACGGATTCGTTGTTGAACGGCATAAGTTGAGGACCTCTATTACCAACATGGAGATGTCTTAAAATTGACATAAATTGCGAAAGGTCTTAACATCGGCAAACTAATGGGACTAGCATCTTAAAATCTGAAAACTAATGGGGCTAAACACGAGGGGGAAGGAGATCCAGAAGAGAAACCCTTAAGTGAAAATGTCCCCTTTCTTCCCACCATTGTACCTGACTGTCAACAAGGGTACCATCAAGGCTCTGGTATTGATCTAACCCTGACCCACCTGGCCAAGTGACTCCTTCTGTTCCCTGGCGGTAGTTTACTTTTATTCTGGATAATAATAGACGGTTTGATTAAGGGGATAGTACTTGGTTTTTCTGGACCCCCTTCTCCCTCATGCTTATCATATTAGTTTTGAGGTTTTAAGACGTTCGTTCCGTTAGTTTGGCGATTTTGAGACCTTTCGTGCCCTTTAGGTGTAGATTTTTTCCTGGCGAGCGTTAGCAAGCCTCTAATTAGAAGGGACCGGCCTTCGACCAGGAAATTTTTTACCGAAAAATGTACACATTTGTTTTGTCTAGGGGATGTTTTTCTAAGCTTGATGGAGATCTAGCGATGAAATAAAAAATAAATTATTTAATAAATATATAGACCAAACACCAAGCACTACCTCCTTAAGCTCAAGAAAGAACAATGAATGACAAATGGAGTGCAAAATGTTTTACATAATTATTTCAATTCACACATTCGACTTAAAATTAGTATTGTGCGCAGACGTTTTTATTAATATGAACCTTGAATTTGTCTGACATTCCACTTTTCATGACAGACACTATTTTGTTGTCCCTTCTGTGTAAAGAAAATCACTCGCTTATCTTTCTTGCTTAAAGATCACTATGTAATGGGTTGTGAATCGTAAACTCCTATGGTGAGTATGAAATAAATACAGTTTTTATATGGTCTGTACTTCATTGTATTTAGTTAAATGCCTGATGATGGTTTCGCATTTCCGTTCAGTGTTTGTATATAATAGGTTTGGAGATTAAGTCAAGTAAAAGCTGCTTAGTTTCAGTCAGGAAAGATTATGTTTGGGTAGGTTAGAACATAAGTATATATAAAATAGCGTGAATCTGCATAAATCCGACAAACGTCACACCCAACCCATCAAATTTTGAAAGTCTCTCACTCAATCTGTCTTTCCCTCATCCTATGACTTAAACTACTTCAAGCTGATTAGAGGAAATATGGAGGAAGGCGTGGAAGCATCTGAAAGGAATATGATGGAGAGGAAACCTGGAGGTGACACCTGAGGAAATGGTTGTTGTTGTTGTTGTTGTTGTTCCCCAAGCTGCCTGGCCGAACAGCCCCAAGGACCCGAGCAAGGCCAAAGCCATAACCGAGCGCCCCCACAGAACACTCCCTGCCGACCACAATAAAGCCTGGGTGACCAAAGCCACTCCATGGTGGGGAGCTGAGGAGGGTGCGGAAACGCCCGGGAAATCAAAGCCCCACCCAAGGCCCTGTGCCCTCAACAATTATGAAGAGAAAGTTGAGGGGCAAAGAAAAAATGTGACGCTTTGGCTTCCAATCTTGGTAGATTGGGAGGTCAATCCACGGAAGAGATGCCATCACTTGAGATATAAAAAATATATAAGTAAAAGGAACAGTCAGAGTAAGATATGGGTATGGCAGAGATCGCTCAGTTCTCACTCTGATAGACCAGCCCATCACCACATGACTAGAACCCAGTCCTCTCAGCATCAGCTAGGAAAAGGCCCTAGAATGCTGCCTTTGGCGGGGGGATAGCTCCCCTATTTCAACCCCTTTCGGGGTTGGGCACCCGCCCTATGGTTGAAGGAATAAGTGGAAGGTGGGAGAGAGGTAGGGTGGACTAGGAGAAGAGTGTGAGGCCACGCTTGCATGGTGCAACATTTGTCGCAGGGTGGTAAGGCACGAGGGACAAAAGATGCGAGCCACAACAGTTAGCTGTTTACACAGCTGAACAGTACTTGTGGGTCAGCCCAGGCAGACGAGACACTGATATGCATGAACAAACACTTGTCATACGAATGGATTCCTATTATAAAGTTCAATTAATGTGAGTGTGTTCTCTCGGCGCCACTGGAAATGAGGAATCTAAGACATCCTATAACTTGGACAGTCAGACGGGTACTGAACGTGAGTAGTGAGTGTTGCGATAAATACCCATCATTATAAGGTTGCCGGATGCCACCATACTTTAGCCGCAGGGAGCAGGTATGCAGTGTCGCAGGGACACCACCCTTGATTTGTCACACCGTGTAAATGGTGATTCACGGGAGGTAGGAGGGATACGATTAAAGTCAAAGGAAGGATGGATGCTGGAATAACTAGGGAAGGGTGGGAGGATGGAGGAAGCATTATAGAACAGCGGGATATGTACTAGGTGGGATGGGTAATAGCACAACATAAGATAGCTACCACATAATTATTTACTGTGCCTTAATCCGTGCAGTAACGGTGACGTCCTTCTCATCCTATACTGGACACTATTAGACAATTTTATTCAGCTTAGGAAGGATCTGTGGTAGCTCAAAGGATTAAATGAGATAGTCTGTAACCTTTTCATTGTTAGCGGCCCTTCCTAAGCTTAATGAAATCATCTAATAGTTGCCAGAATATAATGAAAAGGATGTCACCGGTACTGGATGAGTTAAATACACGATGGTTGACAATATAATATAGGGAGCAAGTTAGCTACTGTAACATTTGACTTTATACCAATATATAGACGACCATTCCTTGTTTTACCTCTGTTGGTTAACCTGATGAATTAACCTGATGATGAATGCTTGTGTGCTTGATTTTTGTGGGCGAACTGTTATGTGTTCTTCTCCTCTCACCTCTATTTCCTTGCTCGTGTCTCTTGCTGATCCTTCCAACCCCTTGTTGGAATAAGGGCTGGCTACTGACTGACTGATTGACTGATTATCCTGACATATGAGCTCCCCGAAACCTATTATCTAGATAACTGGTTGTACTGAATACTGGTAGTTATGGTTGTCGTGATAATATAGCCTGTTATTATCCGAGTAGTCTAATATAAAACACACACACACACACACACACTCACGTCACTGATGCATCCTGGTTTCCCCCCCACACATGTTTATACATAGAACATGATACTCCCTTCATAAACTCACATGTACACATGCAACTCCGATCACACACACACACACACACACTCGCACATGCACACACTAACACATACAACCACACTCACACACACATACACAAACACGCACATACACTGATGCCTCTCTGCTTCCTCCACACGCACGCTTATGTTTAGAACACGCTACTCCCTTTATACACTCACACGTACATGTGCAACTCGGATCACACCCACACACAAACACACGGATGCATCCCTATTTCCTCCACACACAGGCTTATCCATAGAGCACGCTTTCCCATTCATGCCCTCACAATTATTATACTGTACAGTGTACACACACAATTTTTGTTTCTCTCTCTCTTGCATACACACACACACACAAGCACACTGGTGTGTGTGTGTATGAAAATATATACCATATATATATATATATATATTTACATGCAAGCCATTGAAATATGTATGTATATATGTATTTACTCAGGGGTGACCGATTCGAGACAGAGCCCGAACAGAAAAAAAAACACAAAAAAACGCACACATCTGGGTTGCCCAGAAGACCCAGAGACCTAGTATCACTAGGGGCTTCCAGCACTCCCCCAGGGTCCCAGACCTCCCGGAGAGGTTCCGGTCTCAGCAGGCAGACACACAGAGAAACCACACCACAATGCCAGTCCACATTACTTCCAGGCGGGGCCCTTCATATATACGCTGGTTCCCCGAGCCAGGCGCCTGACGGACTATTATCTAGTCCAACTGCCGCCCGACCCCCTCTCCCAACGACCGCTTTATCACTTGTCTATTCACAAGAATTCTTCATTCATTCCTATTCATCACCACTCATTTTGCCTGTTCTTCAGTCATCTCTCTATCTTCCAACACTTGTTTCACACCATCTCTCCATCTCCTCCGAGGTCTTCCTCTCAGTCTATTTCCCTTGTTTCTGACTCACATATTCTCTCTAAGCCTTTCATCTCCCATTCGTTCAAAATGTCCATACTAGCATAGCACGCTTCTTTCCACTCTGGCCGATAAAGGTTCCCGTTGTCCCATACGTTCCTCCTCATTCCTCAATCTGTCACTATGAATCACTTCACACATACTCCTCAAGCCTACTTGTCTCTTGTATATTCAAACCCCAAGTATCAGCCCCATACATCACTGTTGGTACAAATATCCCTGGATACATTGCACATTTAGCTTTCATTCCGAGATTTTTCACCTTCCACATACTTCTCATTGCTCAGAAAACTTTCCTTCCCTCACACACTCTCTTTCTAAACTCCATTCCCACACCTGAGTCCCTGCTTATCACTCCTTCTAGATATTTACAACACTCCACTTGTTCCAGCATTTCCCCATCCAGTTGTACATTTAAATTCACCCTACTAGCCTGATATTACTCACCATCACTTTACTTTTGTTTACATTCACCCTCAGCTTCCTCCTCCAACATACCGACACAAACTCTTTAACTACTCACTGCACCTACTCCTAAAATCCGCCACCAGTGCTGTGTCATCAGCAAACAACAACTGATCCAACTCCCAATCCCCACTAATGCTTTTTCCGGCAATTTTCGATGAACAATTATATTTCTCGCAATTTTTCGGGGTTCTTTTTCATTGGCAACTGAAACTAGACTTAGGTGGCTGAATTCTGGTTAAACTTAGAATTTGAAGTTGCCAAACAACAATTGTTCTGAAAAAATACTCGAAAGTGCGCTCATGTGACATTGCCTTAAAGATACAACTATTACTTAAACAACTTATTTCTTAGAAGATCCGATGACGCATTTCTTTTGTTTTCTGGCTATTATTAGACGATTTTATTCAGATTAGGAAGGGAATATGGACGTCACAGGGTTGATTGAGAGAGTCTTTATCCTTCCATGCTTCCGTGCGGACTCCCTGCCTAGGCAAACTCTTTCGTCTCTGTCTCTCTTCTAACGTCTTCCCTTCTTGCTGGAAATTTGCTCTCATTCAACCTGTCCCAAAGAAGGGTGACCGCTCTCAACCCTCCAACTATCATCCAATTGCTCTCATCTCTTGTATCTCTAAAGTTTTTGAAACTATTCTTGCTTACAAATTTCTTAAGCATTTCTCTTCTCATAATCTACTATCAGATCACCAGTATGGATTCCTTAAAGGTTGCTCTACTGGAGATCTTCTTTCATACCTTACTAACACTTGGTCATCCTCCTTTGGGGACTTCGGTGAGACCTTTTCTATTGCACTAGACATATCGAAGGCCTTCGATAGAGTCTGGCACAAATCTTTAATTTCTAAACTACCCTCCTTCGGTTTCTATCCCTCCATTTGTGCATTTGTCTCTAATTTCCTTTCCGGCCATTCCATAGCTGCGGTTATGGACAGCCATCATTTGCTTCCTCATCCTATCAACTCCGGTGTTCCTGAGGGCTCTGTTCTATCTCCTATTCTCTTTCTAATTTTCATAAATTATCTTCTCAACTGTACCTCCAGTCCCATCCATTCATACGCAGATGACTCTACCTTACACTACTCAATTAGTTTTCCTGAACGCCCCAGCCAGCAATCCCTCAAAGACAAACGTAATGAAGCCATGCAACACTTATCTTCTGATCTAAATACTATTTCCAATTGGCGCAGAGAAAACCTTGTTACCTTTAATGCTTCAAAAACCCAATTTCTTCATCCTACTACCCGTTCACAACTCCCAGAAGACTATCCCTTAGACTTCAACAATAAAAAAATCAATCCTTCATCTTCTCTCAATATTCTCGGTGTCTTTCTTTCTTCTGCACTCACTTGGAAGGACCATATTACCAGTTTTGCTAAGGCAGCCTCCCAGAAGCTGGGTGTGCTCAACCACCTAAAGGGGTTCTTTATCCCCGCACAGCTTCTTGCACTGTACAGGGGCAGAGTGTGTCCTTGTATTGAGTATTTTTCACATGTGTCGGGAGGATCCTCTCACACCGCACGCCTAGACAAAGTAGAAAGGAAAGCCTTTCGTATCATTAACTCCCGCCCACTCACCAACTCTCTGTAATATCTCTATTCGCCGCAATGTTGCATCTCTCTCACTATTCTATCGCTACTTTAATAATCAATGTTCTTCAGAGCTATCCCAGTGTATACCACTGGGTACGTAGGGTACGTAGTAACCATCTCGCAACACTATCCCACCCGTACTTTGTGCAACTCTCCAACCCAAGAGTGAAATGTTAGTCTCAGACTTTCTTCTATTCAACTGCTGAGCTTTGGAACTTTCTCCCAGAATCAGTCTTTCCCTCTTCCTATAACTTAAATTGCTTCAAACTCTGTGTGTCCAGGCATTTTGGCTCAAACGTCACTTGATTTTGGCCCTGTCACTCTTTCAACTCTGAGGGAGGCACTCGATACAGGCAATTCTGCCTTTTGTCTCCCTCACTCACATATAACAAAAAATAATTGTCAGATCCTTCCTAAACTGCTTAAAATTTTCTAATGATAGCAAGCAGAAACGGTTAAAATGCGTCATAATCCACAAAGGGTTAACACGGATTTATAGTTCTGATATACGAAATATATATGAAAATAGTCCAGAGGAAGACATACATAGGAAACTGATGAAACACGAACGCGTTAGACCTATATGAATGTTGGAAGGAATATCCCAGCCAGTGAATGCCAGAATATGTTGAATGTGTGGAGGGCTTATGTGGTGGTGGGGAGGGGGGGCTTACAGAAACTGACAAAATATATATATATATTGGTCAGTGTTCAATCGAATATATATTGTAATTCCTTTATTTTAGAAAATGTGTAGGCGTATGAGAGAACCGATTTGACTACTCGCGACGATCATGCTATAAAGAAGTTGGAGCTGTAAAGATTGATTATTAAACGGAAGCCAAATATATATGTAGGGTTCTTGTGTCCACTGAATTTATTTTTAAATTTTTGTATGTTCATTGTTGTCGTATTTTAACTGTTAATTCTGTTAAATATCGATATTAACAGCTCTAACTTTCTTATAACATGAAACTCACAAGCGGACATTTGGTACACTTTGCAAGAGTACTAATTTGAGCAGCTTTTGATTAAGTTCGTTATTATTGTATGCCAACAACATAGACCACATCTACAATATGTATGCCATTGACTAACAAGAAGATATGAAACCGTTTTCTAATTATTACACAATTATTATTGAACACATATTGATAACTGACTTTTACTGTCTTGGCTGATGATGCAGTGATCATAGAGGAGTTGCTGGAGATTCTCACACTACACCCTGTTCCAAATAGGTAGGCCAGATATCGTGAATCTGTAACTCAAAAAGGGGCTAGAGAAAATGGGCTGTAAATGTCAAACATATTCCCTGGCTGACCCATCCCAATCGATAGAATTATTAGCTGGATTACTCTAGTCGTTTGTGAGTTATATAGGTTTTTGTTCAAGAGTTTTGGCCTCCTTATTGGCACTTACATGAGTTGAGACCCTGAGTAAAGGTCTTGTGGACTAAAACTGAAATCCAAGCTTTTGATGGGTTATCGGGTGAAACAGAGCAAAAGGCCTGATAAAACTATATATGCGAAACGTTGTCAATAAAGTGCTTCTCCTCATGTGGTGTATACTGTATATTCATTCTGAAGCAAACCAGTCTGTAGAAGCATGAAGCGAGAATACAAAAGTTTATGATAAATTCCCTCATCTTTCATTACCTTGGTAGTGAGACCAACAACAATGGTGGGTTAGGCCACGATTGTGTTTTTCATCTCGGCCTATCATATGGTGTTATAGATTCCTCAACAAGATAATTTGGTGATGTCCATACTTATATCGAAGGTTTAAGTTGCGTTTCATCAAAACATTGGTGCTCCCTGTCATGTTTCACTGGTTGGCTGCAAGACATGACACTTAACGGTGATTTGGAAAGATGCATCAACTACTTTTTTTTTCTTCTATAGTCCAACTACTCCCTCTCGGGCATAGGCTGAGAGCCTTTACACTACACCGCTGAACACGGTGAGGCCCGTGAGGTCTTGTTCCAGTCTAGGGAGTGAGACATGCGAAGCACCCCGGTTCGAAGCAACTCCATCTCTGAAGCCACTTCGCCTCTGCACTTCACCATCTCATCCCCCACACTCGGACCCTCACTCTCAGAACGCCACCTATTGAGCAATTAACTCACTAGGCATTGGCCCCCTGTAACATATTTTGAATATGGGAATATTCATACAATGCTATTTAATCAGGGAACAATGAGGGAATTTTTTGGCATTTCGGTGTGCTGCGGTAATGCACTGAAACTAGGTACAGCACAAATTCCATCCCAATAATATCTTCCCATTGACATAATGGGATTCGAACCCAGGTCTATTGGATTACCAGTCCAGTGGCAAGACCACTCTGCCACACCTCCCTTTGGTGATGGTACCAAGTGTCTACGCAGGGTATAATTATACAGCTGGTGTGACCATATATCAAACCAACGCCTACTCTCTGAAACAGGTTCGTGATATATTGTGTGTATAGTCTGTCAACTATAATTTCTTCCTCCGACAAAGATGAACTCTTCGCTCAAACTTTCGCTATAAACTCCACCTTGGATAATTTCCGGTGCTATCCCTCCCTCTCCAACCCCCACTTTCATAGTTATGTCTAATATCGTAATCTCTTCTAAAGATGTACTTTCTACTCTCTCTGGGCTTAATAAGAAGAAGGTGTACGGCCCGGATAGTGTTCCTTCTGTTGTAATCAAAAACTGTGCTTCCGTGCTGACTCCCTGCCTAGGCAATCTTTTCCGTCTGTGTCTCTCCTCTAACGTCTTCCCTCCTTCCTGGAAATTTGCTCTCATTCAACCTGTCCCAAAGAAAGGTGATCGCTCTCAACCCTCCAACTATCAACATTTCTTAAGCATTTCTCTTCTCATAATCCACTCTCAGATCGCCAGTATGGCTTCCTTAGGGGTCGCTGTACTGGTAATCTTCTTTCATATCTTAGTAACTCTTGGTCATCCTCCTTCCGTGACTTCGGTGAGACTTTTTCTATTGCACAAGACATATCTAACGCCTTCGGTAGAGCCTGGCACAATTATCTAATCTCTAAACTACCCTCCTTCGGTTTCTATCCCTCTTTTTGTGCCTTTATCTCTAATTTACTTTCCGGCCGTTCCATAGCTGCGGTTGTAGACAGCCATTGTTCACTTCCTCATTCTATCAACTCTGGTGTTCTTCAAGGTTCTGTCCTATCTCCAATTCTCTTTCTAATATGCATAAATGATCATCTCAACTGTACCTCTAGTACCACTCATATGCTGACGACTCAACATTACACTATTCAACTAGTTTTCGAGAATGCCCCAGCAAGCAATCCCTCAAAAACAAACATGATGAAACCATCGAACAATTATCTTCTTATCTAACTACCATTTCCAATTGGGGCAGAGAAAACCATGTTGCTTGCAATGCTTCCAAAACCCTATTTCTCCATTATCTACCTGTCAAGAATTCCCAGAGAACTATCCCTTATACTTAAACAATACAAAAATCAATCTTTCATCTTCTCTCAGTATTCTTGGTGTCTCTTTTTCTTCCAGCCCCTCTTGGAAAGACCATATTAAAACTTTTGCTAAAACGGCTTCCCAGAAGCTGGGTGCACTCAACTGCCTCCAAGGGGTCTTTACCCCTGCACAGCTTCTTGCTCTGTACAAGAGCAACATGCGTCCTTGTATTGAGTATTGTTCGCATATATGGGGAGGATCCTCTCACGCAGCACTTCTAGACACATTAGAAAAGAACACCCTTTTATCTCATTAACTCCCGTCCACTCACCGATTCTCTGCAATCTCTCTCTCTTCGCTGCAATGTTGCATCTCTCTCACTATTCTATCACTATTACAATAATCAGTGGTCTTTCAGTGCACAACATCTCTAAGTAGGGTACACAGTACCCGTCTCGTAACACAATCCCACACCCTTAATTTTTGCAACTATTCAACCCAATAGTGAAACGATGCTCCCAATCTTTCTTCTATTCAACAGCTGAGCTCGAGAACTCTCTCCCAGAATCAGTCTTTCCCTCATCCCATGACTTAAATGGCTTCAAACTCTGTATGTCAAGACATGTTTTTGGCTTTAACATTTTTTGATTTCGGCCCTGTCACTCTTTCAACTCTGGGCGAGGCACTCCTCACAGGCAGTTTTGCATTGTGTCTCCCTAATCCAAAAAAAAAAAAAAAAAAAAGACAGAATACATATTTGGGCATGTGTTCATGCGTTAGTTTTGGTGGGTGACAACCCTGAGTGGTGGAGACCTATGACAACCCTGAGTGGAGGAGACCTATGACAACCCTGAGTGGAGGAGAACTATGACAACCCTGAGTGGTGGAGACCTATGACAACCCTGAGTGGTGGAGACCTATGACAACCCTGAGTGGAGGAGACCTATGACAACCCTGAGTGGAGGAGGCCTATGACAACCCTGAGTCGTGGAGACCTATGACAACCCTGAGTGGAGGAGACCTATGACAACCCTAAGTGGAGTAGACCTATGACAACCCTGAGTGGAGGAGACCTATGACAACCCTGAGTGGAGGAGACCTATGACAACCCTGAGTGGTGGAGACCTATGACAACCCTGAGTGGAGGAGACCTATGACAACCCTGAGTGGTGGAGACCTATGACAACCCTGAGTGGTGGAGACCTATGACAACCCCGAGTGCAGGAGACCTATGACAACCCGGAGTGGTGATGACCTATGACAACCCTGAGTGGTGGAGACCTATGACAACCCTGAGTGGAGGAGACCTATGACAACCCTGAGTGGTGGAGACCTATGACAACCCTGAGTAGTGGAGACCTATGACAACCCTGAATGAAGGAGACCTATGACAACCCTGAGTGGTGGAGACCTATGACAACCCTGAGTGGTGGAGACCTATGACAACCCTGAGTGGAGCAGACCTATGACAACCCTGAGTGGTGGAGACCTTTGACAACCCTGAGTGATGGAGACCTATGACAACCCTGAGTGGAGGAGACCTATGACAACCCTGAATGGAGGAGACCTATGACAACCCTGAGTGGAGGAGACCTATGACAACCCTGAGTGGTGGAGACCTATGACAACCCTGAGTGGTGGAGACCTATGACAACCCTGAGTGGAGGAGACCTATGACAACCCTGAGTGGAGGAGACCTATGACAACCCTGAGTGGTGGAGACCTATGACAACCCTGAGTGGAGGAGACCATGGACAACCCTGAGTGGAGGAGACCTATGACAACCCTGAGTGGAGGAGACCTATGACAACCCTGAGTGGAGGAGACCTATGACAACCCTGAGTGGAGGTACCCTATGACAACCCTGAGTTGAGGAGACCTATGACAACCCTGAGTGGAGGAGACCTATGACAACCCTGAGTGGAGGAGACCTATGACAACCCTGAGTGGTGGAGACTTATGACAACCCTGAGTGGAGGAGACCTATGACAACCCTGAGTGGAGGAGACCTTTGACAACCTTGAGTGGAGGAGACCATGGACAACCCTGAGTGGAGGAGACCTATGACAACCCTGAGTGGAGGAGACCTATGACAACTCTGAGTGGAGGAGACCTATGACAATCCTGAGTGGAGGAGACCTTTGACAACCCTGAGTGGAGGAGACCATGGACAACCCTGAGTGGAGGAGACCTATGACAACCCTGAGTGGAGGAGACCTATGACAACCCTGAGTGGAGGAGACCTGTGACAACCCTGAGTGGAGGAGACCTATGACAACCCTGAGTGGAGGAGACCTATGACAACCCTGAGTGGTGGAGACCTATGACAACCCTGAGTGGAGGAGACCTATGACAACCCTGAGTGGAGGAGACCTATGACAACCCTGAGTGGTGGAGACCTATGACAACCCTGAGTGGAGGAGACCATGGACATCCCTGAGTGGAGGAGACCTATGACAACCCTGAGTGGAGGAGACCTATGACAACCCCACCCTGAGTGGAGGCGACCTATGACAACCGTAAGTGGTGGAGACCTATGACAACCCTGAGTGGAGGAGACCTATGACAACCCTGAGTGGAGGAGACCTTTGACAACCCTGAGTGGAGGAGACCATGGACAACCTGGAGTGGAGGAGACCTATGACAACCCTGAGTGGAGGAGACCTATGACAACCCTGAGTGGAGGAGACCCATGACAACCCTGAGTGGAGGAGACCTATGACAACCCTGAGTGGAGGAGACCTATGACAACCCTGACAACCCTGAGTGGAGGAGACCTATGACAACCCTGAGTGGAGGAGACCTATGACAACCCTGAGTGGTGGAGACCTATGACAACCCTGAGTGGAGGAGATCTATGACAACCCTGAGTGGAGTAGACCTATGACAACCCTGAGCGGAGGAGACCTATGACAACCCTGAGTGGAGGAGACCTATGACAACCCTGAGTGGAGGAGACCTATGACAACCCTGAGTGGTGGAGACCTATGACAACCCTGAGTGGAGGAGACCTATGACAACCCTGAGTGGAGGAGACCTATGACAACCCTGAGTGGTGGAGGCCCATGACAACCCTGAGTGGAGGAGACCTATGACAACCCTGAGTGGAGGAGACCTATGACAACCCTGAGTGGAGGAGACCTATGACAACCCTGAGTGGAGGAGACCTATGACAACCCTGAGTGAAGGAGACCTATGACAACCCTGAGTGGTGGAGACCTATGACAACCCTGAGTGGAGGAGACCTATGACAACCCTGAGTGGAGGAGACCTATGACAACCCTGAGTGGTGGAGACCTATGACAACCCTGAGTGGAGGAGACCTATGACAACTCTGAGTGGAGGAGACCTATGACAACCCTGAGTGGAGGAGACCTATGACAACCCTGAGTGGTGGAGACCTATGACAACCCTGAGTGGAGGAGACCTGTGACAACCCTGAGTGGAGGAGACCTTTGACAACTCTGAGTGGAGGAGACCTATGACAACCCTGAGTGGAGGAGACCTATGACAACCCTGAGTGGTGGAGACCTATGACAACCCTGAGTGGTGGAGACCTATGACAACCCTGAGTGGAGGAGACCTATGACAACCCTGAGTGGTGCAGACCTATGACAACCCTGAGTGGTGGAGACCTATGACAACCCTGAGTGGAGGAGACCTATGACAACCCTGAGTGGTGGAGACCTATGACAACCCTGAGTGGTGGAGACCTATGACAACCCTGAGTGGAGGAGACCTATGACAACCCTGAGTGGAGGAGACCTATGACAACCCTGAGTGGTGGAGACCTATGACAACCCTGAGTGGAGGAGACCTATGACAACCCTGAGTGGTGGAGACCTATGACAACCCTGAGTGGTGGAGACCTATGACAACCGTGAGTGGAGGAGACCTATGACAACCCTGAGTGGTGGAGACCTATGACAACCCTGAGTGGTGGAGACCTATGACAACCCTGAGTGGAGGAGACCTATGACAACCCTGAGTGGAGGAGACCTATGACAACCCTGAGTGGTGGAGACCTATGACAACCCTGAGTGGAGGAGACCTCGGGGAAGTCTGTGACTCATGGTTAAGGAAAATTGAACTTTCATATCCTGAACTACTTGGGGTGGACCTAGTCGCGGCCTGGGAACTCGCACGGAGAGACCCCCAGGAATGGAGTCGGAGGGTGAGTGCAGCTATGCACCACCACAGCGTAAGCCCCCATTGTTTGATTAATATCTTGCAATGTATACACTTGCACAAGACTCAAAATTTTCCCATATATTTTTGTTTTCTAATTAAACACATATTTATTATAATTACAACTTCTCACTTCCAGACAAATTGCATTATCTTTTACTGTGCGTTAGTTCTTGTTGGTTCCCTCACGTCTGTCTTCAAATATTTGTAATATCTTTCAGGCACAAAGTATTTTTATCGGCAATTGCAAACACAATTCAAATTGCGTCCCATTTTTCAGTTATACTGTAGTTTTTTTTTATAAAAATGTTACAACACATAAATATATATTGCTAAATGGAAAGCAAATATTTGCTTCTACTGTTAACATCATAGAGTTCTGAAATAATATAATTGTGTTTTTTTATAAAAAAAAACTACAGTATAACTGAAAAATGGGACGCAATTTGAATTGTGTTTCAGTTGCCCTCTGACCCCTGACCTGTGCGGACGTCCCCAGTGACCGCTAGTGAACCGGTTTACCCTTAGTGAGGTCCTAGTGAACTTTCTTAGTGATGGCTGTTGTTGATGAGTCTGCTGTCTCCTCCCATACTCTCCAGCTTTGTCTTGCTTTGCAAGAAAGACTGGAGAGTGTGGAGCAGGAGATTCAGTGTCTCAAAGATGAAAATTTGGCCTTGAGACTAGCTATGGCGGAAAAGAAGTGTGAGGCTACCGGAAGTGTTCCCAGGGATCGTGAAGCCCCTTGGAAAGTGGTGTCAACCAGTGCAACGGCCTGCAAGCTGAAAAGGCAGCCACTCAAGACCCACAACAACTTCAGCACCTTGGCTGATGAGAGTGATGGCGAGGAAGTGGCGATCATCGAGGCAGTGAGAGGGGAGGGGGGGAAGTCTGCTGTTGCTGCTACAACTCCTGCTACACGCCGACAACAGAAAACAGCTAAGTCTATTTTAATTGTAGGGGATTCAATGATTAAATACCTTGGTAGGGCTACTAACACACATGTTGGTAAAGTTGTCTGTCTGCCTGGTGCCGGAGTCGAGAAGGTGGCAGAAAAGCTAGATGGTATCATGGAAGCGAGTGGAGAGGACCCCATCATCTTCCTCAACGCAGGGAGCAACGACATTTGGAAATGCAGGACTGAGGAGTTGCTCACCACGTACCAGGAAATGTTGGAGAGGATCAAGGAGAAGGGTGGAGATCCTGTGGTACACAGTATCCTACCAAGAAGAGGGGTAAGGAAGGAATGGTCCTCCAGGGCTATTGGTGTAAATAGACGGCTGGAGAAGTATTGCAAGGCAAATACTATTCCATTCCTGGATAACTGGACCCTCTTCTACGGTAAGGATGAACTGTATGCCCAGGATAGAGTACATCTCTCTCGACTAGGAGTTTCGACCTTAGCCAGCTCACTCGACAAGTTTGTTGCGGGGTTTGGTTAATAAACCATAGGTGTGTAAGTAAAATAGAATCCCAGCCACATCAAATTGATAGTAATAACGAACATTCTGATAGCGTAGATTTTCCGTCTAGGTCCAGTAGTTCAACAGGTAAAAATAAATTAGTTAAAAACAATAGAAAAATAGTTGCAAATACAAGTAATAGTTTGAGTGTTTATTATACAAATTGCAGGAGTTTATGTAACAAAATGAACGAAGTTAGAGCACTGGTTAGCAAAGAAAATATAGACATAATAGCGCTAACTGAAACATGGATTAATACAGAAACCAGGCATTTTTTAGCAGAGTTTGATATACCAGGATATAGTTTGTTTAAATATGACCGAACAAGTAAGAGGGGTGGCGGTATAGCAGTGTTTGTCAGGAGTTCATTAAAAAGCTGTACTAAATCAGGTATTAGAGTAAATAATGAAAATGAAAGTGTTTGGGTAGAAGTTAACGAAGGTAGTGAGACTTTAGTTATTGGAGTTATGTATAGACCGCCAAATATGAGTAGAAATGACGGAACATCATTATGGGAGGAAATTAAAATAGCATCAAGGCTTAGCAACGTGTGCATTATGGGGGATTTTAATTTCCCTAATATAGATTGGCAGCAACAAATAGGGGACTCTGATTCAAAGGAGTTTATTAAGGTAGTACAAGATAGTTTTTTATCTCAATTCATAGATACGCCGACTAGAGGTGATAATATTCTCGATTTAGTTTTCAGTAACAATGAACATATGATAAATAGTGTAGAAATCGGGGACCACCTTGGAAATAGTGATCACAATTCTGTGTATTTTAATATACAATGGAAAGGTAATATCAGAGAGAATACAACATTAATACCTGACTTCAGAAAAGCCAATTATGGTGGGTTAAGAGAAGCCCTGTTAGCGGACCCTATGGTCAAAAAATTAAGTCGATCCAGGTGTCCAAATGAGTGTATCCTTTCTCAGGCACCTGTCATTTTAAGTCAGGAGGAGACGTCAAACTTGGTAGATACATACGATAATTTTATCAAGTCAGTATTCAATGCGCAAAATAAATATATCCCCAAAAGAAAATTTAGATCAACACAGAACCAACCCAAATGGATGAATAATAGACTATTAGATCTTCTAGGAAAAAAGAGAGGAATATATAGAAAAATTAAAAAAGGCGAAATTCACCTACTTGCTTACTATCAGAATCTATCACGACAGGTAAAAAAGGGTATTAGTAAAGAAAAAAGAAATTATGAAATTAAGGTTGCCAATGATTCAAAAAATAATCCTAAAGCTTTTTACCAACTATATAAATCCAAGGTTAGAGATGTAATTGGTCCCCTTAAAACTTCGATAGGAAAATTGACAGAAAGTGATTTAGAAATGTGCAGTACATTAAATAGTCAATTTCTTTCCGTTTTCACTAATGAAAATTTGGCACAGTTTCCAGAAGTCCGTAAGGTATACAGCGATAGTATAGAAAATAGGTTAAGTACGGTTACTATAAGTAGAAATGATGTGGTTAAGGAAATTGACAGACTGAAACCTCATAAATCGCCTGGTTCTGATGAGGTATATGCTAGAGTATTAATAGAATGCAGAGATGAGTTAAGTTATCCATTAACATTTCTATTTAACAAGTCATTAGAAACAGGTATAGTTCCAGAAGCTTGGAAGCTTGCAAATGTAGTTCCGATCTTCAAAAAAGGTGATAAATCAATAGCATCCAATTACCGTCCCATTAGTCTCACTTCAATCATAGGAAAACTACTAGAGTCAATTATTGCTAGGAAAATGAGAAACCACTTAGAAACATTTAACTTAATCAATTCTTCTCAGCATGGATTCACTCAGGGACGGTCTTGCCTTACTAATTTGCTTAGTTTTTTCTCAGAGGTATATGAAGCAGTAGATAATGACAAGTCATATGATATTATATATTTAGATTTCAGTAAAGCTTTCGACAGAGTCCCTCATGAGAGATTGATGAGAAAGGTTGAGGCACATGGAATAGGTGGGTCGTTGTTAGGATGGATTAGGTCATGGCTAATTGGTAGGAAACAGAGAGTCAGCATAAATGGTACCAAGTCAGAATGGGGAGCAGTCAAAAGTGGTGTCCCCCAGGGATCGGTATTAGGTCCCCTGTTGTTTCTTATATACATAAATGACCTAGATTTAGGTATAACTAGTAGGATAAGTAAATTCGCAGACGATACTAAAATAGGGAGATCAATTGATTCAGATAGCGATATAGAGTGCCTCCAAAGGGATCTAGATACCTTACATGAATGGTCAGTAAATTGGCAGATGAAGTTTAACATTGACAAATGCAAGGTATTAAAGATAGGGAAGATGCAAACAAATGTTAAATATAAACTAGCTAATTTAGAATTAGAAAATTCAGACTGCGAGAAAGATCTAGGTGTGTTTGTTAGCAATGATTTGAAGCCTAGAAAACAGTGTATAAGCGTTCGTAATAAGGCAAACAGGATTCTCGGGTTCATCTCTAGGAGTGTGAGTAACAGAACTGCTGATGTTATCTTAAAACTTTACTTGTCATTAGTGAGACCCCATATGGATTATGCTGTCCAATTTTGGTGTCCTTATTACAGAATGGACATAGATTCATTGGAGAGAGTACAGCGTAGAATGACAAAAATGATCCATAATATTAGAAATCTTTCGTATGAAGAAAGGTTGAAGAAATTAGGTTTACATTCGTTAGAGAGACGCAGAGTTAGAGGGGATATGATAGAGGTGTTCAAGGGGGTTAGTGGGATTAACAAAGGGGACATGGCAAATGTACTAAAGCTCAGTGATAGCGAAAGAACTCGTACCAATGGTTTCAAATTAGATAAATTTCGTTTCAGAAAAGATATAGGCAAGTATTGGTTTGGTAACAGAGTTGTAGACGGTGGAATGGACTACCAAGTGCTATAGTGGGATCTAAAACTGTAGGGAGCTTTAAGATAAAATTGGATAAGCATATGGACGAGAAGGGTTGGGTGTGAAGGGGGATCAGCCGGGTTGGGCCAATCAGCGCTCTGCAGACCTCCATAATCCTGCGTTAATCTCTAACCGTTTTGGTAAGATGATCCTCAGGGTATTAGAGTGTGAAGCCTATAATTGGGCTTTGTAATGAATTGGGGTTGTGTGGGACAGGGATCTGCCTTGCTTAGGCCAATCGGCTTTCTGCAGACTCCCATTTTCTTATGTTCTTATGTTCTTATGTGTACTATATTCGTTATGAAAAAATAAATCATTGTGTTTTTTGCTTTATAAAAAAAATAGATATGATACATACTCTGAATAGCAATGTCAATATTAATTAGTTTCACCGGAAAATAGGAGAACATGATAACGTTTAAGCTTTTCAGTATACTATAAAACCTTCTACCATTTCAGGCTAACACTAGGCGATATTTAATATTTATAAAACAATTTATGAGATAGATAGCCGTATACAACAAACAATTGTCCATCATTGAAAGTAGGCCAAACATCGTGACCCCTAACCTCTGTAACTGAAAAAAAGGGTGGAACAAATGGGATGTAAATTACCACATCTCTGACTGACTCTTCCCAAACGGTAGAAACATTAGCTCAAATACTCTAGTCCTTTTTGCGTTTTAGAAATTAGTGATTATAAGTTTAGGCCTACCTATAATTAACAGGGTATATTATCGTTCATACAAACTATATTATGTTCTATGCTTGGAAATACAAACTATATTATGTTCTATGCTTGGAAATAATACAAACTATATTATGTTCTATGCTTGGAAATAATGCAAACTATATTATGTTCTATGCTTGGAAATAATACAAACTATATTATGTTCTATGCTTGGAAATAATACAAACTATATTATGTTCTATGCTTGGAAATAATACAAACTATATTATGTTCTATGCTTGGAAATAATACAAACTATATTATGTTCTATGCTTGGAAATAATACAAACTATATTATGTTCTATGCTTGGAAATAATACAAACTATTATGTTCTATGCTTGGAAATAATACAAACTATATTATGTTCTATGCTTGGAAATAATACAAACTATATTATGTTCTATGCTTGGAAATAATACAAACTATATTATGTTCTATGCTTGGAAATAATACAAACTATATTATGTTCTATGCTTGGAAATAATACAAACTATATTATGTTCTATGCTTGGAAATAATACAAACTATATTATGTTCTATGCTTGGAAATAATACAAACTATATTATGTTCTATGCTTGGAAATAATACAAACTATATTATGTTCTATGCTTGGAAATAATACAAACTATATTATGTTCTATGCTTGGAAATACAAACTATATTATGTTCTATGCTTGGAAATAATACAAACTATATTATGTTCTATGCTTGGAAATAAAACAAAACATTATTGAACACATATAATGTAGGGTATATTTTCACTTAAAGGGATGTTCTTAATGGGCCCCCTTCTCCCTCAAGATTAAACCTATTAGTTTAAACATATGAACACATTCGTGCCATTAGTAATTATCAATTATGATACTTTTAGCCCCAAAGTTTGTCAATGTTAAGACCTCTCATTCCATTTAGGTAACGATATTTTCCTGGCGAGCGATAGCGAGCCTGCAATTTAGGAAGAGTTGGCCGAAGCTCTACCGAAAACCTACACATTTATCTTGAAAGGGGATCTTGGGGATGTTTTTATAAGCATAACCCTTTGAGTACCAGCGATGTGTGTTATATTTTATTCTAGCTATATTTAGACGATATTATGCAGATTAGGAATGATCTGTGGTAGTTAAAAGTGTAGGTTTAGGTAGTTTGAATCCTTATTATTGCCATAGGTCCTTCTTAAGCTGAATAAAATCGTCTAATAGTTCTCATACTATGATGAAAAGGACTTCCCTGGTACTGGATGGGTTAAACAATACACACATCAACCGTTCATCTTCTCTCAATATTCATGGTGAATATTTTTCATCCGACCTTTCTTGGAAAGATTATAATGCCACTCTTAATTGCTACAACAGCTTCCCAGAAGTTAGGTATGCTCAACCGTCTTCATGGGCTCTTCACCCCCTCACAGGTTTTTGCTCTGTACACGGATACAGTGCGCCCATACATAAAATGTTGTTCAAATATGTGGGGAGGTTCCACCTATACTGCAGTTCTCGAAAGAGTATATAGATACAATATAATTTTGCCTCATCCATTCACTCCTCTTACTAGTTCCCTACAATCTCATTCTACCTGCCGTAATGTTGCATCTCTTTCACTCTTATATCCCTATTACAACAATCAATGTTCTTCAGAGCTCTCATAGTGCATATCCCCTCCCTTGCGGCGATTGCAAAGCGCCGGCCTTTCAACACAGTCCCACTCCTATTGTGTTCAGCTCACCAACCCAAGAATTAACAAGTGTTCGCAGTCTTTCTTCTACTCAACAATTGAAATCTGAAACATCTCTCCCTCAATCAATCTTTCCTTCATCCTTTGACTTAGCCTGGTTTAAACTTTGAGTGTCCAAGCATTTTGTCCTCAACGTCCCTTGAATTTGGCTCTCTGTCAGTCTTTTGGTGTTAGGGGAGACACTCGTTACAGGCAGCCTGCCTTTTGTCTCCTTCATACACATTTTGTCAAATTTCAAATGGCTATGCTATGCTTAGTAATATCTATCTATCTATGTATCTATCTATCTATCTATCTACTGTATCTATATACACATATATATATATATATACCGTATATATATATATATATATATATATATATATATATATATATATATATATATATATATATATATATATATATTATATATATATATATATATATATACAGTATAGCTAGCTATTTGCAGACGCTCTGATCGCAGAGGGGTGTCTCCGAATGAATTGCCAACGTACTCGGAGTCAATTTAATTTATAATTAATACATGTTTACACTTTTAAACGACGTATATGTTTATGTACAGAGAGAGAGAGAGAGAGAGAGAGAGAGAGAGAGAGAGAGAGAGAGGTTCTAATTAGGCTGCTCTGAAGACTCCATTATACATAAGTGGAATGGTAATTATTCAGAGCAGCGTGTGTAGGAGAATAAAAGAAGTATATTGGCTTAATGGATACTTTGGGATTAAACTGAATGTTTTATATAATTTGTTCGTAAACGTTCATTTTCACGTTACTCCGCAGCAGCTCAAATGATGTATGCATATTATTACCTCAAAGAAAACATATTTGTTCAAATAAAATAATATCATAATGGTAATGGCGTGATTGTTTGGAAGAATAATTTGACAAACCTATTTTACGGTCTCCGAATGCCTCTGCTCAAGGGGAGATGGTCTATATTTATGGCCACCCTTCTCCCTCATGTATAGCCCCATTAGTGTTCAGATGGTAAGACGTTCAGCCTGGCTGTTTGACGATCGTAAAACCTTTCACCCCATTTCTTTGTTAATATCAAGACTTTTAGTAGCACTTAGCCTAGGTGTCTATTTTTTCATGGCGAGCTATAGCGAGACTCTAATTCAAGAGGAATCGGCCTTCGGCCGTGACATATTTCTACAGAAAAATGTACAAATTTATCTAGAAGGATATTGGGGATATTTTTTAAGCTTGATGGAGGTCTAGCGAGGAAACAAAAATATATGCATAGATTAATATATCCACCGATTCTTCCTAAATTGCAGGCTTGTTATCGCTCGTCAGGAAAACAATTTACACCTAAATGGCACGAAAGGTCTTCCAATTGACGAAAGATCTTAAAATTGTTAAATTTATGGGGCGAACATCTTAGAATATCAAAACTAATTGGCCTAAGTATGAGGTAGAAAGGGGCTCAGACGGGGTATATAACATGGTGCCCACCAAACAAATGTGGTGTAGCTCCCTATATAAGACTGTGTTAATGAAGGGGAGGCGTTAAACGTAGCTCTAAAACATGACGTCACTCGCCATCTGCGCATGCGTGAGAATCTTGGCAAATGTACAACTATTATATTGGATTAGATTAGATTAACCTCACCTAACCTAACCTAACCTATCCTAACCCTAAAATATATCAAAAATAACCAAAATAACAAATATAACGAAATAAAAAGATAAAAAATATACCAAATACGTGTGGGATCGATCGCTGGTTTACTCAGTGACGGGTGGATGTTCTACCGAGTGAGCTACGGAGAGATCTGGATGGAACGGTTTGAAGGGTATATTTAAACGCAACGGAGGTGAGGGGCGGGGCCAAGGGAGGCTAGACTCTCACGCATGCGCAGATGGTGAGTGACGTCATGTTTTAGAGCTACATTCAACGCCTTCCTAATTAAGGGCCCGTGTTGATGTTGTTGGCGTTAGTGACCCCATCAGCCGTCTGAGGGTAGGATCCTCCATCTCCAAGATTATAGGGGCCATGTTGCATTTTTTTTTTTTTTTTTTTTTTTTTTTTCTATATTCCAAGTACTCCCTCTCGGGCATAGGCTGAGAGCCTGTACATTCCACCGCTCAACACGGTGAAGCCCGTGAGGTCTTGTTCCAGTCTGGGGAGTGAGACACGTGAAGCATCCATCATGGCTCGAAGCAGCTCCATCTCTGAAGCGGCTGGTTGCTCCGCCCAAGTGCTTCACCGTCTCACCCTCGAGACTCGACCCTCACTCTCAGAATGCCACCTATTGAGCAGTGAACTCACAAGGCATTGTCCCCCTGTGACATATTTTGAATATGGGAATATTCATACAGTGTTATTTAATCAGGGAACAATGAGGGTATTTTTTTTGGCATTTCGGTGGGCTTTGTGGTAATGCACTGATACTAGGTACAGCACAAATTCAATCCCAATAATATCTTCCCATTGACATATCGGGATTTGAACCCGGGTCCATTGGATTACCAATCCAGTGGCATGACCACTCCACCACACGTCCCCTAAACACTTGCAGCGTGTTCATCTGTCCGCTTCATTTTCTTTTATTGTTTATTATTTCTCGAAAAAGACAAAGAAAACAAATATATTCCTATATGTTCCAAACACCTAATGTGACATTTCGAACGGTAGTTAATTTGATATGCTTAACCCTTTCAAGATCTGATTACGCATTTCGTTTCGGTTTTATGGGAAATTGTATTCACATTAGGAAGGGCACATAGAAGTCAGAGGGTTAATCACCCTTATAATTCCCACAGATCCTTCCTAAGCTGTATACAATTATCTAATGATAGCCAGAATATACTGTCAAAATGCGTCATAATCATCAACTAATTATATATCCCTTCATTAATAACAGGAGGTATATTGGTAAGAGGAAGGAGAGGAAGGGATTTTATTATGACAATGTTTACCTTTACCTGTTGTGTGGGTCTATACCGGAACAAGCTGTAAGGCGAAACATTGGTATAATAAACATCCATCTTAACCCCTACAGTGCCGCTGACTTCCTTTTGTTTATATTGTGGCAACTAGCTGACGATTCTATTCAGATTAGGGAGGACTTCTAGCAATAATAAGGCTTCAAACTATCTCAACCAAATCCTTTAACTACTGCAGACCCTTCCTAAGCTGCATACTATCGTCTAAATACGGCATAGCTAGAATAAAAGATAACACATGACACTGGTACTCAAAGGGTTAACTCTCTGACGAACGACAGTGTCATATAACAAACGAGTTATTTGTATTCTTCCACGATGTCTTCCCATCTTCCCGACGACAAACTGTTCATTTGTTAAAACAAAACGTAATAATATACAGTATAATTATATTGTTTTTGTTCAGCTATATTTATGCGATGTTATGAAGATTAGGAAGGATATATAGTGGTTGAAGGAATAAATTGAGATACTTAGTAGCGTTATAATTATTAAACGTTTTTTCTAATATTAGTTAAATAAATAAGTGACTATTATGTTCCCATGTAGCCATTTACCAGGGTTCAAGAGTCTACGGGGATAAATCTTAACTTTTAAAACATCTCCGACAAACTTCCCTTTCCTAAGACACTGCGGCTGCCAATCACCAACACTGCCTTTAATTAATAGTTAACGAGGTCATTATAGCAGAGAGAGAGAGAGAGAGAGTAAGAGAGATAGAGAGTAAGAGAGACAGCGAGGGAGGGTTTGTGTTGATCTTTTCTAGGTGGTGTGTTTTTCATGTAGTCAATATTGATAAGAGATACAACAACAACAGAGTTACCATCCCCTTCTGCAAAAATAGGAAAACAAGGCTTAAACATGGTTCATAATGCAAGCCTTATCCGACTAGGAAGAGATTTGTTAATTGTGTGTAGAGACATATATCGTGGTGAACAACGATATGTTAACCCCTTCACTACCATTACGAAATATGCATCATATTCTGGTCATCATTAGACAATTTGCATTAGTCTGTAATCTACCTATACGACTCATATGGGTAAATACGATCTCAATAAACCCTATTTATAACTGAGTAAAATTATATGATTTTAGCCACAATCAAAGGTACAAGGGCGTCATGGTGCTGAAGGGGTTAATAATGAGCAAAGGCAACTAATTTACCAATTGCGATATTCAGACTATATAGATTTAGAGGTGTAGACATCGATATTTAGCAGAATTAATGGACACCCCTTTGGGCATGATGCTGTCTGTCAATAGATAGACCGGCTAAAAATATACTCTATTGGCTTAGTTATTACTTAATGAAATACAGACACTTCAAGTTGATCTATTGTAATATAAATACTGGAAATCAAGGTATCTATCGACTACATAGAACATAATATTGGTTACCTTGAAATATATGTGTTTGCAATCACTAAAACAAAACTATATACCAAAAACTGTTTGGTAGTAACTCTACTGGATCACACTCTGACTTTTCCTAGATCACGTCAGGCGGAGTTTATAATCCGGATTAATCTGAAATATCAATATTTTATACATTTCTAGCTCTCCCCGACTGCTGGCTAGCAAGATATATATATACCCAATGAAATAACTATATGTTATATATACCGGTATATATATAATTATATATATATATATAATTATATATTTTCTTTTTGTTTCAGCCACCAGCCTATCCCTTTGACAACGAAACGCTGTTCTGAATATGTTAAAATTGCTGAGAGGTAGCCATAATACAAGAATACATTATAGGATTGACTGAACGCCTTAAGCTCGGTTCACACATACACGAATTAACGTCCCATCTGGCCCCGACCTCTTAATTCGCCTGCAAACGGCGACAGACTGCGTCTAGACGTCGACTGGCGGTGTCTAAACGCCGACGAACAGGATGAAAACGGCGGCAAAAAACGTTGGAAGGAGAGTCACCGACGCGTCACGTGAGCTGGCGACACCGCATGTCCGTGTACCGACCATAGGCGATTTTGCCGGTGTCCTTGCTCGTTTGCAGGCAAATTAAGGGGTCAGGGATGGACGGGACGTTAATTCGTGCATGTGTGAACCGAGCAATAGGGGACGGGGACAGACGGGCCATGGGGCCTCCAGATTGATGCCGTCCTGCCTATTTTTTTGTCGTGGCCGGACGGGACGTTAATTCGTGCATGTGTGAACCGAGCATTACTGGGGAGAGGAATAAACCCATTGACATTCCGTATCTCATTATTAATAATCCAATGATAACCGGAACAATGTAAGGATCAGCCTCATTTTAATGAAGTAATTATTCTAGCTGGTGCTCTTTGGTGGAAGTTAAACAAATACATATTCCCAAAATGTCAACCTTTCTTTGGAACAACCAACTAAGATAATTAATAGCCAGAAAACGGTAAAGAAATGTGTCATCGTATCTTGAAAAGGTAAATATATTTTGTGTTTACATAATATAAGACGCACAGTGTAGCCCAACTGTCCAATAAACCCGGCAGTAATGTTTATGGTTCGCATTATAATCTTTTCAAGATACCAGGATGCATATATTTTCTGTTTTCAGGTCTTTACTAGAAAATGATATTCAGATTAGAAAGGGTATACGGAAATCAGAGGATTAATTGAGATAGTATTTAGGCTACCCTTTTGATGACCACAGATCCTTCCTAAGTTATATTGAAGCGTCTAATAAATGGTCAAAACGCGGCACGATCCTCAAAGGCTTAGTATTTGTTTTGTTTACATAATAATATAAGACGCACGGTGCAGCCCAACTGCCTAATAAACCCGACAGGTCGCATGTTAACCCTTTCAAAATTCTCCCTACCAGAAGTTCTTGGAGTTGACGCGCCAGACACGTTGATTTGTACAGTAAGCGACCTGGGCCCTTTAAATGGAGATATCCCCGCAGTTACTCACCCTCCCTCTCCATCAATTATTCTTAATTATAAGCTATATGTCGTACTTTCTATAGCTGACACATTACCCCCAAAACTATCATACTTAAAGTTGGATGATATTAATATCTACTGCAGTGCCCTCTTCGTATTCAAATCTTTGCATAATTTAACCCTTCCAGCCCGGGTGTCATTTTAAAATGACGCCAAAAAAAAAGGGCCGGAACCCGGGTGTCATTTTAAAATCCTTGTGCTTGAAAGTGTGCTTCAAAATTCGCGCGGCCAATTTTGGCATGGTAGGAGCGCTCCGACTGCAGCGCCACCAAGCCTCAACTACTAGTGTTATCAGTTCGTACGTGGCCGCCATAGCGAGTAATACTGAAAAAATGTTTTCCGACGTGTCCGATTCGTTGCAACCTCCCGCGGGCCCCAGTGCTACCCCACCCGCAACTTCAACGCCTGTTGCAACCGAGAAGAGAGCTCAACAAAAGAAAGTTAAGCGTTTGTTGAGTGATAGCGCTATACAGCGACAACTTTTTGATAGTGATGAAGAGAGCAGTGGCGAAAGCTTGGTGGACAAGGTACAATTTATAAGTGAAAGTGAAGACGATTTCGTGGGCTTTGGAGACGACGATAATGTCGATTTATTTGAGGGGGGAGACAGTAGTGATGATCCTGATGTGGAAGTGTTTCAGGAAGGTGCCATTGAGCTTCCCAGTGTTCTAGAACCTAGGCCTAACCCCTCGCCATCTTTGCTAGGTCAGCCTAGGCCTAGCCCTAGCCCTAGCTCAGGACCTTCCCCTTTGCCTGCCCGTACGCCCTTGAAAGTGGGCAAATATTTCTACAAACAATCATTGATCAAAAGTGCAGCTAAAAAAGCACGCAGGGCTGCCGCAGAAAAGCATAGGGAAGCTAAAGATAGCGATAATGACGCCGACCCTGGCCTAGCAACCACCCGCATTCCATTGTCCCGACGCCTTGACACGGGACGCCGCGTGGGTCACCCACAGCCCTCGCCTTCATCTCTCGTTCAGGATGACCAAAGGGCCTCTTCAAGTGGTATTGGTGATGTGCCACAGGCCTCAACACACCGCAGAGCATTATTTGCTGCTGAAAAGCCCTCGGCTCGCCGCAAAAGGAGCCCCACTCCCGAGGCCTCGGCTCCCATTCTTGAAGCTCCCGCAGCCTCCCGCGCCCCACACCGCCGACGCCCGGTCACCTCTTCACCAGAATTGTCTCCTGAAGAGGATGCTGACGACCCCAACATTGCCCCAGATGACCTGACATCGCCTGAGGAGGAAGAGGAACAGGAACAGGAAGAGGAAGAGGATGTGCCGACAAAACGAGCGAGAGGGCGAGGTCGTGGACGTGGTCAGCCTGCCGACGCCGCTGCCCCTGGGCCTGGGCCTGGGCGTGGGCGTGCAGGGCGTCTGCCTGGGCGTCCGCATGGCCAAGGGCGTGTGCCAGGGCGTCCAGGGCATGTGCCTGCTGCAGCACGACTTCGAGCATCAGCATCCGACCTGTTTGTGTGGACAGATGGAGCTGATTTTGAGCCAGATTGTCCTGCCTTTGACGAGGTACAGATGGGTTCTGGGGTGTCACCAGCATATCCCTGTGGCCCAGATGCTACCCCCAGTGAACTTTTCTGTGGCTTCTATGACAATGAAGTCATGGAATACCTCGTCAAAGAGACAAATCACCACCATGCTATCTGTGCCAACTTTCTTGGGAGGAAGACCAGTGCCAAGATGGTGGCATGGAGAGCTCTCACTGTGGCAGAACTATATGTGTTCTTGGCACTCACAATGCTGATGACTCATATAAGGAAGCACGTTCTGGCTGACTACTGGATCACTGGCGACATCATAACGACTCCATCATTTGGCAAATACATGTCCAGGGACAGGTACTTCGACATCCTCTCCTATCTCCACCTGACAAACAACATGGCAGTCCACCTTCCCGACTCATTATGGAAGATCAGGAAGCTGTATGACATGATACGTCATCGGTTCACCACATACCTGATTCCTTTCCAGAAGATGTGACTCGACGAGTCTCTGGTCCTGTTCCGTGGTAGGCTGCACTTCCGACAGTATATCCCGTCCAAGAGACACCGCTTCGGCATCAAGCTCTTCGTCCTCTGCGACTGCTTGACGGGGTATGTGCTGGACTTTATAGTCTACAGCGGCAAGGCTGGAGAAGTTGTGACTGACCCTCTCATTGGTTTTGGTGGCGCTGTAGTGAAGAAGATGATGGAGAGGCACTTCAATAATAACCACATCCTCTACACAGATAATTATTACACGTCGCCTCTCCTGACCAAGTACCTCCATGACCGCAAGACCGGAACTGTCGGCACAGTCAAGGGCAAAAGGAAGGGCATGCCATGCTACCCAACCAAGACGAAGAAGGCGGACATCTTCCACAAGAAGAGTGGCCCCATCCTCTCCATCCACTGGCATGACCAGCGCATGGTCAACCTCCTCGCCACATGCCACAAGGCCCAGATGGTCGCCACAGGGAAGGTGGACCAAACAACCAAGAACCCCGTCCAAAAACCAGCTGCTGTCCTGGATTATAACATCAATATGCGCCTCGTCGACAAGTCCGACATGCAGATGGGCTTCATCGATTGCCTGCGAACATCTTGCAGGTGGTACAAGAAGTTTATCCTGCATACGGTAGATATGTCGGTCCCCAATGCCTACAACATCTACCGTCTAAGGACTCCAGGAGCCAAGAAGTACAAGTCCCTGCGGAAGTTCCACAAGCAGGTGCTACTTGAGCTCCTGGCTAAACATGGGGGTACACCAGGCAGGCCAATACAAGGCCCAGGCCAGCTTGACAGAACGGGGTGTGCTGAATTCTTCAGGAAGCACCAGCTCAACGCCCTTCCTTTCAAAGCACCAGGTAGTAACACTAGGAGTCAGAAGAGGTGCCATGTGTGCAGCCACACAACTCGCAGACCCCGCAAACCCACAAAAACCACTTGGGAATGCCTCGAGTGTCAAGTTGGACTGTGTGCTGGCACCTGCTTCAACGACTTCCACACTCTAACAAACTTTTGAAGTGGAAGTGACAACAGTGAAAGTGACACTCAAATGTAGGCTAAGAATAATAATATAACTAAGTATAAGTGAAAAGGACACATAAGTAATAATAAGTGCCTTCAATAACAATATGAACAAGTGAAAGTGACACTAAAATATATATGTCTAACAATAAATAAGTGAAAATGACACTCAATAAGCCTAGGCCAGTCAAAGTGACAGTATAATAATAATAAAACTAAGTATAAGTGAAAGAGACACACACAAGTAATAATAAGTGACTTCATAACAATATGAACAAGTGAAAGTGACACTAAAATATATATTTCTAACAATAAATAAGTGAAAATGACACTCAATAAGCCTAGGCCAGTCAAAGTGACAGTATAATAATAATAAAACTAAGTATAAGTGAAAGAGACACACAAGTAATAATAAGTGCCTTCATAACAATATGAATAAGTGACAGTGACACTATATATATTATTAGCTTACCTAACAATACATAAAAGGGGAAATGACACTACCAATTATCAAAGTCCAGTGAAAGTGACACTAATAATCATAATAATAATAATAAAACGAAGTAATAAGTGACAGAGACACAAATAAGTTCATATAAATAACTTTATTGAGTGAAAATAACATAATAACTATAATAAATGACAGAATAACCAATAAAACACTATCAAATCGCTTCCCGGCATAATTGCAGGTGGAGCGACGAGTGCAAATGGGCGTCGTAGCCGGGGCCGCAGTTGAGTGTTCGGACGCGCCGAGGTAAATACGCGGCAAAAGTTACCTCCACTTCCATCACCATCACTCTGGAACCAGTTGAGCTACAGAGCTCTACTCAACGCCATTCTACGCAGGAAGGTAAGGCGCTCATTTCTATATATGTTTGATTAATGTAGGTAATATATTAAGCGAGATTAGCCTTAGTTTACTTTTGTTGATATTCGACCAGATCGCCCGGATACGAGCTCCGTCATTAGGAGAGCCTGCCCGGGCCAGGAGGGTTAAAGTGTTGAAATGTTTAGATATAATAATAATCAAAGGTATGCTTTAAGAAGTGCTAATTTACTGGAAATCCCTCTAATAAGAGTCTAATGTCTTCTAGTCAGTCTCAAACATCAATACAGTACCACGGGGTTAAAGTATGGAACAAAATGCCTCAAGATTTAAGAAATATAGAAACCATATATAGTTTTAAAAGTCAACTTAAATCACAATTATTAATGAAGTATCAACAACCAACTATTTAACAACTGTGACTCACTGAAACTGACAAAGCAAAATTATTGTACTACTTGTGAATTTGTAATAAATGTATACCATGTATAATATGCGCAGGTATGTATATGTATACAGTATATGTGAGGACGATTATGTGTATATATTTTGTGTAATGTGTGTTTGTATATTTGTCTGTATACGCGTGTATACTGTGTATGTTTATGCTTAGTTATGAGTGTGTTGTGTGTGTGTGTGTGTGTGATATGTGTGCATATATGTGTGTAGGTGCATAATACGTATGAGTATACGTGTGTATATACGTTTGGGTATGCTAAGGAACAGGTATGTGTGTGTATATTTATGTACTTGTATGTTTATATGAATACTCTCAGGCCAAATTGTTGGCCATAAATGCATTGTCAATGATAATTATTGTATCGAATTACTAGCAAGGTGCCTATAAGAGAGATTTCTCTCAAAAGGCTCAGCCATTTTACCAATGTATTTCTTAACCAATAATGTATTGTATTTCTATGGCTAAATAAAATATTTCAATTTCAAAATTTCAATATATAAGCACTTAGTGTAGCCATCTAGTATATAGTAAAATCATGCAGAATCGTAAGAAATCGTGATAAACTTTGCATAGCCTAGGTGTTGAGTATTGTTTATGTTGACGGACGTAGCTCTGGCGCTACTTCTGAAGCGTCCACTAGAGGTCTCCGGTGAATTCCTGGTAGGGAGAATATGACGCACTATGATAGTATTCGGCTATCATTAGACGATCTTATGCATTTTATGATGGATCTTTGGAAATTAAAAGGGAATAGACTATCTCAATTAACCCTCTGAATCCATATACCATTCCTACTCTAAATAAAATCGTCTAATAATAGCCAGAAATCAGAAAATAAATGCGTCACCGTATTTTGAAAGGATTACTATGTTTATTGTTTACATAATAATATAAGAACCACGGTGTAGCCCAACTGCCCAATAAACCCGGCAGTAAGGTTTATGGCTCACATGTTAAGCGGTGCCCAGCGAGAAAAATGGCCTCTAAAAGAATACATAACTTGTGTTTATTCTGCGAAGTGTTATATGCATGTGTTATATTAAGGGGGTGGGAATTATTCGGAACTCTCTTCCCCCTAATGTTTAGCCCCATTAGTTTTGATATTTTAAGACGTTCACCTCATTTGTTTGACTATTTTAGACCTTTCGCCTCATGTCTTTGCCATTGTTAAGCCCTTTCAGGCACATATAAGTGCCGATTATTTTTCCTGACGAGTGATAGCGAGCCGTTAATATATGATGAACCTTTTTTTCTATTGAACAATGTACACATTTGTCTTGAAGGGGGTTCTTGTGGGTGTTTTTTTAAAGCTTGATGGAGGCCTAGGGAGAAACAAAATAAGAATATCAATATTTTGTTCCTTTCTATACTCATCATTATTCATGTAAGTTTATTTGTATTGTAACATTATACATACCAGCAGTTTCTACTACTTTTTTGTTTTATTAATGGAGTAATAGAAATGGCTTTCTATATAATTGTAGTGAAGATAGTGGATGCTAAAACTAAACATCCAAAGGACGGTTCACGCCCATTACTGACTGGCTGTACACATGTATTGAAAAGCAGCAGCGCCAATATCTACCAGGTGGGTAACCATATTCTGCACCTCTCTATACTTCCACACAACTGTTTTATGTGTATCTAGTTGTCTAATACAACAAATTGTTACGATAATAATATAATCCTGTTAAAATATTCACAACTTCAAATGACACAGTTGCAGGCTTAGGTATTTAGATTTCAAAGGCAAACACTTAAAGTAGACAACGTTGTAATAATTATAATTATAATAATTGCTTAGAAATGACATTGTATTTAACTAAGTATTTATGTGATCAAAACGGTGGTGGGGTAAAATAGTTGGGATGTTTACATTTAGTAAGGGATCTGGCGTGAAGGAACTTAGTTGTCACGGTATAAAACTCCCCTGCATCCTTTACCTCCTCCCGAGCCAACATACCTGCAGTTGGTGACCCCCATGTAGGAGCCTTACAGACGTTTATTGCTAGGCTGCCTGATATACTGCAATGGTCGGTCGTACTAGAGATCAGTCTGTACAACTTTTAGCTGTTTATATATATATATATATATATATATATATACATCATCATCATCAACATCATCAGCCACTAGGAGTCCACTGCTGGACAAAGGCCTTCTTTAACCCTTTAGCGGGCAGGTACCCCGCGTGTGATCCTTAAACGCGTGTTTTCGGCGGACTGTGTTTCGCGCCATTGATGACGTAGATGGCTTGGGTTTGCTAAAACCAATAGAGGAACCTTTCATAATAATCTCCAGCCAATCACAGCCCTATACCCCATCCCAGCGCATCGGTGCAGGGTGAGAAGTGAGTCATTCTCAGCCAAGCAGCCGTAGTGGTCAGATGTGCGTCAAGTTTGCTCCCTTCCCACACCCCTCACGCCTAACACAATGGAGGTAAGGTTCTTAAAAGTTTATAGGACATAGATGAGTAGTTGTACTTTATGCTGGTAAAAATGAAAATTAGTGTGGTTTCAAAGGAGATACGAACATTTGGGTGGTGAACATAGTGGACAGCCCGCGCGGGATGTACTCCACACGTACGGGCGATCGCATGGCGCCACCTTCCCCCCGCCCGGGATCTTTGGCCCGCATCACGAATAACCGTGCTCATCTCTGCGAGGATCTTTGGCCCGCAACACGAATAACTGTATGGCCTGATAGTGATGATGGTGATTGTGCTTATATGATGGTGATTGTGATTATATTATTGATGATCATACTGCTATGCAATAAGTTTCCTACAAAATAACCTTGAAACAGAGCAATTCCTGACTAATAGGTAATGTTAGAAATTACAAAATGATGGTGAATCTATGGTGAATTTTGTTTTAAACATGCTAGAGTGGTAGGCCAGTCCCTTATTCATTGGTATGGACTCCACATAATGTTAGTTATAATATTTGTTGGCCAAATATAGTCATTTTGATGTCAATTTTCATATTATTCACCATAAATATAGTGATGAAAGTGATAAGAGACATTATATATTTTCAGAGACCAGTGGGTTCCTTCTACAAGCAAACCAGAAGCAGGACGCAGTGGGTGGCACCAAAGACCAGCGCCGCCAGTGACATCGAGTTCGACCTTGAATATGATAATGACACCATCGACCCTGACTTCCTGGCCCACATCGGGGACGATGAACTACTATCCAGTAGTCCCAGTACATCTAAGAGGCAAGGTTAGTATCAGAGTGAATTAATGTTATACCAATTTACTATGGGGAAACCCACAAGTGTGGAGTCAGAGGGTGAGTGTGGCTCAGTGCTGTCACAGAGTTTCCCCTCAATGACTAATTGATTGACTGACTGGTCATTATAGTGAATATTGTTGTGTATTTCCCTATTGTGTTGGTTATTTAAAAAATTTAAAGGACTTATAGTTATATTGTTGGGTATTTAATTTGTTTAAAGAATTTACAGTAAATAATGTTGTGTAGTTCATTATTGTGTTGATCATATAAACAGTTTAAAGAACTTATAGTAAATATTGTTGGGCATTTAAATATTGTGTTGGGCATTTAAACAATTTAAAGGACTTATAGTAAATATTGTTGGGCATTTAAATATTGTGTTGGGCATTTAAACAATATAAAAGACTTATAGTAAATATTGTTGGGCATTTATTAAATTTAAAGAACTGTTAGTAAACAGTGTTGGGCATTTCATTCATGTGTTAGGCATTTATTTTTGTAAAGAACTTATAGTAAACAAATTACAATACTTACCTTACCATTACTTACCTTACTGTTACTTACCTTACCTTTACTTACCTTTACTAATAACTTGTATTATTTCACAGGTACGGTTGTGGTGGAGCCCCGGAATGTGTCCGACGACGATGACGACGACGACAAGGATGAAGAAGTGGATGATGCCGTTCCACGAGCCCGCAAGAGGATACGGACTACCACTGCTCCAAGGACATGGAAGGAGGATATCGACATCCCACCACTCCCGGATTTCGTTCACCTGGCTCCAACCCACATCCTCTCACCTTTCGAATATTTTGAACGGCTCTTCTTCTTGGACCTGGTGGGCCACATAGTCTACCAAACTAACCTCTATGCTCGGCAGAAGGACGTCAACACAACGTTCAGCACAGACAAACACGAGTTCATGGTGTTCATTGGGATCCTGATCTACATGGGAATATGTAGCCTGCCGAGCACAGAGGATTACTGGGCCATGGAGACCAGGGTGCCTCAAGTAGACTGAAGTCATATCTTCCAAACGCTTCAGGCTACTGAGATCCCTCCTACACTTCAATGACAACGAGTATGCCAGGACGTCCATAGACAGGTTTTACAAGATAAGGCCAGTCATCGCATGCATCACAAAGCAGTTCCTCCAGGTCGACGCTACACCAGTACAGTCCATTGATGAGGTGATGGTGGCCTAGAAGGAGAAGAGACCTGGTAACCTGAGGCAATGCATCAAGACCAAAACAGACAAGTGGGGCTTCAAACTTTTCTGCAGAGGTATTATCGATGGGTTTGTACATGAAATTCTTATGTACCAGGGCGAGCCCACCTTCCCAGCTCATCATACCCTCCTTGCTTAAGATGAGCAGCAGATGTGGGTCAGCAGCAGGACCGTGGTAGTCCTTGTCAAGACCCTCAAGGAACCCACTAAGAGTTTTGTGTATGCTGACAACTTCTTCACAAGCTTTGTGTTAGTGGAATACTTGCTGGAAAAGTATGGCTGCAGGTATGTTGGCACAGCAAGAGCCAATCGCATTGAAAAGCCCACTCTAGTGGCTGTCAAGGAAATGGACAAGTAGTCGGTGCCCCGTGGAACTCTGGACTATTGTTCTTCCAATGGTATACTTGCTGCACGGTGGAAGGACAACCAGGTTGTCACAGTCCTGTCCTCCGATGCTGGCATTGAACCCATATCCACAGTCTCCAGGTACGACAAGCAAGCCAAGGAGAAGAAGGAAGTGAAATGCCCAAACGTCATCAAAAAGTACAATGGAAGGATGGGGGGATTGATAAAAGCGGCATGCTCACCCACCTGTACAGCACACCCATGAGAGCGAGAAGGTGGTATATCTTTAGATATAGTGTGGACATTTGTATATGTAATGCCTGGCTGCTCTACAAAAGGGACTGTGTCAGTTTGGGGGAAATAACAATGCCCCTGAAGAACTTTCGCCTGGACATCTCCAGGTTTATGTGATGCATCAAAGTATTGGCAGCGCGGGCCACGAGGAACTCCATCGACTCTCCAACGCCACCAATACCACTTCCGAGGAGAGGCCAGAGGAGTTCAATCCCAAGTCCTGTTGAGCGACAGGATCCCACCACCCATCACATGCCAAGAAGGGGGACATTCATCCGTCACGGTGGATGTGCGATACTTGTCAGGTCGCCCTGTGCCTGTCTGCCACCCGAAATTGCTTCGCTTTATTCCACAAGGAAGCATAAATAAATAAATATGTATGTAAATAGTGTAAAAAAAACTAATATGTAAGTGATTGTTTTAATTAAAGTGTATTTTTATATAAATCAAGGCAGTATTTCATTACACATTTATTCTAGTATGTAAGTAAAAGTTCACATTATTGCTAATTATACTTATTTATGTTGCTGACAATTATTTACCATCATATTAAGTTGAAATAAGACATATTTTTAGTGAAAAACATTACACCAAAACGGGCCAAACATTCCTGGCGGGATGTTCATGGTTACCAGTAAGGCGGGCGAGTAGCCTGTACGGGTTATATGTTTGACGGAACATTGCAACATTCAAGTGCACCAAACTGAATATTTTACAACAATAAAAATGTTTTAGAAACACCTCAATTTTCATGTCCTAAGAGGGTTTTTTGATATATCAGTTATTTCACCAAGTGCCTCTAAAGGGTTTAATTACCTTGTCCATGACTCCTAAGACTTTGCCAGCCATTGCAATGTTACCCTTGAAGTCTTTTCTATCTCGTCTCTCCACCTCTTGTCTGGTCTTCTCCTATCGTGCTTTCCTTCTCTGGGGGTCCAGTCGGTTAGTCTTTTACTCCACCTATTGTCCTCTCTTCATGCTATGTGTCCTACCCATCTCCCCTTATGCTCTTTAATAGTTTCTAGAATATCCTTGACTTTGTTTTGCTCTCTTACCCACGATGCTCTCTTCCTATCTCTAATTAGTGTTATTCCTAGCATTCATCTTTCTATTGCTCTTTGCAAAGCTTATTCTCCATTGTAGCCTATTTGTTAGTTTCCAAGTTTCGGATCCATAGATAACAGTTGGTAGCAAACAATGTTTATAAACTTTACGTTTCAGGCATATTGGAAGTGTATATATATATATATTCAACAGTGTTGAAACAGCTAACCAAGATGAATACCCATCCCCTTGATCAAGGGGAACGGTACCACCAGGGCTAGGGGTGTGTAAAATATAAACAAATAAACAGACAATCTCCACTAGAGTGAAACGATATTCCTATTCTTTCTTCTATTTAACAGTTGAGCTCTGGAACTCTCTCCCTGAATCCATCTTTCCCTCATCCCATGACTTACATTGCTTAAAGCTCCGTGTGCCCAGGCATGTTGGATTGAATATTCCTTGATTTTGGCCTTGTTATTCTTTCAACTCTGGGGAGGGCACTTGTCATAGGCAGTTTTGCTTTTTGGCTCCCTCATCCACATAAAAAAAAAAAAAAACACAAAAACAGAAAACCTGCTGGCTGGCTGGGACATACACACTCACATATTTAATTTTTCCTGTTCTCACTTTTTATTCTATATATGAAATAGCGTTTAAAATATGTTTGAACACTTTATTGAAATGCATAACATAAATTGACATAATTATATTCTCCCTTTTCTCAGGGGAAAAGTTCAGATTTATCCTGAATATTATAATACAATACATTGTGCATTCGATGTGTTAGAATGTAACAAAGTATAATACAGATACTAAATGTGTCAATAGTCTACCTGATATAATTTGAATTGATAACCCGAATAACATTGTTATGTTTATCATTAGTTACAATTAGGCATTTATTTTGTAAAGTGTTATTCTGATTAGAATATATTTTGCGTAATATGTTTTGTTAATTGGTGAAATATATTTGGTCTGTGTGCTAAACTGAATGTTTTGTGAACTAGTTCATCTTATTCCTAAGCGCTTCCAGAAGAAAGTGTATGGACAAGTATTCTTAAACACATATATTCAAGATTGATCTCTAGCTTGAATTTGTGAATGTGTCAAAGTTTGCGGAAAATGCAATTCCAAATAAATTATTGTCCAAAATTGTCCTTTATTTTCTCCATCTCTTCACCCCTACTTGATAATACTTTGTTAATTACCATACTGGTTATAAAGAAGATAATAGTATTAAAATAAATTAAATAAACTACTGACACATGTTAGTGATTGTTATACGATCTCTTTCACCCCCCCCCCCTCACCCCCCCCCCCCCCCTTTCACTCTCTCCAAGAATTATTAAGACCTGACCACCTCGTTTGAACAGTAAGGTCCGTATGGTCAGTGTATCAACATAAACGAACACCTCGTCCCTTTATAATAAAATAATGTACCCTGTAAATTCTGACCCTTGACGGGTGAAGTGACGGAGCGGGGCCGAGAGGGTTTATATTACCCAACCCCTTCTCCCTCATGTTTAGCACCATTAATTGTGTTAAAATTTTAAGACGTTCGCCCCATTAGTTTGGCTATTTTAATATATTTCGTCTCATTTCGTTGTTAATTATAAGACCTTTCTTTTCATTTAGGTGTTAATTTTGTCCTGGCAAACGATAGTGAGCCTTATATTTAGGACCCGGCCCTTGGCCAAGAAATGTTTCTAGCGAAAAATGTACAAGTACTGTACAGTATATCTCGAAAGAGGGTCTTGAGGGGAATTTTTTATGCTTGGTGAAGTGCTTGGGAGGAAACTGAAAATATTAGAGAATATATATACTGTATATATATATATATATGTATATATATATATATATATATATATATATATATATATATATATATATATATATATATATATACCGGTATAATATATATATATAAATATATATATATTCAGAATATATATATATATATATATATATATATATATAATATATATATATAGATATATATATATATATATCTATATATAAATATATATATATATATTATATATATATATATATATATATAGAATATATATATATATATATATATATATATACATATTAATCTATATATATATATATAGACATCTAAATATATACATATATATTATAAATATATATATATTCAGAATATATATATATATATATATTCAGTATATATAATATATATATATATATATATAATATATATATATATATATATATATATATATACAGTATATATATATATATATATATATATATATATATATATATCTATATATATATATATATATATATATATATATATATATATATATATATATATATATATATATATATATATATATATATATATATATATATATATATATATATATATATATATATATATATATATATATATATATATATATATATATATATATATAAATTAACAAATAAATACAACTCTCCCCTTAAGGGAACACCCTATTCTGTATCTCCATAAGGTGACTTTTTACAAGCAGGTTTGCCGCGCTATTTCTCCACAAGGAAGGATTTGAACTTGATGATTTGTACATACTATGCCACGCCAAAATATAAGAATGTGCACAGTGAATTTGCAGAGATGAGCTATCCCTTTAAGGATTTGGGTTACGCATTTGTTTTCTGTTTTCTGACTATTATTAGACGATTGTATTCAAATTAGGAAGAGTACATGGAAGTCCGAGGGTTATTTGAGATACATGTTTACCCTTTTAATCCCACGGATCCTTCCTCAGCTGTATAAAATCGTCTATTGATAGCCAGAATATACTGTCAAAGTTCGTCACAATCTTCAGAGGGTTAACATTAGGATGGTGATGTTTTATGGTGGAGTGGATATGCAATACAAACACTGTACAGTTGCCTACATAAGTTCTGTTCGGTTCTGTGATCTTATACGTGGAAATAATATATGTGCATGATTGAATTACGAGTTTAGTTTCTTATGAAGAGATTAACGTATCTGATTAGTCAAATGATAATCAAAAGAAACCATACTTGGAGTTGATTCATATTAATATTACTTTTATACATAAGATCACGACGAGGAACGGACATTATATGGATAACCGTACATCCGGTTGAACAAAATTGAGGTAAAACGTGGATTATTATTTATTGCGTACATTTTAGGAATAATAAACTGACAATCTTCAATCTATCTATCTTTTGCCAGACACCTCAGTCCCCAAGGAGGTGACTACGAACGAATCGCCCCCATGGTCCTCTGTCGTCTGTCAGCCGGCGCCCCTCCTCCCACCCCACATCACTTCCACTCATATCAATCCTTTCATCTCTTTCTCGGTCTACCCATTCTGCCCTTCCACCTCACTCTCATACACTCTTTTCATAATTATCTCACTCACCATATGCTCCACATGACCGAACCACCTCAAGGTGTTCCTCTTCACACTCTCCAGCACATATACACACCACATTGCACTCATACCTACTCAATCGTCTGGTTTTCCATGAAACGCCACACGCACTTCTCAAGTAACTCATTCGACCGTTCTCAACAACTTCCACGCTTCACTACCAGACGTCAATGTTGAGATCACTTCACTATCATGCTTTGACTTCTTTACTTCCATGTTCACCTCCCTAGTACTAGCTATTGCTTTCAGTGTACCTACAACCTTCCTTCACTGTAGCATAGTCTCTTGCACTTCATCCTCCAAACTTACATCATTATTCATAACACTAACCATGTACTTAAATGACCTGATATTTTGCATTACCTGGCCATTCAACCTTATTTCACATTCTGTAACTGCATGCTCATTAAAGACCATAAACTTTGTCCTACAAAATTCGACATTCAGTTTCTGACAATTTTACGAACATATACATAATATAAAAACTTGTTGTCACACGGGTGGGTGGCCCAGGTTCGATCTCCCACCGAAGCACAGTAGGCTCACTGACTTACGGGTAGGGCTTTCCACACCCTTAGCTGCATCAGCGGACATTAGAGGTGCAGTAGACCAGCGTTGCATGTACAGTCGTCAGGATGAATTTGTTTCATTTTCCCTGTTAGTAGCACTGCACGGTTGAGAGCTATCCCCTCCACCTCTACTCCTTGTTGTTCCCATACCCCCAGCTAAACCCTCCCATTTTCTCTCCGACCCCAGTACTACACCCACTCTCCCTTCTCTCGCTCTCACCCAGCTAGGAGCTACTTCTGGGACCTCACCGATTAAATTTATTCTGAAAACCTGATGAAGGAATGAAGTATTTCACACACATCTCTCGACCACCATCTCCTGCATATTAAACATATGAACTAAACAAAACCTAACCTGAAGCTGCTAATTACTACCGTTATTAGTAGGGTTAACTGTATAATGATATGGATATACCATGTATGAGGGGTAGAAATACACACTTGTATAGTTATATATTATAAGGTATAATGAGATTATTTGGTTATACACGAAAATGCTATGCAGAGTGGTTTTGTAGTAGAAGAATTATTGATCAGTTCAATATTATAACTCTTGTAGTTAGTCTGGGATATAATAAATGAGCGTTATATAGCTATTTAGTATTTATTCTTAACAGGTGTGAATTCAAATTATCTTGAAACTTATCTCAAGAGAATAAGCTTGAATAGGCATGAAGCTTTCAATAGTATTATGTGGAGTAGATACCCTACGTCTTGCCATTACTCAGGGAGAATTTTACGCAATTTGCTATGTTTCAACCCATATTGCTACATAGCCTGTGGGGAGATTGTAGGCACCAATCGATCAGGGCTAGACCCAGGTGAGGTTATAGGCATGTGATAAAGAGTCGCTGGAACTCCTGTTTCATTTGTTTGGCCTCTCTTACTGATTTTCTTTGTGCCTCATTTACACTGAGAGCAATCCAGCTAGCTCTCACAAACACCTCCTCCTTCTATCCACTTCACTAAACAAAACATGCACACCACACTTCATTCCTCTACACCAACATATTTTAAAATGATGAATTTCAGCCCAGCCTTGGAGTCCCCAGGGGGAAGGGGGGGGGGAGGGGGCATAAATGCCCCACACCCGACTGACCATCCCCTGACGACCCCACAACATTACCTGGACCTCGGCCTTTTACTCTTTCTATTGAGTTCTGCAACATTCGCGGACTTTCCTCTAACTTTCACTCTGTTGAACACCATCTCTCCTCCTACAAACCTGATCTTCTCTTCCTCACCGAAACTCAGGTGTCTGTAGCAACATCCAGCAACCCCTTCTCCATATCCTCCTACTTTCTCTATCCTATTTCAAAGCCAAAGGCGGATGTTGTGCATATGTGCACAACAAACTCACTTGCTCTTGTGTTCCCGATTTCGACTCCTCTGAATTCTCTACTTTATGGCTCAAACTTTCCTGTCATTCTCTTACTAAATATTTCTGTGCTGTCTATCTTTCCCCTAACTCTACCAACTTTTACAAATTCTTTGACTATTTAAACTCTACAGTGGAACACATTCTATCCATTTCTCCTTTCTCAGAAATCTCCATCTTAGGAGATTTCAACGTTCACCACCGCCAATAGCTCTCCTCTCTCACTACTGACCCACCTGGTGAACAAGCCTATGTCTTTTCTATCATAAATGACCTAGAGCAGTTAGTTCAGCAACCCACCCGTATCCCGGATCGCATCGGAGATCGGCCCAACATTCTTGGCTTGTTTCTAACTTCTAACCCTTCTTCTTATACTGTCGATCTTTTCTCTCCTTTGGGCTCCTCCGACCATAAACTTATCTCTGTCAACTGTACTATCTCTCCAGTACGGCCACCCGATCCTCCTAGCCGGCGGCGCTTGTGGCTCTGTGGCGCTGCCGACTGGGAGGCTCTCCGGCAGTACTTCTTTGATTTCCCATGGAATGATTTCTGCTTCCGTGGCCGGGGACCCTCGGAGAGTGCTGAATGCATTACCGAGGTAATCCTATCGGGCATGGAAGCATACATTCCATTCTCTTTCTCTTAGACTAATGCTAAAAAATCTTGGTTTAGTCAAGCCTGTTCTACTGCTGTCTGCAATAAAGAGGAAGCATTCAAATGGTACCGACGCCTTAAAACTCAAGACTCTCATTCTTTCTATGTTTCTGCCCGGAATCAAGCCAAATCTGTTCTTCGACTTGCCAAACACTCTTTCATCAATAATAAATGCACTGAACTATCCAACTCTAGCTCTTCCCAAGCTTTCTGGCATCTAGCCAAAAACCTCTCCAACAATTTCTCTTCCTCGTCTTTCCCTCCCCTTTCCCATTCTGATGGCACAAACATCACATCTTCCTCTGACAAAGCTAAACTCTTCGCTCAAACTTTTGCTAGAAACTCCTTCTTGGATGATTCCGGTGCTATTCCTCCCTCTCCACTCTCCTCTCTCTTACTTATGCCTAATATCCTAATCTCTTCTAAAGATGTACTTTCTACCCTCTCTGGGCTTAATACTAATAAGGCGTATGGTCCGGACGGTGTTCCTCCTGTTGTTCTCAAAAACTGTGCTTCCCTGCCTAGGCAAACTCTTTCGTCTCTGTCTATCCTCTAACGTCTTCCCTTCATGCTGGAAGTTTGCTCACATTCAATCTGTCCCAAAGAAGGGTGACCGCTCTCAACCCTCCAACTATCGTCCAATTGCTCTCATCTCATGTCTTTCTAAAGTATTTGAAACTATTCTTGCTTCCAAATTTCTTAAGCATTTTTCTTCTCATAATCTGCTTTCAGATCGCCAGTATGGCTTCCTTAAGGGTCGCTCTACTGGTGATCTTCTTTCATATCTTACTAACTCTTGGTAATCCTCCTTTCGGGACTTCGGTGAGACGTTTTCTATTGCACTAGACATATCGAAAGCCTTCGATAGAATCTGGAACAAATCTTTAATTTCTAAACTACCCTCCTTCTGTTTCTATCCCTCCATCTGTGCCTTTGTCTCTAATTTCCTTTCCGGCCGTTCCATAGCCGCGGTTGTGGAAGGCCATTGTTCACTTCCTCACCCTATAAACTCCGGTGTTCCTCAGGGCTCTGTCCTATCTCCTATTCTCTTTCTAATTTTTATAAATGATCTCCTCAACTGTACTAAATTCCCATCCATTCATACGCAGACGACGACTCAACCTTACACTACTCTATTAGTTTTTCAGAACGCCCCAGCCAGCAATCCCTCAACGACAAACGTAATGAAGCCATAGAACTCTTAAATTTTGATCTAAATACTATCTCCAATTGGGGCAGATAAAAACCTTCTTACCTTTAATGCTTCCAAAACCCAATTTCTCCATCTATCTACCCGTAAGGAACTCCCAGCGGACTATCCCTTATTCTTCAACAATACAAAAATCAATCCTTCATCTTCTCTCAATATTCTTGGTGTCTCTTTTCTTCTGCTCTCAGTTGGAAGGACCATATTACCAGTCTTGCTAAGGCAGCCTCCCAGAAGCTGGGTGTGCTCAACCGCCTTAGGGGGTTCTTTTACCCTGCACAGCTTCTTGCTCTGTACAGGGGCATAGTGCGTCCTTGTATTGAGTATTGTTCACATGTGTGGGAAGGTTCCTCTCACACCGCTCTCCTAGACAAAGTTGAAAGGAAGGCCTTTCGTATCATTAACTCCCGTCCACTCACCAACTCTCTGCAATCTCTCTCTCCGCCGCAATGTTGCATCTCTCTCGCTATTCTATCGCTACTATAATAATCAGTGTTCCTCAGAGCTTTCCAAGTGTATACCACCTCCTATACGTAGGGCACGTGGTACCCGCTTGCAACTAAATCCCACCCCTACTCTGTGCAACTCTCCAACCCGAGAGTGAAACGTTACTCTCAGTCTTTCTTCTACTCAACAGCTGAGCTCTGGAACTCTCCCAGAATCAGTCTTTCCCTCTTCCTATGACTTAAATTGCTTCAAACTCCGTGTGTCCAGGCATTTTGGCTCGAACGTCCCTTGATTTTGGCCCTGTCACTCTTTCAACTATAGGGGAGGTACTCGCTATAGGCAGTTCTGCCTTTTGCCTCCCTCAATCACATAGAAAAAAAACAAAAACAAAACATAGTGAACGCCCCCCTTAACTTGGTTACAAAACAAGATACCTGATCCAATAGAGTAACCTTATGGCAAGGTGTTAAGGGTAAAGTGACAAAATGAATAAGTCCTTCTCTAATGTATGGGTGAGCGTAAGTGTTGAGGACATGGGAACTTTAAAATAAGACCCTCCCTAATGGATAGATGAACGTAAGAGTACCCGAGGGGTAGTTAATTAAAATAGGGCATATATATTGGTTATCAATCCTTCAGGATTATTAAACCTGTTTATGTCAAGTAATATTTTCAAGCCTGGAGCCTCTTTTCGAAAACCCCAGTACCTTGCCCTAGGGTAGTTCGTGTACAGTAGTTTTACATTATGGCCAATTAGGAAAACAATATGGCCTAATGATTGGGTAGATAGCTCCGTTAAGAGGATGAGTGTTGAGTTAGCGTAATGAAATCACATGGCCGACTCACTGGGAACATTCTCGGTAATAATGCATAGCATTTATTGGCAAATTGGCTGTTTACACTTAATGAGTCTTGAACTGTCTGGAAGCAGATATATTTGTGGTGAATATGATTAAGCAAATGTTTTGTTCTTGTATACAGTGCTAATAAGTATTGATATTAGTATTTAATAATTGTATAAAAAGAAATAATTCAAAATACTTGAATGGTTTACTTTGTGTGTTCATTGATGGGAGAGACTCATGGTGGAATTAACACAGACGGTCCTCGTTGTCTCAAACTTGTTACGTAGCCCAGACTGAGCCATTACAACGATGAAAATTAAATACAACTTCACGTGGGTTAGTTTGACAGCTATATTAGAGTATGATACAGTACTAAACCATCAGTACATCGGTATGAACCTTTCTGGGGTCAATGGTAAATTTATCGGTATGAGTACCTCGAGTCATATGTAAGGTTTTCAGCGAACATTTTCCCCCCTGTCTCTCTCTCTCCCTCTCTCTCTCTCTCTTTATTTCTTTCAAATTTAGTACAGCTAATACTTGACTCTGCCTATGATACATTGCATTCCTTCATTAGGTGTTCGGAATACATGCAATTGGTGAGGTCCAGAAGTAGCCCTTAACTGGGTGAGAGCGAGAGAAGGGAGGATGGATGTAGTTCTGGGGTCGGAGAGAAAATGGGAGGGTTTCGGTGGGGGTATGGTAACAACAAGGAGAGGAGGTGGAGGGGATACCTCTCCATCGTGCAGTACTACTAACGCTTGAGTCCAGGGAAACTGAAACAAATTAATCCTGATGACTGTACAAATGTATATGCTAGCACCTGGTCAACAAGATCAAACTGATTACACTGGTTACAGACTACATTCACACCTACAGACATTCCAGCAGTACAAGAGTATCCCACATGCACCCCCACACACTATGCACGCCAATGGGCGTTTGGGCATAACCCATCCAATCCCAGCGACGGCTACCAGCCGTCAGTAGATAAGTCACGCCCCAGTCCCAGCGATGGCTGGGAGCCATTAGCAATGTACTTTCCTTGTAACTGCCTGTATCAGGCTGTGCCTGGTACCACGACCGTTTGAGCACTGCTCTCGATATGGCAACACTTCTCAGCTTAAATACAACACTCTGAAGGCTGAGAGAGCAAGGCTTTCTTCATCTCTTGAGGTGGAAGGTTGTTCTATCTTGCCATTTTGGCAACATTGCTTGGGACTTGGGGGGACTTTTATTACTGTATCCTACGGTACAGTAGGGGTTAAGTGCCCCTCCCTCGTGAACAGGTACAAGCTAAATAATGGAGTGCGTTGCCTCGGCATATGGAAGCATATGAAGGCGATTCATTCACGGCCACCCAATCACGGGGATTACGGCGTCTGATAGAAAACCATAAACCTGCCCTATATACCAGTTCAAACTTTCCAGCAAACTGTGTGTCAATAGGGAGACCAATGTTTACCCCAGGGATGGCTGGAAAACTTTACTAACAGTTCCCAGGGTGGAATAAAAGAGAGGGGAGGTGGGAACTGGTGTGTGTCAGCTGCTTAAGAGAGAGAGAGAGAGAGAGAGAGAGTTACATAGATACACAGACTGCACAGACCTTGCAGTCCCTACTAAGCAGTCCGGACTAAATTTTAATATGGGATTTACTACAAAGTGGAAGGTAAAAACAGCAAAGCAGAAGGCTCTCTTACCACCTACCCCTCCATCCGACCTTGGGTCGGCATGAAATTAAGAGGAACATGCCGTAAGGCCGCGTCATACAGAACTCGAATCCACCAGAACCCACCGGAATGAATTAAAAAATTAACATTTTAGCCACTTCTTCCCGATTCTGGTCTATTCTTGTACATGTTCTGGTTAGATTCTTGTCTATTCTTGTGATTCGAGTGATGTTATAGTCGTCACTCGATTGATCGAGTGAGTGAGCAAAAACTTAGTGCATGCGTTAACTTTCTAAGATTTATCGAGTGAAAAAACCGTTAAAAATTATCGAGTTACATTCTAGTCGTATTCTAGTCGCATTCTACCTATTCTAGTCATGTTCTGATGTCATTTTTATAGTAGATGCCGACTCGAATTACTTGAATGTAACTCGATGCCACTCGATAATGACCGGAAGTCAACTGGATGACAAGTTGATTATTCCACTTTAAAATTGAATGTAATGGAATGAGAGTTGAATATAACCCGAATTAAGAAGAATACAACTGGATGCCGACTAGAATATGACTGGTAGATGACTGCATACTTGCTTGATGTATCGAGTGTACACTGGATGTCGACTCGAACATGACTAGAAGTACTAGAATACAAGTGGAATCCAACTAGAGTTACTAGAAGGTAACTGGAATACAACCAGAATATAACTCGACTAGGTGCGGCCCCACGTGGGACATCATGCCACCAGTATCACCCCACCAGTACCTGTATGATAAGGTAAATATTATTAGTTATTAACATGCCTTCATCATTAACTTTGTCAATGTTAATTAGAGACACGAAAATTTTGTTTTTCTAAATTTCCATTTACGTCAAACTTTGAGTATATATAAGAACATTAAAACATAAGAAAATGGGAGTATGCAGAAAGCCGATTGGCCTAAGCAAGGCAGATCCCTGTCCCATCCAACCCAAATTACAAAGCCCAATTATAGGCTCAACACTCTAATCCCCTGAGGATCATCTGAGATTACGCACCCGGCTGATCCCCCTTAACTTTGAACGAAAATTGAAGTCTATTTAAAACATACATTTTCCAGACATTTACTACTTTACAGATAATTATATCCGAATTCTTACACTTTGTTAACCACTATTAATATTAAAAATGTTAACTTGCAACACATTGTTGTAAATAAGGCAGAGTAATGTTTATGTACTAAAAATTGTATTGCTCATTTTGTTCCTCATCGAGTCACCTTCTGCCTATTCGAGTCACGTTCCACTTACGTTCGAGTTACGTTCAACTTAGTTCCACTTACGTTCGACTTAACTTTATGTAATTCTGGTCATGATAGACTGACATTCCGGTCTCATTCTGGTCATTCGAGTTGCATTCGACTTGGGATCGAATAGTCTTCTTTCCACATCCGGTTTCCTTCGAGTCACTTACTGGTTAACATCGACTCATATTTGGGTTACATTCGAGTCCATCGAGTTACGTTCGAGTTACATTCCGGTCATTGACGGGTCGCATTCTACTCTGAAGTCATACTCGATTAAGGCCGCATAATTCTCGTCAATTCTGGTGAAAAGTTCGATTCCAGTGGGTTCTGGTGGATTAGAGTTCTGTATGACGCAGCCTTTAGGCTGGGATATTGTTCTACCGAAAAATTCACAAATCAATCTCTGAGGGGGTCTTGGGTGTATTTTATAAAGTAATAAAGGTGAAGGGAGCAAACTAATACAAAATACTTAATAGATAAATTATATACATACATATTAAACAAATACACAAATCTATACAAAAATTGCCCACGCCATCACTCCCTCCCCCCCCAGAGTTCAGTATATTGAAGGAGCACCTGAACCGAACAGATACGAGAAGGGAGCACCACGACGTCTACTAATAAATACGACATAAGAAAAAAAAAAAAAAAAAAATTATAACTCAAATATTTTAACAAGTCCAACTATAGAATGTAAGGTATCTTATGCCCCTTTCCCACTGGTGAGACAAGTCACGATTTTCGTCACCGAAACCAATAAATTGGCACATTCGTGACATGTCTCAACACCTCTCATAAAAAATCGTTTGACTCTCAAGGCCTCTCAGGCCTGACAAGGGCCCTCCCGGGTCGGTCGCACAATGTTCGCACAGTTCAAAATTTTGGACGAGGACTCACGATGATCGGTTACCCTCGCAAGCATCGTCAAGCATTGCCGAAGGGTTTCTGCGATCATCTGCGACATCGGCGAGACATCGCGGATGGTTTCGCACAAAAAAACTTTTGCAACGCTGCATGGATACTCACCCATACTCACCGTCGCCGATGCTCTCAGATGTTCCAGGAACATCGACGATACCAAAGAGCACCTTCGGCCGATGCTCTCAGATGTTCCGGGAACATGACGATGCCAAAGAGCACCTTCGGCAGGTGGGTAAAAAAAAATGATTAGGCTAGTGAGATATCTTTCACCTACGGTGAAATTCCACATATTGTTATTTTTGTTGTTGTTCTTAATGAAATCTTATAGAATAACATTTCCTCTTGCCGTTCATGAAAACAAAACAATATAAAAAACAATTATTATGGGTGAAAACCGACTGAGAGTTAGGGCAAATACAGGCGGACTGATGATATGCCTTCACCTACGTGAAATTCCACATATTGTTATTTTTGTTGTTGTTGTTGATGAAATCTTATAGAATAACCTTTCCTCTTGCCGTTCATGAAAACAAAAAAATATAAAAAACAATTATTATGAGTGAAAACCGACTGAGAGTTAGGGCAAATACGGGCGGACTGATGATATGCCTTCACCTACGGTGAAATTCCACATATTGTTATTTTTGTTGTTGTTGTTGATGAAATCTTATAGAATAACCTTTCCTCTTGCCGTTCATGAAAACAAAACAATATAAAAAACAGTTATTATTGGTGAAAACAGACAGAGTTAATATTTTGCTGCGGAATGGATTCTATAAGAGCGAAAAACTATCGCTATAGATTTATTTCTATAAAATCCAATAATGATGATAGAATAATCTAAACACCGCCATCATGTTTCAGCGGACATATATATATATATATATATATATATATATATATATATATATATATATATATATATTTGTGTTTTGTGAGTAAGCTAAATTTGTATATTTTTCGATAGAAAAATGTCTCCGGCGAAGCCGGATTTCTCCATACAATGCTGGCTCCCTATCGCTCGCCAGGAAGAAATCGACACCTGGATGGGGATAAACGTCTTAAAACAGTAGGCTGAACGGGGCCGAACGGATACAAGGCAAAGAGAGAGGGAGAGAAATAGAAAAAACGGGGCCGAACGGATACAAGGCAAAGAGAGAGGGAGAAATAGAAAAAAAATAAAAAAACGAGGAGGGAGAGAAAGAGAAAACAACAAACAGCAGGTGGGCTCAATGTTTGCGTTACGGCTTAACAATTGAGCTCACCTCGCTTTTTTTAGTTTACTCTTTCTCTCTCTCTCGCTCCTCGTTTTTTTGTTATTTCTATTTCTCTCCCTCTCTCTTTGCCTTGTATCCGTTCGGCCCCGTTCAGCCTACTGTTTTAAGACTTTTACCCACATCCAGGTTTCAATACTTTCCTGGTGAGCGGTAGCGAGCCAACATATATATTTTTTGTTTTGAGAGCAAGCTAAATTTGTACATTATTTGATAGAAAAATGACTCCGGCGAAGCATTGCCAACCTCCGAATTAAGGGGAGATGGGTCGTTTTTCTGGTCCCCTTTCTTCCTCATGGTTAACCCCATTAGTTTTCATATTTTATGACGTTCGGCCCATTAGTTTGGCGTGATATGCTAATTCCATTCTGCAATTAGCACATTCACGTTACATTCGCTCAGCTGCGCACACCTCGACGATCTCGCCGACGTATGTGCGATGCCAACGCCGATGTTCGACGATGAATCTGAATCGCAATAATTTGTGCCTTAACCCTTATTTAGCGGGTGGTAAGGTATTTTACACTGTACCGCTCAGCGGGCATAATCCCGAAATATTCGCTCAATTTCACTCACCCTAGCGCCGTTACTATGGCTCCAATGCGAACGAAACGATCATTTTTGGAAAGAGCAACTCTTTGTCTCCCCATATAAGTCTATGAATGGATGTTATGAATGAGTGTGGAGGGTGGGAAGAGGTGAGGAAGAGGAGGTACTTTTTGGTCTATTTCCCGGGCGCGTTTGGTTGCCTTTGCTTTGGCCTGACTTCGGCCTCTCGCGCGTCTACTATTCCTTTGGTAATCGGTCTTATTTTTCTCTTATTTCTCCTTATTTCTGTATTCTCTCTCTCTCTCTCACTCCTGTCTGTCTGTCTGTCTGTCTCTCTCTCTCTCTCTCTCTGGCTCGCTTGCTTTCCCTCTCTCGCGCGCTCTATCTCTCTCTCTCTCTCTTCCTCATCCGTATATGTAATTCTCATTATTATTTTCTCTAATCTCTCTCACTCCTCCTGTCTGTCTCTCTGGCTCGCTCGCTTTCCCTCTCTTGTGCTCCCTTTCTCTCTTCCTCATCCGTATATGTATTTCTCATTATTATTTTCTCTAACTAATCCCTCTATTTCATTTATTTGCTTGTAATATTTCTGTATTATATCTTTTTCACTCTTTCTTCAGTTCAGTTTCTGTATTCTCTCTATATGGTGGGAATGGTATTTCGTATGAGGGATGTGCAGCACAAATATTCAATCTTTCGTTGTTTGGTTGTTTGTATTACCGTAAGAAATTTACTGAACGCCTGCAAATAATATGCTATAAAATGCTTGCAATCAAACTCTCAAGCAATTTCAAGGTCACATGCAATTATAAATGTAGGCTATAGGTAGACCCAGAGAGGAAGAGACAAGAGAGAGAGAGTGTCGTGATAATATAACATTGTTACATAATTATGTATCATATATATATGAAAAAATTATATATACGGTAGGCCTACATCTGTTCCCCACAATCATATAATGCCAAGCACAAATATTCAATCTTTCATTGTTTGTATTACCGTAAGAAATTTACTGAACGCCTGCAAATAATACGCTATAAAATGTTTGCAATCTCTCTATTTTCTCTAATCTCTCTCACTCCTCCTGTCTCTCTCTCTCTCTCTCTCTCTGGCTCGCTCGCTTTCCCTCTTCCTCATCCGTATTATGTATTTCTCATTATTATTTTCTCTAACTAATCCCTCTATTTCATTTATTTGCTTGTAATATTTTTGTATTATTATATCTTTTTCACTCTTTCTTCAGTTCAGTTTCTGCATTCTCTCTCTCTCTCTCTCTCTGTTTCGCTTGCTTTGCAGGTACTTTGTTTTTGTTTTATATATAATATATAATAATTTACTTATCATTACTTACTATATCGTATAAACAATAGTAGGTAGCCAACTTACCATAATACCGATACACCAAACCGATCTGCATGCGGTTTTGTTTATCACCTGATTACTAAAGTGCCACCATTATTGATTTTCTTGGAGCCGACTCGAGCGGGAGGGTTACCAATTGAAGTTAAATCCGCTAGCATATATTGTTAGATGTAAGACATGATAAATACCACTAGAAATATGAATTGGCAAAATCCATATAATATCACTTCGAAATTGTTCTGAAATTTCAAAACAAAACCGCTAGTGTAAGTCATTGCTGCTAGATCGAAGTAAAGGTCTCTAGATTTAGCGGAAGTCGCTATACGTATTGGCAGTACTGCACACTGATTAATTTCATTCATTCATTTTCTATTGAGCTCGTCCTGGAATCTTTACAACTCTGAATCTTACGATTGCCGACGGCGATACGTTGTTGACATTGTTGTTGATGTTCCAGTGGAGGGATGAACAAAATATTTTCCTTGTCCAATAATAGTTATTTCATAGTCCCACAGGACTTATTTTGATATATTTATCAAATTTATTGAACGCCTGAAAATAATACGCTATAAAATGCTTGCAATCAAACTTTGAAGCAATTACAAGGTCACATGCAATTATAAAAAGGTATATTGTAGACCACAATCTTCGCCAAGCTTCGTTGTTGCTTGTATTATCGTGAGAAATGTACCATACACCTTGGTTATCGTGAGAAATTTACCGAACGCCTGCAAATAATACGCTATAAAATGCTTGCAATCAAACTCTCAAGCAATTTCAATGTCACATGCAGTATAGGTAGACCCAGAGAGGAAGAGACATACAGAGAGAGGGGAGGTCAAAAACATCTGCTAGGTGTGATTTCCCCTGGGAGGGAAGAGATTAGTTAGGGGCGTGCCCTGGCCTACATCAGACAAAGAGAGTACAAAGGAGTACAAACAAAGAGAGTGAGACAGAGAGAGAGAGAGAGAGAGTCGTGATAATATAAAAATGTTACACATGTATCATATATATGAAAACATAATATATACGGTAGGCCTACATCTGTTCCCCACAATCATATAATGCCAAGCACAAATATTCAATCTTTCGTTGTTTGTATTACCGTAAGAAATTTACCGAACGCCTGCAAATAATACGCTATAAAATGCAAAGGAAATTTCTTGTAGAGTGCAATTTTGAGGACGTAATGTGCTCTGATAGAGAGCGGAGCAGTGATTAGGAGCATAAATTACCTCAAGACCGCTCGCCACACCGGGAATTATATAAGGAAATTACCGTATTTTAGGGTTTTTGCACTCGTGTTTTACGATCGTCGAAAGACAACCAATGATCGTAAAAGGATGGTTCGGGTTTCATTGGAAAGCTCAATTTACGCACTTTCAGGATACATACTTGTATTACGCTCTGGGTCTTGTTTATGCATGAAAAAGAGCACGGAACAACCCCATTTAGGGTAAAACAAAAAACCCGCTGGGCGGCACAGTGAAATATACTCCACCAGCCGCTCGTAAGGTGATAAAATGCTTGCAATCACATTTTCAAGCAATTATAAAATATAAATTGTACTTACCAACACCCACACCAGTATGTTCTTCGTCAGGAACGTCTCCAATTTGATCAAGGGTCTGTCCAATATCAACCACAACATCCACCCCACGCAAATTATGCTTGGGGTGAAAGCCTATGATCGGGTTATTTTCGTCTTTCGAGTCATCCACACTACCAAAACTCTCACCCAGACCTTCGACGGTTTCATCCAACAGCTTATTAGAAAGTTCTGAAGAGTTCAGCATGATATCTAGTTCCTGGGTGGTAAGCCGGGCGTGGTTAGTAGGGTGGCGCGACGCACTAGGGATGGCGGCCACCGAATCGAACCCGGGCAAATCTTGACCTTCCATTATGGCTGCTAAGGGGTCACTTAGTGATGGTCACGCAGTGGGGATGTGTGGGTGGGCCCTTGTAGTACACCGCCTGACCACCAAGTTTCGCTTTCCATCTAAATTAGGGCGGGAATACGCCCACGGACTTAAGTCCGACCCCGCCATTTAGTCCAATTTTCTCGTATCAGACTTAAGTCCGACCCCGCTAAATAAGGGTTAATGGTCTAAGTGGCCATAGCCAAAATGGCTACACTATATTCCTTCTGTACTTTCTCCATGCCCGATAAGATACATGATATTTTGATATATGTGGCACGGCCCTTGTATCCAACACAATACCCTGCGTGCAACCCCGCTCGAACCCCGCACAACGTTGCTTGCAACTTTAATTATTATTATTATTATTAATATTATTATTATTATTCACAACTTGAGGTTGGGATTCCCTGTGTGCAGTAAGTATCCCAATGATAACAAGGAATATAATAATTCTTTGTGGAGCCTGCATCGAGAATTTAGGAATTTACTGAGAAAAATTGTTCAGTTATTGAGATATAGTGTTTAACCCTCCGGGCCCGGGGTGGTCCGCCAAAGGACTGTCGCCCGTACCCGGGCGAAATGGCCGAAAAACGTCTAGGCCTAGGCTAGATATACTTGGAGATATACTTGGAGATATACTTGGTGTTAATGACTCGTATTTGACTGAGCGAGAATTAAATGACATCTCTATAACCCGAGTTGTGTGGTGAAACATGTAAACATCCTTGTATGGTATTCTGGAATATGGATCATGCGACTTGTGCATGATTTTAATTACAGTCTCCAAGTACGATTTCCCTGGCTAATATAAATAGGAAAAGGTTAAGTTTCCTTTATCACGCTGTGGTGTAGTGGACTAAAGCTTGGACACTCGTCCTCAATGTCGGAGGTTCGAGTCAGGCTGGGAGTATGCATAATATATATATATATATATATATATATATATATATATATATATATATATATATATATATATATATATATATATATATATATATATATATATATATATATATAGAGAGAGAGAGAGAGAGAGAGGGAGTTGGTTCAAATTTCGAGGAGTGCAATTGGAAAATATTATTGGGTTGGATTTTATGGTGTACTTTTTATCCGACTAGCTCTTAACCCTTCCAGCCCGGGTGTCCTGTTAAAAGGCAACCACAAAAGAAGGGCAGGAGCCCGGGTGTCCTGTTACTAGGCAGTAAGCTTGAAAGCCTATTCAGCTTGGTCTGAACGCCGTGCGTCCGACGCATGTAAACAAAGCCGATCGTTGCGTCACCGCACCTCCGAAAACAATAAGGAGACGTCGGATCAATGTTATTGTTGTGACGTCAGACGAACTTAGTGTGTGAAAAGCTCCGATATTGTCAACATCGCGGAAAAATTCGCTCCAATGAAATTGTCATCACAACTGAACCAGTTGACTTACAGAGCTCTACTCAACGCCAGTCTACAGATTGGAAACCGCACTACGTTTATAGATGCATGGGGAATTTCTAGAAGTTAAAATTTAAAAAAAAAACGGTAGCCTAGGCCTAGACGTTTTTCGGCCATTTCGCCCGGGTACGGGCGACAGTCCTTTGGCGGACCACCCCGGGCCCGGAGGGTTAAACACTATATCTCAATAACTGAACAATTTTTCTCAGTAAATTCCTAAATTCTCGATGCAGGCTCCACAAAGAATTATTATATTCCTTGTTATCATTGGGATACTTACTGCACACAGGGAATCCCAACCTCAAGTTGTGAATAATAATAATAATATTAATAATAATAATAATAATTAAAGTTGCAAGCAACGTTGTGCGGGGTTCGAGCGGGGTTGCACGCAGGGTATTGTGTTGGATACAAGGGCTGTGCCACATATATCAAAATATCATGTATCTTATCGGGCATGGAGAAAGTACAGAAGGAATATAGTGTAGCCATTTTGGCTATGGCCACTTAGACCATTAACCCTTATTTAGCGGGGTCGGACTTAAGTCTGATACGAGAAAATTGGATTAAATGGCGGGGTCGGACTTAAGTCCGTGGGCGTATTCCCGCCCTAATTTAGGTGGAAAGCGAAACTTGGTGGTCAGGCGGTGTACTACAAGGGCCCACCCACACATCCCCACTGCGTGACCGTGACTAAGTGACCCCTTAGCAGCCATAATGGAAGGTCAAGATTTGCCCGGGTTCGATTCGGTGGCCGCCATCCCTAGTGCGTCGCGCCACCCTACTAACCACGCCCGGCTTACCCCCAAGGAACTAGATATCATGCTGAACTCTTCAGAACTTTCTAATAAGCTGTTGGATGAAACCGTCGAAGGTCTGGGTGAGAGTTTTGGTAGTGTGGATGACTCGGAAGACGAAAATAACCCGATCATAGGCTTTCACCCCAAGCATAATTTGCGTGGGGTGGATGTTGTGGTTGATATTGGACAGACCCTTGATCAAATTGGAGACGTTCCTGACGAAGAACATACTGGTGTGGGTGTTGGTAAGTACAATTTATATTTTATAATTGCTTGAAAATGTGATTGCAAGCATTTTATCACCTTACGAGCGGCTGGTGGAGTATATTTCACTGTGCCGCCCAGCGGGTTTTTTGTTTTACCCTAAATGGGGTTGTTCCGTGCTCTTTTTCATGCATAAACAAGACCCAGAGCGTAATACAAGTATGTATCCTGAAAGTGCGTAAATTGAGCTTTCCAATGAAACCCGAACCATCCTTTTACGATCATTGGTTGTCTTTCGACGATCGTAAAACACGAGTGCAAAAACCCTAAAATACGGTAATTTCCTTATATAATTCCCGGTGTGGCGAGCGGTCTTGAGGTAATTTATGCTCCTAATCACCGCTCCGCTCTCTCTCAGAGCACATTACGTCCTCAAAATTGCACTCTACAAGAAATTTCCTTTGCATTTTATAGCGTATTATTTGCAGGCGTTCGGTAAATTTCTTACGGTAATACAAACAACGAAAGATTGAATATTTGTGCTTGGCATTATATGATTGTGGGGAACAGATGTAGGCCTACCGTATATATTATGTTTTCATATATATGATACATGTGTAACATTTTTATATTATCACGACTCTCTCTCTCTCTCTCTGTCTCACTCTCTTTGTTTGTACTCCTTTGTACTCTCTTTGTCTGATGTAGGCCAGGGCACGCCCCTAACTAATCTCTTCCCTCCCAGGGGAAATCACACCTAGCAGATGTTTTTGACCTCCCCTCTCTCTCTGTATGTCTCTTCCTCTCTGGGTCTACCTATACTGCATGTGACATTGAAATTGCTTGAGAGTTTGATTGCAAGCATTTTATAGCGTATTATTTGCAGGCGTTCGGTAAATTTCTCACGATAACCAAGGTGTATGGTACATTTCTCACGATAATACAAGCAACAACGAAGCTTGGCGAAGATTGTGGTCTACAATATACCTTTTTATAATTGCATGTGACCTTGTAATTGCTTCAAAGTTTGATTGCAAGCATTTTATAGCGTATTATTTTCAGGCGTTCAATAAATTTGATAAATATATCAAAATAAGTCCTGTGGGACTATGAAATAACTATTATTGGACAAGGAAAATATTTTGTTCATCCCTCCACTGGAACATCAACAACAATGTCAACAACGTATCGCCGTCGGCAATCGTAAGATTCAGAGTCGTAAAGATTCCAGGAGGAGCTCAATGGAAAATGAATGAATGAAATGAATCAGTGTGCAGTACTGCCAATACGTATAGCGACTTCCGCTAAATCTAGAGACCTTTACTTCGATCTAGCAGCAATGACTTACACTAGCGGTTTTGTTTTGAAATTTCAGAACAATTTCGAAGTGATATTATATGGATTTTGCCAATTCATATTTCTAGTGGTATTTATCATGTCTTACATCTAACAATATATGCTAGCGGATTTAACTTCAATTGGTAACCCTCCCGCTCGAGTCGGCTCCAAGAAAATCAATAATGGTGGCACTTTAGTAAACAGGTGATAAACAAAACCGCATGCGGATCGGTTTGGTGTATCGGTATTATGGTAAGTTGGCTACCTACTATTGTTTATACGATATAGTAAGTAATGATAAGTAAATTATTATATATTATATATAAAACAAAAACAAAGTTCCTGCAAAGCAAGCGAAACAGAGAGAGAGAGAGAGAGAGAGAATGCAGAAACTGAACTGAAGAAAGAGTGAAAAAGATATAATAATACAAAAAAATTACAAGCAAATAAATGAAATAGAGGGATTAGTTAGAGAAAATAATAATGAGAAATACATAATACGGATGAGGAAGAGGGAAAGCGAGCGAGCCAGAGAGAGAGAGAGAGAGAGAGACAGGAGGAGTGAGAGAGATTAGAGAAAATAGAGAGATTGCAAGCATTTTATAGCTTATTATTTGCAGGCGTTCAGTAAATTTCTTACGGTAATACAAACAATGAAAGATTGAATATTTGTGCTTGGCATTATATGATTGTGGGGAACAGATGTAGGCCTACCGTATATATTATTTTTTCATATATATATGATACATAATTATGTAACAATGTTATATTATCACGACACTCTCTCTCTCTCTTGTCTCTTCCTCTCTGGGTCTACCTATAGCCTACATTTATAATTGCATGTGACCTTGAAATTGCTTGAGAGTTTGATTGCAAGCATTTTATAGCGTATTATTTGCAGGCGTTCAGTAAATTTCTTACGGTAATACAAACAACCAAACAACGAAAGATTGAATATTTGTGCTGCACATCCCTCATACGAAATACCATTCCCACCGTATAGAGAGAATACAGAAACTGAACTGAAGAAAGAGTGAAAAAGATATAATAATACAGAAATATTACAAGCAAATAAATGAAATAGAGGGATTAGTTAGAGAAAATAATAATGAGAAATACATATACGGATGAGGAAGAGAGAAAGGGAGCACAAGAGAGGGAAAGCGAGCGAGCCAGAGAGACAGACAGGAGGAGTGAGAGAGATTAGAGAAAATAATAATGAGAATTACATATACGGATGAGGAAGAGAGAGAGAGAGAGATAGAGCGCGCGAGAGAGGGAAAGCAAGCGAGCCAGAGAGAGAGAGAGAGAGACAGACAGACAGACAGGAGTGAGAGAGAGAGAGAGAGAGAGAGAGAATACAGAAATAAGGAGAAATAAGAGAAAAATAAGACCGATTACCAAAGGAATAGTAGACGCGCGAGAGGCTGAAGTCAGGCCAAAGCGAACGCAACCCAACGCGCCCGGGAAATAGACCAAAAAGTACCTCCTCTTCCTCACCTCTTCCCACCCTCCACACTCATTCATAACATCCATTCATAGACTTATATGGGGAGATAAAGAGTTGCTCTTTCCAAAAATGATCGTTTCGTTCGCATTGGAGCCATAGTAACGGCGCTAGGGTGAGTGAAATTGAGCGAATATTTCGGGATTATGCCCGCTGAGCGGTACAGTGTAAAATACCTTACCACCCGCTAAATAAGGGTTAAGGCACAAATTATTGCGATTCAGATTCATCGTCGATCATCGGCGTTGGCATCGCACATACGTCAGCGAGATCGTCGAGGTGTGCGCAGCTGAGCGAATGTAACGTGAATGTGCTAATTGCAGAATGGAATTAGCATATCACGCCAAACTAATGGGCCGAACGTCATAAAATATGAAAACTAATGGGGTTAACCATGAGGAAGAAAGGGGACCAGAAAAACGACCCACATCCCCTTAATTCGGAGGTTGGCAATGCTTCGCCGGAGACATTTTTCTATCAAATAATGTACAAATTTAGCTTGCTCTCAAAACAAAAAATATATATGTTGGCTCGCTACCGCTCACCAGGAAAGTATTGAAACCTGGATGTGGGTAAAAGTCTTAAAACAGTAGGCTGAACGGGGCCGAACGGATACAAGGCAAAGAGAGAGGGAGAGAAATAGAAATAAAAAAAAAACGAGGAGCGAGAGAGAGAGAAAGAGTAAACTAAAAAAAGCGAGGTGAGCTCAATTGTTAAGCCGTAACGCAAACATTGAGCCCACCTGCTGTTTGTTGTTTTCTCTTTCTCTCCCTCCTCGTTTTTTTATTTTTTTTCTATTTCTCCCTCTCTCTTTGCCTTGTATCCGTTCGGCCCCGTTTTTTCTATTTCTCTCCCTCTCTCTTTGCCTTGTATCCGTTCGGCCCCGTTCAGCCTACTGTTTTAAGACGTTTATCCCCATCCAGGTGTCGATTTCTTCCTGGCGAGCGATAGGGAGCCAGCATTGTATGGAGAAATCCGGCTTCGCCGGAGACATTTTTCTATCGAAAAATATACAAATTTAGCTTACTCACAAAACACAAATATATATATATATATATATATATATATATGTCCGCTGAAACATGATGGCGGTGTTTAGATTATTCTATCATCATTATTGGATTTTATAGAAATAAATCTATAGCGATAGATTTCGCTCTTATAGAATCCATTCCGCAGCAAAATATTAACTCTGTCTGTTTTCACCAATAATAACTGTTTTTTATATTGTTTTGTTTTCATGAACGGCAAGAGGAAAGGTTATTCTATAAGATTTCATCAACAACAACAACAAAAATAACAATATGTGGAATTTCACGTAGGTGAAGGCATATCATCAGTCCGCCCGTATTTGCCCTAACTCTCAGTCGGTTTTCACCCATAATTGTTTTTTATATTGTTTTGTTTTCATGAACGGCAAGAGGAAAGGTTATTCTATAAGATTTCATCAACAACAACAACAAAAATAACAATATGTGGAATTTCACGTAGGTGAAGGCATATCATCAGTCCGCCCGTATTTGCCCTAACTCTCAGTCGGTTTTCACCCATAATAATTGTTTTTTATATTGTTTTGTTTTCATGAACGGCAAGAGGAAATGTTATTCTATAAGATTTCATCAAGAACAACAACAAAAATAACAATATGTGGAATTTCACCGTAGGTGAAAGATATCTCACTAGCCTAATCATTTTTTTTTTACCCACCTGCCGAAGGTGCTCTTTGGCATCGTCATGTTCCCGGAACATCTGAGAGCATCGGCCGAAGGTGCTCTTTGGTATCGTCGATGTTCCTGGAACATCTGAGAGCATCGGCGACGGTGAGTATGGGTGAGTATCCATGCAGCGTTGCAAAAGTTTTTTTGTGCGAAACCATCCGCGATGTCTCGCCGATGTCGCAGATGATCGCAGAAACCCTTCGGCCATGCTCGACGATGCTTGCGAGGGTAACCGATCATCGTGAGTCCTCGTCCAAAATTTTGAACTGTGCGAACATTGTGCGACCCGCGAGGGCCCTTGCGAGGCCTGAGAGGCCTTGAGAGTCAAACGATTTTTTATGAGAGGTGTTGAGACATGTCACGAATGTGCCAATTTATTGGTTTCGGTGACGAAAATCGTGACTTGTCTCACCAGTGGGAAAGGGGCATAAGATACCTTACATTCTATAGTTGGACTTGTTAAAATATTTGAGTTATAATTTTTAGTTTTGTTTTTTTCTTATGTCGTATTTATTAGTAGACATAACCGTGGTGCTCCCTTCTCGTATCTGTTCGGTTCAGGTGCTCCTTCAATATACTGAACTCTGGGGGGGGAGGGAGTGATGGCGTGGGCAATTTTTGTATAGATTTGTGTATTTGTTTAATATGTATGTATATAATTTATCTATTAAGTATTTTGTATTAGTTTGCTCCCTTCACCTTTATTACTTTATAAAATACCCCCAAGACCCCCTCAGAGATTGATTTGTGAATTTTTCGGTAGAACAATATCCCAGCCTAAAGGCTGCGTCATACAGAACTCTAATCCACCAGAACCCACTGGAATCGAACTTTTCACCAGAATTGACGAGAATTATGCAGCCTTAATCGAGTATGACTTCAGAGTAGAATGCGACCCGTCAATGACCGGAATGTAACTCGAACGTAACTCGATGGACTCGAATGTAACCCAAATATGAGTCGATGTTAACCAGTAAGTGACTCGAAGGAAACCGGATGTGGAAAGAAGACTATTCGATCCCAAGTCGAATGCAACTCGAATGACCAGAATGAGACCGGAATGTCAGTCTATCATGACCAGAATTACATAAAGTTAAGTCGAACGTAAGTGGAACTAAGTTGAACGTAACTCGAACGTAAGTGGAACGTGACTCGAATAGGCAGAAGGTGACTCGATGAGGAACAAAATGAGCAATACAATTTTTAGTACATAAACATTACTCTGCCTTATTTACAACAATGTGTTGCAAGTTAACATTTTTAACACCTTACGAGCGGCCTATGCGGTTTATTTATGTGTACCGCACAGCGGGGTGTTTTTAGCCAAAATAGGGCTGTTTACGTGATAATTTTCATGCCTAAATAAGACCCAGAACGTAAAACAAGTACCTATCCCTGAAAGGGCATAAACAGAGCTTTCGAATGACACCATAACGATCCTTGTATGATGGATAGTTTTCTTGCAATAACCGTGCAACGCGAGTGCAAAAAGCAGGTAATTCGGTACTTTCGGTACATAATTGAGTATGTAGCGAGTGAGAGAGGGAGGAGGGAGCTGAGATTTGTGTCAGTAGGTTCGCCGCGGTGGTCTGGAGCAGTCATACGCTCGCTAGTCTCCTGCCACCACTTGTCTCTCTCTCTCAGCCACATTACGTGCTGAAATTGCCACTCGAGTTATGTCGAGCGCCGCCACATAGTCCAGCTTTATTTAACTCGACTTATGTTGCTCGCCGCTAAATAAGGGTTAATATTAATAGTGGTTAACAAAGTGTAAGAATTCGGATATAATTATCTGTAAAGTAGTAAATGTCTGGAAAATGTATGTTTTAAATAGACTTCAATTTTCGTTCAAAGTTAAGGGGGATCAGCCGGGTGCGTAATCTCAGATGATCCTCAGGGGATTAGAGTGTTGAGCCTATAATTGGGCTTTGTAATTTGGGTTGGATGGGACAGGGATCTGCCTTGCTTAGGCCAATCGGCTTTCTGCATACTCCCATTTTCTTATGTTTTAATGTTCTTATATATACTCAAAGTTTGACGTAAATGGAAATTTAGAAAAACAAAATTTTCGTGTCTCTAATTAACATTGACAAAGTTAATGATGAAGGCATGTTAATAACTAATAATAATATTTACCTTATCATACAGGTACTGGTGGGGTGATACTGGTGGCATGATGTCCCACGTGGGGCCGCACCTAGTCGAGTTATATTCTGGTTGTATTCCAGTTACCTTCTAGTAACTCTAGTTGGATTCCACTTGTATTCTAGTACTTCTAGTCATGTTCGAGTCGACATCCAGTGTACACTCGATACATCAAGCAAGTATGCAGTCATCTACCAGTCATATTCTAGTCGGCATCCAGTTGTATTCTTCTTAATTCGGGTTATATTCAACTCTCATTCCATTACATTCAATTTTAAAGTGGAATAATCAACTTGTCATCCAGTTGACTTCCGGTCATTATCGAGTGGCATCGAGTTACATTCAAGTAATTCGAGTCGGCATCGACTATAAAAATTACATCAGAACATGACTAGAATAGGTAGAATGCGACTAGAATACGACTAGAATGTAACTCGATAATTTTTAACGGTTTTTTCACTCGATAAATCTTAGAAAGTTAACGCATGCACTAAGTTTTTGCTCACTCACTCGATCAATCGAGTGACAACTATAACATCACTCGAATCACAAGAATAGACAAGAATCTAACCAGAACATGTACAAGAATAGACCAGAATCGGGAAGAAGTGGCTAAAATTTTAATTTTTTAATTCATTCCGGTGGGTTCTGGTGGATTCGAGTTCTGTATGACGCGGCCTTACGGCATGTTCCTCTTAATTTCATGCCGACCCAAGGTCGGATGGAGGGGTAGGTGGTAAGAGAGCCTTCTGCTTTGCTGTTTTTACCTTCCACTTTGTAGTAAATCCCATATTAAAATTTAGTCCGGACTGCTTAGTAGGGACTGCAAGGTCTGTGCAGTCTGTGTATCTATGTAACTCTCTCTCTCTCTCTCTCTCTCTTAAGCAGCTGACACACACCAGTTCCCACCTCCCCTCTCTTTTATTCCACCCTGGGAACTGTTAGACCGTCGAAGGTCTGGGTGAGAGTTTTGGTAGTGTGGATGACTCGGAAGACGAAAATAACCCGATCATAGGCTTTCACCCCAAGCATAATTTGCGTGGGGTGGATGTTGTGGTTGATATTGGACAGACCCTTGAGCAAATTGGAGACGTTCCTGACGAAGAACATACTGGTGTGGGTGTTGGTAAGTACAATTTATATTTTATAATTGCTTGAAAATGTGATTGCAAGCATTTTATCACCTTACGAGCGGCTGGTGGAGTATATTTCACTGTGCCGCCCAGCGTTTTTTTTTTTTAACCCTAAATGGGGTTGTTCCGTGCTCTTTTTCATGCATAAACAAGACCCAGAGTGTAATACAAGTATGTATCCTGAAAGTGCGTAAATTGAGCTTTCCAATGACACCCGAACCATCTTTTTACGATCACTGGTTGTCTTTCATCGATCGTAAAACACGAGTACAAAAACCCTAAAATACGGTAATTTCCTTATATAATTCCCTGTGTGGCGAGCGGTCTTGAGGTAATTTATGCTCCTAACCACCACTCCGCTCTCTCTCAGAGCACATTACGTCCTCAAAATTGCACTCTACAAGAAATTTCCTTTGCATTTTATAGCGTATTATTTGCAGGCGTTCGGTAAATTTCTTACGGTAATACAAACAACGAAAGATTGAATATTTGTGCTTGGCATTATATGATTGTGGAGAACAGATGTAGGCCTACCGTATATATTATGTTTTCATATATATGATACATGTGTAACATTTTTATATTATCACGACTCTCTCTGTCTCTCTCTCTGTCTCACTCTCTTTGTTTGTACTCCTTTGTACTCTCTTTGTCTGATGTAGGCCAGGGCACACCCCTAACTAATCTCTTCCCTCCCAGGGGAAATCACACCTAGCAGATGTTTTTGACCTCCCCTCTCTCTCTGTCTGTCTCTTCCTCTCTGGGTCTACCTATACTGCATGTGACATTGAAATTGCTTCAGTTTGATTGCAAGCATTTTATAGCGTATTATTTGCAGGCGTTCGGTAAATTTATCACGATAACCAGGGTGTATGGTACATTTCTCACGATAATACAAGCAACAACGAAGGTTGGCGAAGATTGTGGTCTACAATATACCTTTTTATAATTGCATGTGACCTTGTAATTGCTTGAAAGTTTGATTGCAAGCATTTTATAGCGTATTATTTTCAGGCGTTCAATAAATTTGATAAATATATCAAAATAAGTCCTGTGGGACTATGAAATAGCTATTATTGGACAAGGAAAATATTTTGTTCATCCCTTCACTGGAACATCAACAACAATGTCAACAACGTATCGCCGTCGTCAATCGTAAGATTCAGAGTCGTAAAGATTCCAGGACGAGCTCAATAGAAAATGAATGAATGAAATGAATGAGTGTGCAGTACTGTCAATACGTATAGCGACTTCCGCTAGATCTAGAGACCTTTACTTCGATCTAGCAGCAATGACTTACACTAGCGGTTTTGTTTTGAAATTTCAGAACAATTTCGAAGTGATATTATATGGATTTTGCCAATTCATATTTCTAGTGGTATTTATCATGTCTTACATCTAACAATATATGCTAGCGGATTTAACTTCAATTGGTAACCCTCCCGCTCGAGTCGGCTCCAAGAAAATCGATAATGGTGGCACTTTAGTAAACAGGTGATAAACAAAACCGCATGCGGATCGGTTTGGTGTATCGGTATTATGGTAAGTTGGCTACCTACTATTGTTTATACGATATAGTAAGTAATGATAAGTAAATTATTATATATTATATATAAAACAAAAACAAAATTCCTGCAAAGCAAGCGAAACAGAGAGAGAGAGAGAGAGAATGCAGAAACTGAACTGAAGAAAGAGTGAAAAAGATATAATAATACAGAAATATTACAAGCAAATAAATGAAATAGAGGGATTAGTTAGAGAAAATAATAATGAGAAATACATAACACGGATGAGGAAGAGGGAAAGCGAGCGAGCCAGAGAGAGAGAGAGAGAGAGTGAGAGACACGAGGAGTGAGAGAGATTAGAGAAAATAGAGAGATTGCAAGCATTTTATAGCGTATTATTTGCAGGCGTTCAGTACATTTCTTACGGTAATACAAACAATGAAATATTGAATATTTGTGCTTGGCATTATATGATTGTGGGGAACAGATGTAGGCCTACCGTATATATTATTTTTCATATATATATGATACATATGTAACATTGTTATATTATCACAACACTCTCTCTCTCTCTCTCTCTTGTCTCTTCCTCTCTGGGTCTACCTATAGCCTACATTTATAATTGCATGTGACCTTGAAATTGCTTGAGAGTTTGATTGCAAGCATTTTATAGCGTATTATTTGCAGGCGTTCAGTAAATTTCTTACGGTAATACAAACAACCAAACAACGAAGGATTGAATATTTGTGCTGCACATCCCTCATACGAAATACCATTCCCACCGTATAGAGAGAATACAGAAACTGAACTGAAGAAAGAGTGAAAAAGATATAATAATACAGAAATATTACAAGCAAATAAATGAAATAGAGGGATTAGTTAGAGAAAATAATAATGAGAAATACATATACGGATGAGGAAGAGAGAAAGGGAGCACAAGAGAGGGAAAGCGAGCGAGCCAGAGAGACAGACAGACAGGAGGAGTGAGAGAGATTAGAGAAAATAATAATGAGAATTACATATACTGATGAGGAAGAGAGAGAGACAGAGCGCGCGAGAGAGGGAAAGCCAGTGAGCCAGAGAGAGAGAGAGAGAGAGAGATAGACAGACAGACAGACAGGAGTGAGAGAGAGAGAGAGAGAAAGAAAGAGAGAGAGAGAGAGAGAATATAGAAATAAGGAGAAATAAGAGAAAAATAAGACCGATTACCAAAGGAATAGTAGACGCGCGAGAGGCCGAAGTCAGGCCAAAGCGAACGCAACCGAACGCGCCCGGGAAATAGACCAAAAAGTACCTCCTCTTCCTCACCTCTTCCCACCCTCCACACTCATTCATAACATCCATTCATAGACTTATATGGGGAGACGAAGAGTTGCTCTTTCCAAAAATGATCGTTTCGTTCGCATTGGAGCCATAGTAACGGCGCTAGGGCGAGTGAAATTGAGCGAATATTTCGGGATTATGCCCGCTGAGCGGTACAGTGTAAAATACCTTACCACCCGCTAAATAAGGGTTAAGAAGTGTGGTTGTTTTGATTATTTGATAGGGTCACCATAAGGGTAATGGTGTGGCATTTTTTCTGTACAGAAGCTTGGCCTTTTTGATGGGGCTTCTTAGGAATGTGACCTTTTTCGTTAGCCATGGAGAAACTGCAGAGGTACAAATTATTATAAGCAACTTCATGTTAAAAATATCTTATATATTTTTGTTTAGCTTTACTTGGCATTTCTCTTCCTCTATGTATCTAGCAATTTAACCCCCTCAAACTCCTTATGACGCATGACGCGATGGTGTGGTAATTATCCCGGGCCGAAAAGCTCTAAAAGACGATCGAGTGATAACTCAAGCGAGCTTGAAATACGCAGGCGTTTCGTTCATGGTCACCCTTTCAGGGATCAAGGTGTCCGGCAATATATACCGATAGGCTATAGATAAATTCATTTTTGGGCTATTTCTTAGTCTATTTCTGTATAGTCTGTAATATTGGTTTCAACAATAGGAGTTCACTTTTACAATGCAACAGTTGTAATGAAATTGTTCATAACCGATGTACTTACGTTAACAGTAGAAACGAAGTTGAATGTGTTAAATGTAGGAACTCAGCTGTACAACATCGCGAAACCATTTGTTTTATTTGTGAATCACTCATAACACGACGTCAGAAGATCCAAAACTGTGTAAAGTGTAAACATGTAGCTCACATGAAGTGCATCTCTAAGAAGACCAACAGTGAAGAACGGGAATTCCTTTGCAATAAGTGTGCCTTGCATTCATTACCGAATATTAATGTAAATGATCCAAGTATTAACAACTCAGAATCCAGCCAGGACACATTAAAAATCAAAGATGAATAGCCTACAGAGTGTTCACCAACAAAGGGCTCCATCTTATCCACATTAACGCCAGATCATTGTACCATAAATTGTCAGAAATAAACTGGTTAGCTAATAAGGCCTAAGCTTCAATAATTGCAATCACAGAAACCTGGCTGGATTCAAGTATAAACGATGGTGAAATAAACATTCAAGGTTTCAATATGGTTAGGAATGATCGCAATAGGCATGGGGGAGGAGTATGTCTGTATGTAAAAAACAACCTCACACACACAACTAGGACCGACCTCCATGTAGAAAATCACAAAGCTCTGTGGATCGACCTACACCTGCCGAGGACAAGACCCATCACAATTGGGGTATGCTATAGGCCACCAGACGACACACAATTCTTGACCAAATTTGAACGAACTTTGTCATCGCTAGACCCTCGGAATGAATCCATCATACTAGGGGATTTTAACCTGTGTTACAAACAACGAAATAATAGGCTTGTACGAGAATATAGGCATATACTGACAATGCACAATCACAAACAACTCATCACAACCCCCACACGTATCTCTGAGAACACTGCCACAATAATAGACCACATAAACTGTAACAGAGAGGACAAAATATCCCAATCAGGGGTTATACAGACTGGGATAAGTGATCACTTCGTCACATATTGCACACGGAAAACCACAAAAATTACCCTAGAGAATCACAAGGTTATCAAAACAAGGTCACTCAGAAACTACAATAAAGAAACATTTCTGGACATTTTATGGAATACAGACTGGTCTCCAGTGTTTGGAAGTACAAACGTTAATGACGCATGGGTTGGCTTCAGAACCTTCATCACAAACATCCTAGACGAAATAGCTCCTCTGAAAGACATACGAATTAAAGCAAGGTCAGACCCATGGATCAACAATGACATACTACACCATCTGGAACACAGAGACAATCTGTTAAAAAGGCTAGCGAAACATAGACAGGATCAAGGTCTGAAACACGAGTTCAACAGGGCCAGGAATAAACTAAGTGGGAAAATGAAATCAGCGAAAACTAATTATTTTCACAATAAGGCAGAGGAATATCAGAATAACCCAAAGCAACTATGGAGGCACCTAAAAACAACAGGCTACAGCAACAAGACAAGGGATTCATCTAACAATAATATTGCTCTCACCATTAATGATCAGGTTTGCCACGATAAACGACAAATTTCAACCTACTTCAACTCCTTCTTCACTTCCATAGCAAACACACTTGCAAAGAACCTACCTCAACCTCTCAATAAATACACGACAACAACGGCCACCTTTCGTAATTTCTACAAAGATAAAGACATACACCCGAACACATTTGGATTGCAAAATGTTACACCAAAATACACTTTTGACGAGCTGTCTAACCTAAATGTACATAAAAGCACAGGACCAGACAAAATTCCTGCCAAATTTGTATGAGATGGAGCCATTGATATAGCAGGCTCCCTAACCCACATCATCAACTTGTCAATTAACACCAACACTGTACCTGCTGAACTGAAGGAAGCTATTGTAACCCCTCTATTCAAGAAAGGAAATAAACTAGAAGTTGGCAACTACAGACCAGTTAGCATATTATGTATTGTATCTAAAATCCTTGAAAGAGCGGTATACACCCAAATTGAACACTACCTCAAACAAAATGATCTATTCTATAAGTTTCAATCAGGTTTCAGATGCATGTACTCGACAGACTCCTGTCTCATCCACTTAACGGATCACATTCGTAAAGAAATGTCTAAAGGTAACTACACCGGTATGGTTCTTCTTGATCTACAAAAAGCGTTTGACACAGTAGACCATGATATCCTATGTAATAAACTACAAGCAATGGGCATAGGGTCTGTGAACTGGTTTAAATCTCATCTTAGTGGTAGAACCCAAAGAGTCAAAATTGATGATAATATATCTGATCCTATGCCAATTAACTGTGGGGTCCCGCAGGGAAGCATCCTTGGTCCCTTACTCTTTCTCTGTTATGTGAATGACATGGAACTGAGAGTCTCATGTAAATTATTACTGTATGCAGACGACAGCGTGCTTCTGGTTTCAGGAAAAGACCCAATAACTATTGTCGCTTCACTTTCCAAAGAACTAGAATCATGTAGTGAATGGCTAGTGGACAATAGACTATCTCTTCACCTGGGCAAGACGGAAGCCATCTTATGTGGAACAAAAAGCAAACTGAAATACATTGTGGGCTTCTCGGTCAACTGTAATGATATTCCTATCACAACAGTGTCACAAGTTAAATATCTTGGACTAAAACTGGACGCGAGTTTGTCAGGTGAAACAATTTTGGAATCTATCCTGGGTAAATGTAGAGCACGCATAACATACCTGTATAGACAGGTGGGATGCTTGCCCGCGGCGACCAAAAAGACCCTCTGCCAAGCGCTTGTTCAATGTCATTTTGACTATTCTGTGTCATCCTGGTACTCTGTATCATCTAAATCAGCACATCACAAACTTCAGGTCACTCAAAATAAAATGGTTAGGTTCATGCTGAACCTAGGACCCAGATCACATGTTGGCCAGGAACAACTTCAGTCACTAGGTATGCTCAATGTCTCTGACAGGGCCAAACAAATCAGGCTCACTAATGCCTTAAAAAAAAAATCTATGACAGAGCTCCAGAGTATCTAAAGAATGATTTTTTTTAAAGTAAATGAGACGAGAGGACATAATACAAGAAACAGGATGTTTAATTTTAAGGTCCCGAGAATCCAAGGACAGGGTAAGCATACATTCTTCTTCACTGCCATCAAAGACTGGAACGACCTACCCCAGACATTCCGTGAAAAGAGAACACTGTATTCCTTCAGACGTAGCCTGAAGGAACACCTGAACCGGACAGCTGCGAGAAGGGAGCACCAAGCTTATGTCTACTACTAAATACGACATAAGAGATAGACAAACCAAACTGAAATGATTACTGATTACGGTTTACTGATATTTACTATAGGATGTAAGGTATCTTAAAATAACCCCCTAGAAATACTTTCTCTAAAGTATCTTCTTTATCCTCACCATTTTCCCAGCTAACCTAATCCCACAAGGACCCCAATGGAAATACGCCTAACGGCCTTATTGGGCTATCCTTAGTTGGAATTATGCAAGGCTGGTACATGCAATATTTGTAACATACTATGTGGTACCAACTCTGTAAATTGCTAACTGAATAAATATTATTATTATTATTATTATTATTATTATTATTATTCTTCCATTTTATTTATCCTGTTAAAAGTGCTCGATTGATTTTTGTGCTAGTGTAGTTAGTATTTGGTGTAATTTTACATATTTCAGCTAAATCTGAAGAGCACATGTAATTTATTTGTGCATGTTCAGTAAGTATTGCTGGGTAAAGGGTTAACATATTCATCTTTTGGGGTATTTATTCTATGTTTTTATCATGTTTCTGTGATTGATTGAGTTTTGTGCTAATGTAGTTGGTATTTGGTATAATTTTACATATTTTAGACAAATCAGAAGCGCACATGCAATATATTTGGGCATTTTCAGTCAGTATTGCTGGGGAAACGGTTAACATACAGTATTCATCATAGGAAGGGAAGAGGATGTGTAGCTCAGATCTTTGCCCTGATATATGTTGTGGAGAAATATCTTGAGAAGGGACAGAAGTTGTATGCTGCCTTCATGGACTTGGAGAAGGCCTATGACAGAGTTGATAGAGAAGGTACCGGTATGTAGAAAGTACTTGGAATATACGGAGCAGATAGCAAGTTGCTGAAAGCAGTGAAAAGCGTGTATAAGGGTGCAAAGGTGTCGGTAAGTGTTGAGAATGAACAGAGCGAGTTCTTTGATCTGAATTTTGGGTTAAAGAAAGGGTGTGTGATGTCCCCGTGGTTGTTCAATATATACTGTACTGTATATGGATGGAGTCATAAAAGAAATGCAAGGATGAGCAGTGGATGTTGGTGTACCACTAATAAGGGAAGGCAACGAGTGGAATGACAGAGTTGATAGAGAAGGTATGTGGAAAGTACTGAGAATATATGGAGTAGATGGCAAGTTGCTGAAATCAGTGAAGAGTATGTATGAGAGTGCAAAGGTATCAGTACGTGTGAAGAATGAACAGAGGGAGTTCTTTGATCTGAATGTTTGGTAAAGCAAGGGTGTGTGATGTCCCGTTGGTTGTTCTATATACAGTATATGGATGGAGTCATAAAAGAAATACAAGGAAGAGCAGTGGATGTTTGTGTACTGCTGTTTGCTGACGATATGAATGGGAGTTGCAGGGTCTGGTAAATATGTTTGGAACAGTGTGCGAAAAATGGAATCTGAAGGTAAATGCGGGGAAGAGCAAGGTTATGGTCTTCGAAAGGGGTGAAGCCAAAGAGTGTGAGGTGAAGTTGAATGGTCAGGCTATGGAGATTGTCAGCTCATTTAAGTATCTTGGCAGTGTACAGAGTAAAGATGGGAGTATGGATGAAGAAGTGTGGGAGAGGGTGCAACAGGGGAAGAGGGTTGTAGGAATGCTGAAAGCAGTAACATGAAATAGGGTGGTCAGCATGGAACTGAAGAAGTCCTTGCATGACAGTGTGGTAATCCTGACACTGACTTACGGAAGCGAAGCATGGACGTTGTTGGAGAGATTCAAACCAAGAGTGAAAGGGATGGAAATGAGTTACTTGAGAAGTGTGTGCAGAGTTACATGGAGGGATAGACAGACGAATGAGGAAGTACGAGAGAGGTGTGGTGTGAATGTACTGGAAAGTGCGAAAAAGAACACCTTGAGATGGTTCGGCCATGTGGAATGTATGGGAAGCGAGAGAATGACTAAGAGAGTGTACGAGTGAGGTGGAAAGACAGAGGGAGAAATAAACCGAGAGAGAGGTGAAAGGATGGAGTTAAGAAGTATATGCGTGAAAGCGGTGCTGGATGGGAGGAGGGGCGTCGACTGACTGGGGACAGAGGTGCATAGGGGTGTTTCGTTCGTGGCCAATACTTCGGGGATCAAGGCGTCCGTCAATAGATAGAGAGATAAATTCATCTTTAGGGCTTTTCTTAAATTTTCTTTATCCTGTTAGTGTACTTTATTAAAAATGTTGGTAATGTAGTTGGTAATTGGTGTAATTTTACATATTTCTGATAAAGGATGTCAACAGAATACCAAATGATGAGCTGAAGAGACGTTTAGGTATAAAGAGTATTAGCGAGGAGATGCGTACAAGTAAACTGGGATGGTATGGACATGTGGAGAGAATGGATGAACAAAATTGGGTGAAAAGATGCAGGTCTGCGATTGTGGAGGGAGCTGTACCAAGGGGTGGACCGAGTAAGACCTGGGATCGGTCTATACGTGCCAATCTCAAATCCAAAAACTTGACAAGTAAAGCATCCCTTAACAGGGTTGTCTGGAACGCCGCCATTAGGAAAAGAGACTGAAACTGCACATCTGTGTGGAGCACTCAGTCTTAAAATGTTATGTACATATGTATGTATAAATCTGAAGAGCACATGCAATCTATTTAGGCTTTTCAGTCAGTATTGCTGGGTAAAGGGTTAACATATTAATCTTTTGGCGTATTTCTTCCATTTATTTATCCTGTTAGTGAGTTTTGTTGATTTCAGTGCTACTGTAGTGGTGTTTGGTGTAATTTTACATATTTTAGATAAATCTGAAGAGGACATGCAATATAATTGGGAATTTTCAGTCAGTATTGCTGGGGAAACGGTTAGCATACTGTAGTCATCTTAGGAAGGGAAGAGGATGTGTAGCTCAGATTTTTGCCCGGAAATGTGTTGTGGAGAAATATCTGGAGAAGCGACAAAAGTTGTATGCTGCATTTATGGAGTTGGAGAAGGCCTATGACAGAATTGATAGAGAAGGTATGTGGAAAGTACCGGTACTGAGAATATACGGAGTAGATGGCAAGTTGCTGAAAGCAATGAAGAGCATGTATGAGGGTGCAAAGGTGTCAGTATGTGTGGATAATTAACAGAGCGACTTCTTTAATCTGAATGTTGGGTTAAAGCTAGGGTGTGTGTGATCCCCATGGTTGTTTAATATATACCGGTACAGTATAAGGATGGAGTCACGAAAGAAATACAAGGAAGAGCAGCGGATGTTGGTGTACCGCTGATAAGGGAAGGAAACGAGTGGAAGTTGCCTCAACAGTACAGTACCGGTACTACTGTTGCTGACAACACAGTTCTGATGAGCGATAGTGAATGGGAGTTGCAGGGTCAGGTAAATATGTTTGGAACAGTGTGTGAAAAACGGAATCTGGAGGTAAATGCTAGGAAGAGCAATATTATGGTCTTTGAAAGGGGTGCAACCATAGAGTGTGAAGTGAGGTTGAACGGCTATGAAGAAATGTCAGCTCATTTAAGTATTTGGGCAGTGTGTTGAGTAAAGATGTGAGTAGGCCTATGGATGAAGAAGTGTGGGAGAAAGTGTAACAGGGGAAGAGCGTTGTAGGAACTCTGAAAGCAGTAAGAAGAAATAGGGTGGTCAGCATGGAAGTAAAGAAGTCCTTGCATGACAGTGTGGTAATCCCGACATTGACTTATGGGAGGGAAGCATGGACGTTTCTGACTGGGATTGATCATTGATAATCATCGGTTATGCTAGTTGGAAAATTAGTGGGGTAGAATGTAGAGTTCGGGTATACTGCCAGTCTTGTTTACACTACGCGGAGCGGCGGCGGACGCTGGCCATCATGTTCCCGTCTATTTGACTGCTTTTGGATACAATACTAGGTTGAGGGGGGTCACCCCCCCATGACATATTGTCATCATCATATATATTGCCAGCAGGAGGCAAATAACCAAAAAAAAACGCCTTCAAAATAGACGCGAACTAAATGCTGGTTCACACATAGCCGAGTCGATGCGCGAGTCCAACACGAGTGATGAAATTTTGCTATTCAGCAATGACTCGTCGATACTCCTCAACACTCGTATAGACTCGTGCTACGCTCATGTATACTCTTTGTTTACTCGACACACTCGTGGGTACTCGCCACGGGGTCCAAAAATTTCATGCATGCATGACATTTTTGGGCCCCGTGGCGAGTACCCACGAGTGTGGCCTAAATATGTGTAGACTCGTGTACATACGTGTTAACTCGTGTTTGACTCTGAATAACTCATCGTTAGTGGTGGGCGATACCAAGGATTTCATTTCGATACGATACCAAGTATTTTTTCACCCAGTATCGGTAGTATCGAGTACCGATACCAAGTACTTTTGTAGTCGGTATCGGTTAATATGAGTACTATACATTATTATGTTTTTTCCACCAACCAACTTCACCACTAAACTCAATTAATGAAATCAACAAATACATGTGGCACTCCAAGGACTCGAACCTAGGATACTCACATCGGAATTCTGCGCACTTATGCATTACGCTATCAAGACAGTTTTATATATAGTATATAGGAGAGTAATATGCACTTGTATGTATTTTACAGATCCTTTATTATATTTATTTAAAAAACGCTAACTTAAACAAAAGGCGAATGTAAAAGAATAAGAAAATAAATTGAATCTCTTAAGTAAAATTACTGATACCGGTAACAACACTGGTACCCGGTACAAAAATGGTAACTATAATAAATATAATCCGAAAACTTGTAAAATACTGCATTAAATCAAAATTCTATCACTTTGTGAAAAAATAAACACAATTAAAATATATAACTTGGATGAGAAATATTGCAATTAGTAATTCTTAGTATGTAACCAGTTAAATTTGTTTAGTTTTTTTTTTAATATCACAAGTGCATGGATGATCTTATTTGTTGCGAAGATAACTCTTTAAAAACAAAATTATGTTGACATTTTCTGACTTTAAACAGCTTCGTCTGTCACTAATAACTTGTCCAGCTTTGGAAAAGAGACGTTCTGAAGGCACTGATATCCCCACAATACCCATGTACTTTCTTGCCAACTTACTTAACCCTCTCACAATCTTATGACGCAGAGGTTGCCAGATTAGCAATAAGAAATAGATTACTCTCACTCTTATAATTACCTCTCCAAAATTAGTTTTCTGCCCACAGCTAACTCAAAGACAACTGCAGAGGTTGAAGTAAATAAAATAAAGGTTTATAAATACCCCCGACGGTAACAAAGGCTTTAAAGTATCCCTAATAGGCTCAAAAATTGCGTCAGGACGTGAAAGGGTTAAGTTGTTCACAGTCTGCTCCTTGGTTTTCCACCAGTCAAGAGGATCCTTTTCCCTAGCAATCATTGGTTCCTGTACATATCTCCTCATTTCAACATGAGTATCCGTTGTGGCAGTACGTTCCATTTTATTCTTATCTCGTGCTTCATCAAACAGTGCCCAAATGCCTAACTGGAGTCGTAGTAGAGGAATCGTGTGGGTCTTCCGTCTCACTTGCTACCATTTCGCTTGGTTGTGCCAGTTGAAGTTCACGTATGAGCTTTTCCTTTGTGACCTTGCTTGTTTCATTATTTTTGAAAGTGAGAGACTTGAATCGTGGGTCTAAGAATGTGCTTGCTGCGAGGGTGTAGTTCTGCTCAATATTCACAAAGGGCCGTCTACACTGCAGGACTAATTGACCTGCTAGTTCATTGTCTTTCTTTGACAGGTCTGCTGATGTTGTCAAAAGAAGAGTAGTGAGAGGAATTAATTTGGATAAGGATACATATTTCTCAGCAGATACTTCTCTTGTAACCTCTTTAAAGGGCTGGAGAGCTGTCATAGCCATTTGTATTTGATGTAGCTCATCTTCACTAAGGCACATTGCAGGTTTCCCAAGAATGCAAAGGGCAGTAGTGATAGCCTGAGTTTGTTCTAAGATCCTTTCCAGCATATAATATACTGAGTTCCATCTAGTAGCAACAGATATGATCAACTTGTGCCCAGGAATGTCATGCTGATGTTGGATTTCTTTGAGTTTATCAAGTGCCTTTGTACTGTGGTGAAAATATGAAACAATTGAGTTGCACTTCTGTAAAACTGGGCCCAAGTCTTGGATGGCATTCAGTGAATCTTGCACCACTAAGTTCAAGGAATGTGCGAAACACGGGATTTGCTTGAAGCCTGCATTACGTATCCCTGCCACCATATTTGCAGCATTGTCAGTCACTACTGCTTGAATTTTCCCAGAAATTCCCCACTCTTCAACAGTTGTTCTCAACTTATTTGCAATGGCTTCACCCGTGTGTTGACCTGGCAATGTGGAAGTATCTAAAACATGAGACACAATGTTCCGGTCATTGTCTATGTAGTGACAAGTCAAAGACATATAGGCTTCACCTGCCTTTGATGTCCATAAGTCTGTTGTCAGAGTTAGTTCACGCTCACCAACTTCTGCCAAACAAGATCTCACGTCTGATTGTGCCTTTTCAAATAGTTGGGGTATATCAGTTCGTACCAAAGACCTTCTGCTAGGGATCATATACCTGGGGTCTAATTCCTTCACTAATTCCCGAAATCCTTGATCCTCAACAATTGAGAAGGGCTGAAGGTCAACAGCAATCATCTTCAACAACTTGTTAGTGATAGCTTTAGCCCTTGGAGATCCATCTGAAATAAAGAGAAGTTCAATATCAATATATATATATATATATATATATACCGGTATATATATACTGTACATTAACCAATCCTTTATTTCAAATCACTCACATACATTCCACAAGCACGATAAGGAAAGTCGAATTGTGTAGGCTACTGTTTAGCCTACATATGATATTAGTAAGGCAGAGTGAGCATATGCAGTTATGCACACAACACACTGATGAATTGTTATATGTTTGTGATTGTTTATTGTGTTTGTGCATCAATTAACCCATTGACTAACAAGACGTCTGCTTAACTTTGATTATGGTTGAAATTAGGCCTATACGATGTTATGCAGTTTAAGAACGACCTACTTTATCTAGAGGGTTTTTTGAGAACGTATTTACACCTATGAGTCAAAGATGTAGAATATAAACCAAAGGAAATCGTATAATGATATCCACTAGCCAGAATATAATGGAAGTTTCGTGCTGGTAATAATGGGGTTAAGGGAAATGTCTTTCACTAAAGAGTATAGGCTAAGTAAGGTAATGATATTGTATAGCCTCCCAATATTGTGATTTAGTTTCCTTAAAGTTCCATAGACCTACATTTTGGTACTATAGCTTTTTATAGCATTCAAAATGTTTAGCCTACTATTAGGCCTATTATCGTTAGACGTTAATTACATTTCCATGGACCTACTACTGTATTTTTTTTCGGGTAAACATTTCGTAACAGTTTTCCTTTCTAGTTCTTAATATGTGCCATATTATGAATTCATACCCTGAATCGGTACCCCTTTCTTCCCAATATCGTACTCCTACTGGTCTTTCTGAGAAACTAATGCAGGACAAAATACGAAAATACGAAAACAAAATAACAGTATTTACCTGAATAATTTCCGCCTGTTCTACCAAAGCTTTCTTGTAGAGTTGGCTGTTTGTGTTTGACTTTGGTGGCAGTTGATGTGGCTTCAGTTTTACGCTTGTTTTCAACATCGGAAAATTCTTCTGGATGCTTATTTTTCAAATGTTTTAGCATATTACTTGTGTTGCCACTGTGCTGAATTGTATCTGTACATATCAGACATTGTACTTTGTTTAAATTGTCCTGTTCCTCAAAATATAGCCATACGGCACTTCGTTTTCTTGATGTTGAAGCCATATTTCACTTATGTGTGTGAGCGGTGTTCACTGTTAATCCTGACCACACCGCGTCACCGAGTCAACTGAATTCAAGTGAAACAACGGTCGGTAACAATCGCAAAACGTTTTTCAATTACGCTAGATTTAGCACGTTAGCAACAACAGCGGAATCTCGTCCAAAGCTACTCATTCTTACAGAGTTGCCATCTGCTGCTTATTTTGTCTTCTCAGTTAGCAAACTTTCCTGCAATGTACAGGATTGCCAGATGCTCGATAACAGTATTTTGAAATTAGGGATAACTTTTGTTATTACGAAAAGTTCCATTATACTCAATTCTCAAGTACTCATAATACTCGATACTTTGCCTTAAGTATTGATACTTTCGATACCAGCCTGGTATCGAAAGTATCGCTATTTTGGTATCGATACGCCCACCACTACTATTCATTATTCGTGTTAACTCGTGTTGACTCGTATAAACCCGTGTAACACTCTTTGGTGATTCGTCGCTTTTCGTCATCATTTCGACGTTGACGAAGCAACACGTGTCTACACGCAACAACACGTATGTAACACACATGCAACACGTATCAACAAGAGTAGAAAGCACGAATGTGAGTGCCAAAATTTGGTGCCCCCATGATGCCAGAGTTTACACGATTCAAACACGAGTAAACACGATCCACTGAGAGAAAAAAACATGTGTAACACGAAAAAGCAAGTGTCATTTGAAATACCGTTATTTCAAAAATGTAGGACGAATCAACGAGAGTTTACACGAGTTTACACGGATGTAACACGAGTCAACACGTGTGCAACAGAGATCCAACGAGAGTCAACGCGTTGTCTTTCGTGTTGATCCGTATAACAATCGTGTTGATCCGTGTAACAATCGCGTTGACTCGTGTTAGACTCGTCCATACTCTTTGTTTACGTGCCCTGGAATGTGGCCATTATTTTTCAAATTTTTGACACTCGTGTTGGGTTCGTGTTACACTCGTTTTGACTCTCAGTTACTCGTACAGCCTCTTGCATGAACACGTGTTGACTCATATTGACTCGAGTTAACTCGTGTTACACTCTCCTTGACTCAGGAGCAATTGCTACTCGCGGCCGACTCAGCCTCCAGCGACGGCGATAATCGACGAGTGTGACTCGTGTTGGACTCGCGCACCGACTCGGCTATGTGTGAACCAGCCTTTAACCAAGGTGATCGACATATGTAAACATGACGGCGGCGGTGTCGGCGTCGGACACTTGCGATAATGTTCCCGTCTATTTTGAATGCCATTGGATACAATAATATGTTGAGGGGGGGCTTTGCCCCCATGACGTGTTGTCATCATCATATTCTGTATATTGCCAGTAGGGGGCAAACAACCGAAAAAATTGCCGCAAAGCCCTCCCCTCAACATATTATTGTATCCAATGCAGTCAAAATAGATGGGAACATGATCGCAAGCGTCCACCACCGCCGCCGCCGTCATGTTTACATGGTCGATCGCCGCAGTTACTGTAAGTTCAAGTTTATTTTGAGTTTTTGACGAAGATTTTTTTTGGTTAGGCCTAGTTGCCCCCTGCTGGCAAATTATATGATGATGACAATATGTTATGGGAGGTGTTTGCCCCCCTCAACATATTATCGTATCCAATGGCATTCAAAATGGACGGGAACATGATGGCAGGCTTCCGTCGCCGCTCTGCGCAGTGTAAACAATGGTGGCGGTACGCCCGAACTCTACATTCTACCCGGCTAGGCCTATATTATAGGCTACAATAAATAAGTAGGCTAGGCTATTTTATCTATAGGCTAGGCCTAGTCTAATATTACAATTTAAGGTAGCATTCAAGTTGACTACAGCAGGACTTACCCTTGACCAGGTATAGGCTATCCTAGTGTTTACTAGGCCTATACCCCTTTGAAAGGACATTAGCCTAGCCTAACCTAACAACCTTACCTAACCTATTATAGTAAGCTATTATGGGTGGGGGCTGCCGCCCCCACACCCCGATTTTTGGTGTATTTGTCTATTTTGTCTGTGAAGTGGGAATTTTTTCAATTTGTCGATAACGAAAATCTTCCATGCGGACTATAGCCTATGGAGAAAAATATGGCGAATCTATTGATGCCTATTATCTCTAATAAATTATTTCTCATAATGCTGCAGTAGTGTCGTTTAAAATACCAACTATTTAATTGTGTGCCTTTAAAAATTACCCAAATTAGGCTATAGGCTACTGGAAGATTAGAAGAATCTTTAAGAAGGACTAGGTTAGGGTTATTGTCGTGCCAAAGCTAGATTATAGCCTAAATATAAAAGGAAGTGAATAAAATGAAATATGCCGAAAAAATCGCCGTCAAAATAGATGCGAAGTTAACCGCGGAGATCGCCCTATGTAAACATGACGACCGTACACCCGGTAACTACATCCATTAAGTTACTGTGGGACACAAAATATGTTGAGGGGGTCTCTGCGGCTCTGCCCCCCCACGTCGGCCCGTCACGTATTATGATGTACGGTAAGTCATCATCATCTGTGCTAATTCATAGGATCATATTCATATTGACTTTAGTTCTGCTTTTGATTTAGTCAACCATAAAGCACTTCTGTTTAAGTTACAGCTCATTGGTATTGGTGGCAATTTTTTAAGGATCTTTGAAGATTTTTTGACGAAAAGATCTCAGTCTGTGGTCATTGATGGGTGTCATTCCCCTTCTGTTACTGTTGTTTCTGGTGTTCCACAAGGCAGTGTCCTTGGGCCTTTGCTTTTTATTATTTTTACTGCTGACCTGTGTTCCGAGCTTGAAAATAAACTAATCTCCTATGCTGATGATACAACTTTATATGCGTCAATTGCATCACCAATAGATCGACACGTAATTGCTACTGCTCTGAATAGGGATTTAGCCAAAATTACATCATGGTGTGAACTTTGGGGCATGAAACTTAATGCTAGTAAAACACACTCCATTATCATCAGCAGATCTCGTACCTTGGATCCTCCCCATCCTTATCTACAAGTTCTGGCGAGCAAATTGAGAATGTGGATACTCTGCGTTTGTTAGGAGTTACTCTTGATCCCAAACTTACTTTTGAAAAGCATATTCGTTCTTTCTCCTCTTCCATTTCCCAATAAATTGGTCTGCTTCGCAAGGTTTATAAAACATTTGCTTGTGACGCCACAGTTATCAAGTCTTTTTATGCTTTTATTTTGCCATATTTCGAGTACTGCTCACCTGTCTGGTTGTCAGCAGCTGACTGCCATCTCAAGTTGCTTGACAGGTCGCTAAATTCCATCAGTTTTATTCTACCTAATTTGTCTCTTGATCTGTGTCATCGACGTAAAGTTGGTGCCCTTAGTCTTTTATTTAAAGTTTTAACAACCCTCAGCATCCCTTACATGGGGTTCTGCCTGGGCCCTATGTCCGGGCTCGTGCAACTAGATTCACAAGCAATCTTAATTATCTTGCCATGAGCCGTGTTAATTTTTCTACTACACAGTTTTCACAGTGTTTTGTGCCGGCCATGGTTGACTTGTGGAATAAGTTGCCAAATGAGCTAGTCAATTCAGCTAATATCTCCATTTTTAAGTCTAGAGTTAATGCTTTTTTGCAGCATTAATTCTAATTTTTAAACTTATTTTATTCTATTTTATTGTAGGCCTATTATATTTAAGCTTGATATCCTCCACTGCATAATATGTTATCTGTGTTTAATATGTGTATATGTACAGTACAGTATACAGTGTATGTTTTTATTTTTTCCTAAGTTGCCATAGTCTCTCTCCAGTGCCTCCGGGTGTTTTGTGTGGATTGATCTTGATGGTGTTTCTGCACCCTGGTTGGAGACTTCGGCATCTCATATAATAATAATAATAATAATCCCCAATTAAGGACAAAGTCAATTAACAGACGAAATAAGCTCCCAAATTACAATAACATAGCGGCCCGCCGTTTATGGGCGACTTTTTACACGTCATTTTAAATGTTACTTTCCTGCCCTGGTCTAGGCCTAATAGATTTTTCCAAAGAATCAAACTTAAATTAAAAGGAAGTAGCCTAGCCTAAAGTTTATAGGAAGGCTATTCCAACATGCATTCCAGAACTTAGGCTAGCCTAGGCCTAGGCTATATGAAAATTTGTGGGTGGTCTGTCAAAAAAGAATCACTAGGCCTATTAGGCTATGGGTAGGCTAGTATGGGGTGCAAATCTTCTGAACTCTTAGGCCTAGGCTAGGCTAAATTAAAACTCACAAAATCTGAGTAAAACCAGCACTAGAATTTTGTCTTGTGTTGTCTTGGGGGTTAAGGGCAACCTCAGGCGAATACTCGCCCGCCCCGGCCCTACCGTAGTCGCGGAGATCCTATGTCACAATTAAATTAGTTTATAGTTAAGGTTAAAATTCACCACCGTGTCACTTTCACTCTAGGTCATTCGTAGAACCGTAACACTGTAAAGGCAACAACCCAATAGCAGGTCATCAGGTGGCGAACCAGAGACCTACAAACTGCGGTACTAGGGCCAGAGCAATGTCTTGAAGCGAGGTGCCCTTATCAACCAACCCCAGATAATCCAGTAGGAGCTGTCGGAAGGAATCCATCTTTGAAGCCAGAAAAGGACGCCCATTCACATGCTCAGTGACGGGACGAGGCGAGGCTTAGGAGGTATATGTAGGACGACCAGATGTAGGATGTGGAGGGGAAGAGGTACCGTACGACGATACATGGGATGCGGAGACTGCGGAGGGAAGACGGCCAGTGCGGGCAATGGTCGATCGCCGTAGTTAATATAAGTTCGCGTCTATTTTGACGGCGATTTTTTTTTTAGTTAGGCTAGGCCTAGGCTATTTGCCCCCTGCTGGCAATATATATGATGATGACAATATGTCATGGGGGGTGATTGACCCCCTCAACATATTATTGTATCCAACGATCTCTAACCTCTGTATCTCAAAAAGGGCTAGAGCAAATTGGCTGTAAATTTCCACATCTAGGCTATTCCTTGACAGATTTCCTCCCTCCAATTAATATTTATTAGCATAAATTCAGCCTAGTTTAGCCTATAAAACAAAAACTAACATTTGTTTAGCCTAGCCCTACATATAAAAAGAAAAACCCCACTCGTACTGCAATTATAAGCATAAATATGAGTATCTAAGTTACAAAGCAAATGTTTTTGTATAAAATAAACCATAAAATTTTCATCTTTCAACTGTTGAGGTCATAAATATAAACAAATCTGATACATTAGCAAAAAATGCGTTAAGAGTTGTGTTAGCGGGTCTATCGTCCCCTTTATTTACATAGTCGCACGCTCGCAGTTACATTCGCGTCTAATTTGACTGTGGTTATTTGCCCCTGCTGGTGATATATATGATGACAATAAGTCATAGGGGGATAAAGCCCCCTCAACCCATTATTGTATCCCACGGCCAGGCGTTGGGTAAATTGTTTTGTTACCGGCCGGCGGATTGACAGTGGCTTTACCCCAGGGTGTCAAACGAGAGCCGAGTCCAATATGTTTTGTCTTTATTATTGTATAGGGCCTAGGCCTATGTAAAGATAAAATTATGGTTTATAGTTTAAATTATGTCTTTGGAAGTGATAAAGTGGCCAAAACAATGCTATTCCAAGTTAATTTGCTTGTATTCCTTCTCATATTCATTCGAGTCTCCACACAAAATTGCTTCGGTTTGACACCCTGCTTTACCCCAGCAGTTAAATTAGAAGCGAATGTTGGCCTAACTGCGAGCGTGCGACTAGGCTATATAAACAAAGCTTTTGGTATGCCCACAACTACAACTCTTACCAAAACTGGGAGTCATCAAGGAAGGTACAATTTATTCCAGTGGGAGAAAATCCAGTGAAAATTAGTCAACCAATTAGTGTAATAAAGAAGAAAATGGAAGAAGACAATTTTAAATCTGAAGATATGTGGATGATAAGTTTAGTTGATAAATACAAGGATCGACCTAATGAACAAATGCTTGATACTATGTGCCTAGCCTGTTTCTGTTCAGAATTCCGAATTATGGCCAAATCCGAGAAACCCAGTGCAGTAAAAAGAAACCATAAGAATCCTGTCTATAAATTACAAAATGAGCTTGGTTATGTGCAGAAAAGATCCAGAACAGATCCTGCTGTTATAAGGTATGCAAAATTCTCACGTTCCAAGGAACCTGAAAAATATTACCAAAGCATGCTTCAACTTTTTCTACCTTACCGCTTAGATATTCAATTACGGCCGAATACTTTTGAGACATATGAACATTTCTATGAAACGGGAGCTATTAAGTGTGGTACAGAAGTTTTACAATCTGTAAAAACAATTGTTAAATTAAATAAAGCAATGTTTGAAGTAGATGGTGAATCTATTGATGTGGCCCAAGAAATGCTAAAAAAACATGGATCATTGGAAGATGCATGGGCTCAAATCTGTCCAGAGACCGAAGTTGAAAGGTTAGAATGTACAAGCTTACCCAAATTAAAAAATACAAAAATAAATGAGGACTCGGATATTCCAGATTTACTTCACTGCAGCAATAAAGAACATAATATTGAAATTCACCAGTTTGCTGTATCACCGAATGAGGCACATAAACTATGTCGTTCACTTAATAAGCAACAACAAAATATATTCTATACAGTTAGACAGTGGTGTATAAATAAAAGAAACAAAAGTGAATCAGAGCCATTTCATGTGTTCATTACTGGTGGTGCTGGCACAGGAAAAAGTCACTTGATAAAATGCATTCACTATGAGGCCACCAGAATTCTTGCTCCTACTTTGCAAAATCCAGATGATGTATCTGTAGTGTTAACTGCTCCAACTGGTGTTGCAGCCTTTAACTTTGGTGCATCAACAATACACAGTTTATTTTGTATTAGCATTAATTCAAAGCTACCCTACCAACCTCTTGGAGATGATAAAATAAACTCTTTACGTTCAAGGCTTAGCTGTTTACAGATTCTTATTATTGATGAGATATCTATGGTTGACCGCAAATTATTAACATATATACATGGAAGACTGAGACAAATAAAGCAATGTAAGAGCTTCTCACCATTTGGTACTGTATCATTCATTTCTGTTGGAGATTTTTATCAACTTAATACAGTGAAAGGTAAAGCCTTATATACTGACAGTGTTGGTTTGAATCATTGGACAGATTTATTTTCTATTGCTGAATTAACACAAATAATGAGACAGAAAGAGGGTGTGTTTGCAGAAACACTTAATCGCATAAGAACACAAAAGAAATCTGAACCTTTAATGAAGGAGGACATGGACTTACTAGCAAATGTGAGACAGGCGAGGATAGTGATGCTCTTCACATATTTGCAACAAATCATCAGGTTGATGCATACAATATTTCAAGGTTAAATTCATCATGTTCTAATATTATTTCTATTGATGCAGAAGATTTCTATAGAGATGCTAGAACTGAAAAGCTGGAAAAAGAGCGTCTCCTTATAACAAAGTGTTTAACACCAGTCTTTTGAGTAAACTTGTAATCGCAGTTGATGCAAGCGTTATGCTGACAAAAAATATTGATGTTTCAGATGGTTTAGTAAACGGTGTAATTGGAACAGTTTCATTTGTACAACATACTCCTGGTGTTACCTTTCCTCAAGTAATATACATAGTGTTTGATGATGCAAAAGTTGGAAGCAAATTGCGAAAACAGAAACATATTTTACAAACAGTAAAGAACAGCACTCCCATTATGATTGAAGAGGATAGAGTAACTAATAATGGTGGTGTAAGACGGCAATTTCCATTAAAACTTGCATTTGCCTGTTCTGTACATAAAATCCAAGGATGTACTTTAAGCAAGTGTGTTGTGTCTTTGGACAAAATATTTACAGCAGGTCAAGCCTATGTTGCACTAAGTCGTGCCACTTCAATGGAAGGACTTATAATACAAGACTTTGAAGAGTCCTCCATTTATTGTAGTGAAAAGGTAGAAATAGCCCTATCTAGTATGCCTCGTTTTATTAGTTATGCAAACAATCAAGTAAATGAACATCAAGAGGGGTTGAAAATAATCTTGCACAATATTGAAGGTTTAAAATCCCATATTAAAGATATAAGATCAGACATACGGTTCTTAGTAGCTAATGTAATTTGTGTGACAGAAACTTGGCTTACTAAGAATGACTCTCAAGGAAAGCCAGAGCTGAATGGATTTACCTTTTTTCATAAAACAAGAGAGGAATGTTACAACTCATCAGACAAAGCTTGTGCTCATTTAAAACTTGAATCTCATGGAGGTGTTGGTGTATATTACCATAAAGATTTTAAGTGTGATATAATACATTTTTCAGTGGCTAACTTAGAATATCTGGCCTGTTTTTCTGTTGAATGGAATATAATAACTGTTGTAATATACAGACCAGTTTCATATAGACTTAATTATTTTAGAGAAAATTTAAGTAAATTGCTAAATGAACTATACAAATACACAATTGGTTGCATTGTGATGGGGGACTTCAATGAAAACATCCAAACTAACTCTTCTATTGTAAAGTTAATGGAAAAGCGTGGATACACTCAACATGTAACACAACCAACAACTGAAAATGGCACGCTAATTGATCATGTATATGCTAAGAGGTTAGGAAATATGAAGGTGAAAGTTATTCCCACATATTACAGCTATGATGAGGGAATTTCCATTGAAATTTGAATTGACCCTCCTGTAATTTTTAATCTAATCCCTATAAAATCATAATATATACAGTAGGCTATTGTAAATATTGCAATGTTTTTGGTTACCGGTACCCGTTATCTTTTTATGTAATGCATTATTGAGCATTCTGATTTCTTCTTTAGCCTTTGTGGTGTTGTCCTTGTATAATAAGGTGATTACTTGAGCAATACTAAATACTATATATACCATACTGTACTATATTTTATGTTTTGAGAATTAATTGTTTACTAATCTAGATATGGTAATACCGTGTACTTTATGTAAGAATTCCCCCCTAATATTATGCTCCCTAAAGCAGTTGGGGGGGTTTGGGAGCTGGCGACTGGAGATTGATGGGGGACGGTTATGCTTATTTTACTCCCTCTCCCCTTCAGCTTTCGTCGTCAGCTTGACTAAATTTTCGTAGTTTTTCATTCCTCTTTCTATGTTTTTCCCCTTCTGTTCTTATTCTGTCTCATTCGGTTGTCCTCCGGACGGCCTATATCATATGCCACCCTGGCCTGGCTAGGTTATTAGCTCCTGACCTGATTTGTGTCGGTCGCTGATGCGGTCGAGCTGACTCGATTTCCCTCGGTGTGTGTATTTTTTGTGCATTTCGGTGCGATATATTTTTTCCATAGACCTGATCTCTCATTCTTCGCTTTTGATCACTTCTTAATTGGTGCTGTGCTGCAGTGTAGCAGTTCTTGCCTCATCTTTTGGCTCTACCCTATAAGAGTTCTGCTGTGGAACTCATGTGGTGCGGCTGAAGTGGTGAAATGGCGAGAAATGTCTGCGTATCTTCACCGTCCTAGATTTGTTCACCTGCCCTTCCCTACCTATCATGTCTTGATTGGTTGTCCATCTTGATCTAATTCTTCAGGCCAGCCCTATTACAGTATTTTGGGGGAACTCAGTGGTGTGGTTAAACTATTTTTAATATATATTTGTTTAAATATGTAAGATATGCAATAAATTATGTAAAATATAGTTTTTACTTTATACCTATACATATAATTGTCATTATTAAGGAAATTCCATTGACTATTTACATCGCTAGGCCTAGCTTCCTTATTTCTATTAATTTCCTCCAGTTCACAATGAAACCTATTGCTAACTTCCTTGTTCTTCAGCAGCCGCGGCGGTGTCGGCGTTGGACGCTTGGGATAATGTTCCCGTCTATTTTGAATGCCATTGGATACAATTATATGTTGAAAGCCCCCCTCACCCCCCCATGACATGTTATCATCATCATATATTATATTGCCAGTAGGGGGCAAACAACCAAAAAAATTGCCGCAAAGCCCTTCCCTCAACATATTATTGTATCCAATGGCAGTCAAAATAGACGGAACATGATCACAAGTGTCCACCGCCGCCGCCGCCGTCATGTTTACATGGTCGATCGCCGCAGTTTGGTTAGGCCTATTTGCCCCCTGCTGGCAAATTATATGATGATGACAATATGTCATAGGGGTGTTTGCCCCCCTCAACATATTATTGTATCCAACGGCATTCAAAATGGACGTGAACATGATGGCAAGATTTTGTCGCCGCTCTGCGTAGTGTAAACATTGGTGGCGGTACACCTGAACTCTACATTCTGCCCGGCTAGGCCTATATTATAGGCTACAATAAATGAGTAGGCTAAGCTATTTTATCTATAGGCTAGGCCTAGTCTAATATTACAACTTAAGGTAGCATTCAAGGAGACTACAGCAGGACTTACCTTTGACCGGGTATAGGCTATCCTAGTGTTTACTAGGCCTATACCCCTTTGAAAAGACATTAGCCTAGCCTAACCTATCATAGTAGGCTATTATGGGTGGGGCTGCCACCCCTACACCCCAATTTTTGGTGTATTTGTCTATTTTGCCCCCTGCTGGCAATACGACGATGACATGACAAGTTTTTCATTCCTCTTTCTATGTTTTTCACCTTCTGTTCTTATTCTGTCTCATTCGTTTGTCCTCCGGACGGCCTATATCATATGCCACCCTAGCCTGGCTAGGTTATTAGCTCCTGACCTAATTTGTGTCGGTCGCTGATGCGGTCGAGGTGACTCGATTTCCCTTGGTGTGTGTATTTTTTTGTGCATTTCGGTGCGATATATTTTTTCCATAGACCTGATCTCTCATTCTTCGCTTTTGATCACTTTTTAATTGGTGCTGTGCTGCAGTGTAGCAGTTCTTGCCTCATCTTTCGGCTCTACCCTATAAGAGTTCTGTTGTGGAACTCATGTGGTGCGGCTGAATTGGTGAAATGGCGAGAAATGTCTGCGTATCTTCACCGTCCTAGATTTGTTCACCTGCCCTTCCCTACCTATCATGTCTTGATTGGTTGTCCATCTTGATCTAATTCTTCAGGCCAGCTCTATTAGAGTATTTTGGGGGAACTCAGTGGTGTGGTTAAACTATTTTTAATATATATTTGTTTAAATATGTAAGATATGCAATAAATTATGTAAAATATAGTTTTTACTTTATACCTATACATATAATTGTCATTATTAAGGAAATTCCATTGACTATTTACATCGCTAGGCCTAGCTTCCTTATTTCTATTAATTTCCTCCAGTTCACAATGAAACCTATTGCTAACTTCCTTGTTCTTCAGCAGCCGCGGCGGTGTCGACGTTGGACGCTTGGGATAATGTTCCCGTCTATTTTGAATGCCATTGGATGCAATATGTTGAAAGACCCCCCTCACCCCCCCCCCCCCCCCATGACATGTTATCATCATCATATATTATATTGCCAGTAGGGGGCAAACAACCAAAACAATTGCCGCAAAACCCTTCCATCAACATATTATTGTATCCAATGGCAGTCAAAATAGACGGGAACATGATCGCAAGCGTCCACCGCCGCCGCCGCCGTCATCTTTACATGGTCGATAGCCGCAGTTTGGTTAGGCCTATTTGCCCCCTGCTGGCAAAGTATATGATGATGACAATATGTCATGGGGGTGTTTGCCCCCTCAACATATTATTGTATCTAACGGCATTCAAATTGGACGGGAACATGATGGCAAGCTTTCGTCGCCGCTCTGCGTAGTGTAAACATTGGTGGCGGTACGCCCGAACTCTACATTCTGCCCGGTTAGGCCTATATTATAGGCTACAATAAATGAGTAGGCTAAGCTATTTTATCTATAGGCTAGGCCTAGTCTAATATTACAATTTAAGGTAGCATTCAAGGAGACTACAGCAGGACTTACCTTTGACCGGGTATAGGCTATCCTAGTGTTTACTAGGCCTATACCCCTTTGAAAGGACATTAGCCTAGCCTAACCTAACAACCTTACCTAACCTATCATAGTAGGCTATTATGGGTGGCGGCTGCCGCCCCCACACCCAATTTTTGGTGTATTTGTCTATTTTGCCCCCTGCTGGGACCCGCAACATATTATTGTATCCATTGGCATTTAAAATAGACGGGAACATGATTGCAGACGTCCGCCGCCTCCGTCATGTTTACATTTGTCGATCGGCGTTGTTAAGTTCGTGTCTATTTTGACGGAGATTTATTTTGGTTATTTGCCCCCTGCTGGAAATATATATTATGATGACAATATGTCATGGGGGGGTGAAGGGGGGCAAAGCCCAACCTCAACATATTATTATATCCAAAGGCAGTCTAAATAGACAGGAAAAGGATGGCAAGCGTCCGACGCCACTACGCGTACGCGTAGTGTAAACAAGGCTGGCGATACACCCGGTAACTACATCCTACCCGGCTAATGTCCTTTCAAAGGGGTAGCCTATAAATTAGTAAACACTAGGATAGCCTATACAACGCAACTCTTGCTGATAGGCCTAGACTAAAGGCTAACCTATTCATAAAGGTGTCTATTTTGACGGCAATTTTTTCGGTTATTTGCCCCCTGCTGGCAATATATGTGATGGTGAAAATATGTCTTGGGGGGGGGGGGGGGCGGTGAGGGGGGGCTAAAGCCCCCCTCAACATATTATTGTATCCAATGGCATTCAAAATAGACAGGAACTTTATTGCAAACGTCCGACACCTCCCCCGCCACCGCCATGTTTACATGTGTCGATCGCCGTGGTTAAGTTCGCGTCTATTTTGACGGCGATTTTTTTCTCGGTTATTTGCCCCCTGCTGGCAATATATAAGATGATGACAATATGTCATGAGGGGGGGGCCTCAACAATGACCTCTAACTTCTGTATCTCAAATAGGGCTAGAGAAAATTGGCTGCAAATGTCCACATCTAGGCTATTCCTTGACAGACTCTTCCCAAATGGTAGACATATTACATTGATCACTCTAGGCCTAGTTGTTTTTTAGTTACAGAGGTTATAGCCTAGGTCATGATTTCTTGCCTACTTACAGCGAATAGACTAGGCCTATTGTAGATTGGTAAAATATTTGCTTAATAGGCCTAGGCTATGTTGGCTGTGCAATTGTCTTGATTTGACTATTTTTACCTAATGAGGCCTAAAGCAGCCTGAGTCTATTCCCAACCCCCAAACAGTATCCCATGTTAAGCCCTAGGCTAGGCCTAGGCCTAATCCCACTCTCAATCAAAATTCGAACTGATAAATTCGTACCTACCGGTAGCGCTGCCTAGGCTAGGCCTATATTTTTCGTGAATAGATATAGAAAATGGTTTAAAGGAAAGAGCATCCTATATTATGTTCAAATAATATGTAATAGCACTGTGTATGGTTGTATTAAATTTAAATAGTGATAGATGTGTATATTAATGGGATAAATACTCCAAAGTTCGCATACGTTCAGAAAATTATAGTGCAACACTGTTGCCAGATACTAATCAATCCCATTATCATTATATCATAATGGATTTTACTCATTTGCATAATTTCAAATACCAAGGACATTAATATAATATTTTCCTATCTTTTTTGTAGTGATATTTGTCTGATTTAGTGGTATATTGGTGTCTGTCTAGGGTTATAATGCATTGTGAAAGTTACCTCTGCATCTCTGACTTGGTATAACAGTTCAGTATGGGCCGGCTTAAGTACCCCTGCTTTCTTTGAGTACTACACGGCAAGAGAAGCTTTCGGTTCTGTCACAGACTGTCATTACTGTTCAAGGTAAACAGCAACTGCTAAATTCGACATCATGTTCAAATAATATGTAATAGCATTGTCTATGGTTGTATTGTATATATAGTGATAGGTTTCTATTTTATGTGGATAAATAGTATTAAGCTGAATAAACTAAATACCGAAAGTTCACTAGAGTGGTTGTTGATACATTTGCTAGATGAGGGAGGAGGGAGGTAGGAAGGAAGGGCTAGGCAGTGTTGCCAGTTGTATCGCTACATATTACTGCTAGATGTAGAGCTATTTACTTCAATTTAGCAGCCATTTTTTCATATCTAGAGAGGTTTACTAGGGATAATTTAAACATTTCAGACATTCTAGTCATATTACATTGTAAAATTTGCAAAACAAACAAACCAAAACTCTTTAGAAATTGCAGCATTATTCTAACATTGTTTGACTATGTAGCAACATGCTAGCGACTTTTGAGAAAGGATCTAGCGGTATTTTGTGGAGACATACTGGGAGGGTGGGACGGAGGTGGTGGTTGCAGTGTTGCCAGTTGTAAAGCTACATATTACCGCTAAATGTAGAGCTATTTACTTCAATCTAGCAGCCATTTCTTTTATATCTAGAGACATTTACTAGGGATAATTTGAAAATTTCAGACATTCTAGTCATACTACATTGTAAAATTTGCAAAACAAACAAACCAAAACTCTTTAGAAATTGAAGCATTATCCTAACATTGTTTGGCTATGTAGCAACATGCTAGCGACTTTTGAGAAAGGATGTAGCGGTATTTCGTGGTAACACTTTAGGAGGGTTAAAATACGAGTCACACGGGCAATTGCCAAAACTTTAAAGGTCCATATCATTGTTATTAAACTAAGCATTTGGCAAAGGGAGGAATTGTTAAAAACCTTAGCCAATACTCTGTCATTCACCAAAAATAAATTTGAATTATCATTATTATTTGGTAAGGTAGGTATGTATAGGTAGGTTGGCTAAATAATTGCTGGAATTCGTAGGGTCTCGAACTGTTTTGAGAGAGTTAAATAAAAAAAAAATTATAGATCTGAATAATAAAGAGATTATGTTATTAAGCAAAACTGGGGGATGCGTGGAAGCCTATAGACTGTAGACGGTAAACTTTGTGTGGGTAGCGAATGCGGTTTTAAAGTAATTTAAGAATAGACAGTTTTCAATGCTGCGGCCAAACTATTCCACCCATTTATATTCTTTTGGTATCAAAACGTTCGGAATCGCGAGCCTCGCCCAACTACACAAGCATGGCTTTGGATCATCGGCGTAGTTTTGAAGATGTGGAATTTTAAGTGGAATTTGAGTTTTTTTCAAGATTGCCAGAAAAACCCCACGTGCAAAAGCAAAACCTTCTCTATAATATTTGCAGAACATTAGTAGGGGAGTGCGTATGCCAAAGCCCAGTCGTTTCCTGTTAGTGGGAGAGACGGTATTTAGGCTTCAAGTTTTTTGGGAAATCGGCTGCCACGGACCTGTTTGGCCGCCATGCCAGATGTTTAGCATATCAAAAGCTGCCCAATACAAAAACGCACCTCTTGTGAAAGTTTGATCCCGATCCAAAAAGCGGTTCTGGAGTTATTGCGTCGAAACCGGCGCGTAAGAAGAATTTGAATGAAAACCCAGGTTTAATTATTACAATAGGGGTTCCCCGTAGGGGACGAACCCCTAATAATAATATATAATACTAATACTAATAATAGTGTCCTGCCTTAGTTAGGGTGTATATCAGTTCACCCAAGCATGTTGTTCGAGATACCTAATTATGCGTAACTTGGAACCTGTAACATTATTTTTAGGATTGGAACCCAGACCTTCATCACCACATATTGTTAAGAGAAAAACGGAAAACGTAGATTTGTATACATTTTCTCTCGGGTTTCTAAGGTGTGGCACAAGAGGATTTAATTTCACATAAACCCCAAATACATCATTGATTTTATCCTAATTTCACAAACATTCAAATATTGGCTAGTACACATGCTAAACATTGTGCGTGAAAGACCGCAAACACACGTGCTCTCAAATGCCCTCCTAAATTGCAAGCTCGCTAAAATTACGCCTATATGGTACGAAAGGTCTCATAATTGAGATGTTGGTCAGTGTTCAGTAGAATGCGTATTATATTTAAATTCCAGGTTTCCTCTTTGAAATGCATGCGCTTATAAACGGGCATTGCCTTACTACAGATAATGCTACCCACAGGTTTCATTCATATTCTGTACAGGCTTGTCCATTGAAATGTTGCTTTAAGCATGTACAGTCACTTATAAACATTCGTGGACCCTTTATGCATTTGTATATGTAATTATATATTTTTTTTTTTTATAAATAATGTATATAGTTTTGTAGTTGATGTATAATAAACATATTCATAATTTCGATTCCAGATAGATACTTCCATAATTAGAAGTACGTGAGGTCCACGAATTTGTATGAGTGTATGTACAGATATGTAAACATATGCGCGACCTACCACCACCTTTACAAATAATTACCTCCCTATTTCCACCCCTCAACATCGACTCTTGAGTAATGTTTGTTATGGCGGGTTGTAATACAACTTAGCTTTAATAATAAAGCTAAGTTGTATTACAACTTAGCTTTAATAATAAAGCTAAGTTGTATTACAACCCGGCATAACAAACATTACTCAAGAGTCGATGTTGAGGGGTGGAAATAGGTAGGTAATTATTTGTAAAGGTGGTGGTAGGTCGCGCATATGTTTACATATCTGTACATACACTCATACAAATTCGTGGACCTCACGTACTTCTAATTATGGAAGTATCTATCTAGAATCGAAATTATGAATATGTTTATTATACATAAGGATATTATCCTCAACAGGAACACATCTAACACGTTCTAAGTTCTTTTTCACAATTAGGTACTGAATCAGGTTGTAATGAACACAATAAATACACACAGATAATGATACACTCTTATTTATTATTATGGCATAGGAATAGATCAATAGATTACTTAACTATTATTTGTGAATAGTAAGCGAATCAACATACTTAAAAATAATACGGTTGATATGAAATTCACGAATATATCTAGACCTGAACTGTGAGCTGAAACTTAATTTAACTATTATAAGGAATAGTAAGTAAATAATTGAATACATTTATAATACAGCAAAGTCTAGGAATAACATAACAATGAACATGAATTTAGGATAGTATTATTGTGGAAATATGCAATCAGATACAGACACACATACACATAGAATAAATCCTTGATAATAATATATGGGAGTTGAGTATCTACTGTGAAGTATTCTTAATAAGTTATTAAAGGTTTAATGAAATCTCCAAATATGCATGAATGATTCGGGCCTGATCAAGAAGGGAAACGCACGAGCATTTCTTAAGTGACCGCTCGCTATGATGCGTACGGGTAGTGAAAATACCACCGCGCGCAGATAAATATGACTGGGTAGGTCACTCAGGTCATTCACTATACTGAGGTGATGAAAATAGTAATTGCGGTTAGTGCGATGTTATTCTTAATATAGGGAGGAATACGTTAAGATAAAAGGAGGAGAGTTGAATTGTTTATACAATTAACTATGTAGTTAGATTATTATGAGAAAAATTATATCATATATACAATTAATTAATTCTTATATGCAATAATAATCTCACGGGTCAAGGAATTCAGATTTAATGATTTACATCTACTGAGGAATAACTAAATGTTGAATATAACCTAAACTGAATCAAACGATATTATGATTACAGAAGATTAAGAAACGCGTAAATAAAATAGCATGTACTAGTAGTTATAATAATACTAATAGTAAAATATGGCATACACGACAAAGTTGCACTTAGAATGGAAATACCTGACTGCCACATGTGTTTGTTAATTTCATTAATCGAGTTTAGGAGTAAAGTTGGTTGGTGGAGAGAACATAATAAGGTATGAAGGAGGTCTGAACTGGTTAACAGATTCCTATATGAAATATGGCGTACACAACGAAGTTGCACTTAGATGGAAATACCTGATAAGGTGTGAAGGAGGTCTGAACGAGTTAACAGATTCCTATATGGAATACAAAAACAAATTGGCGTTGTATTCGAGTTGGTGAAATAGTTGGACAACATATCTATACGAAACTAGAACTCCTAGACGAGATGGATCGAAATTATCTATTTCATAATAGAATAAACAAATACGTTATTCATAAAGTAAACACGTTAACGCACAATATAAGAAGGCATAACAGAGGGTTTTCTTGAAGAAATTAGATTTAAATTATGATTATAATCAATAATAATTCTTCTAAAGAATGAGAGTCTGAGCTTAACTAAATAAGAAATTGAGCGTAGGTTCTAGGTAAAAGTTATGTTTAAGAAGGGAATAGATACACAGTATACACTTCAACTTAACTTGTTACATACATAAATGGACATACACAAGGAAAATCTGTGAGTATTCGGCTAGATTATTAATTTACACAAGAATGTAACGTATGCGTAGTACACTTTAGGAGTATTAATTATGAGTTAACACTAGATCTTGGACACAGATCTATACAATACTTAATATGGTTTCTGAAGAATTAATATATACGCAATTGAATAACGATCTTGGGCACAGATTTACATAGAAATTAGCACTATAATATTCACATATTTTACCTTACCTTCACAACAATAATCACAACGTAAGACACTCAGAGACACTTAGGGTAGGTTAGGAGGGTAGTAGTTCGAGGGTAAGTCTGGCCGACGTGGAACGTAGATTCGGCTTGTCTGGACTTCAGGGGGAGCTGCCTCTCACAATCAGGAATCCAGTATCCGGAGATCAGAGGGCATACAACAGGGCTCGTTGTAGTCTCGAGGGGGAGGGGGAGCCAGTTACCACTTCAGTTATATGTTCCGTGCTTTTCAGCCTTAAGAACATTACCTAGGTGGAGGTGCTTACTTCCTTCAGTTTCAGTGAGACTATGTTCAAGTTATTTCTTAGATTTAACTTATAGTGACTCAATGTTAAAGGGATATAATGAATGGTTGTGATGTAATTTGCGAAGGTAATACTTAGTTTAACAATACATTATAGTTATGATTTTGTACATAGTCCTTTCAAGTATTTTATTTAATACTCCTAAGGGGTTCACAAAGTCTAGGAATAACATAATGTTAACTTCTGTGATTCATTGATAATTAGGAGTTATTGGGGATGCATTGAATAACTCCGTTCTTCATTAATATTCTTGGGGTGATGTATAGTTCTCCGGATGGTACTGCAGTGAAGGTCCTAGAATCCCCACTTATCTCGCTAGCACTCCGGTCTCTGATGTTGAACTTGCATAAGCATTTGCTCATTGTACTGCAAGTCTGGCTGCTGGTCGAATGAAGGTTGATGATAGGTGGATATTGTTTGAAAGCTCGATGGTGATTGGCTCACATTTCCACTCTTTTGCATGGGTGACTGACCTAGCTTCCGGGTGTTTAGAGAATGGGAATGACCTGGTAGTATGGGGCACTCCTCTGTTCCGTGTCTCTCTAAAGCATGGGAAGCTGGTATGCAATTCCATTTCTGCTGCTGGTTTCTTCTCCTCTCCTTCCTATTCACCTGTAGGCTAGTAATGCTACAGGTGTTATTTAACCCCGTCACTTCAATGTTCTTTGGTCATAACTTCTGAATGTCGTATATAATGATGACAGAGCTACACCAACATAACTCACGCTGCATTTAGCATCACCACCAGTAATTTGGAAGGGGAGAAGGAATGACAGTCATTCCATATATCACAATGATTAACGATACAACCCAGTAGGGAGCAAGATGATATACCATCAGAGGGTAGAGATTGCTGATATTTGGCAAGATATACAGGGTTAGCATAAAGTCTGGACACATAAGCGTAAATGTACTGTATAACTTTATTATATGACATGTTCAATAATGATGAACTCCTTTATTAATGATACACAGTTCAAAGTGCTTTGCGAAATTGCAATGAAAGCGTTGCAGTAATGCAGTACCTCCGTGAATCCTTGCACATATTCGCGACATATATTCGTGATATGTTGCTTCAGATGATTAATATCTTACGATTTTCATTGAATAAATCTGCTCCTTCAGCATTCTCCAGAATAACAAATCAAGGGTGTTACTAAAGATCAGGCTAGCAAGGAAGCCGCTCCACACGGCCATGTCTCCCAATCCAGTTCACTCCTTCCTGTCCTACTGTGAAAACCTACAGCTCAATTCTTCCCCGCTGTCATGATCTATAGCCTTTACTATAAGCTATATAAGCATTCATACTATATATTTATAAACTAAAAGAGTTTCCCCATGCAATGATATAGTTTAATTGACATGCCATGCTTTATTTCTTGCAATTGACGTAATCACAAATTCGTGTTGCTGGTTCATGGCAGCCTGTGGCACAGGAACTCATTACCTTCCTTATACTTACTTATACAGTAAGGTGCATTTATTTCATGTATATAATATTATTTTATCCTTGAGTGTCAATTCTGTGCAGACACCAACTGGGTACAACCTAGGGGTGGCATAAGGTGTCTGTCCCGGGAGAGTAACATGGGTGTCTTGTGTTCTACTGGTTGTATGGTGAGGTGGCTCGGGGTTTATAGTACCAGACAGAGTTGGGCTCACAGCATTATTGTGATTGCCGCCTTGCCCCAGTACTATACCCTTAAGGGGAGATGGGTCGTTTTTCTGGCCCCTCTTCTTCTCTTCCTAATACCTAGGTATTAGTTAATTAATTTTCAGATCTTAAACGTTCAGCCCATTAGTTTGGCGATGTTATGAACTTTCGCCCCAATTCTTTGTCAATATTAAGATTTTTCATGTTATTTAGGTGTCAATTGTTTTCATAACGATCGATAGCAAGCCTCTAATAAAAGAGGAACCAGCCATGGGCCGGGACATTCATCTATCGATGTGCAAATTTATCTTGAAGGACGGTCTTGGAGGGGGGGGGGGGGGGGTATTTAGCTTGATAGAGGTCTAGGGGGGAAATTAAATAAATAATATAAAGCTCCATAAATGAGCAAATAAATACACCCATCTCCTCTTAGTTTTGATAACTTTAGGACCAGCTATTGTATTGTCAGGATGTATTTTAATGCTCATTGGTTTCCCTTGGTGGTAATCTAACTCGCAGTATCAGTTTAGTAGATTCTCTGCTCCTAGTGTTTAGTTGGTTGTTTGGATTACTTGACGGTCCGAGGCCCTCCAGTGGAGTTTGACAAGGATTAATTTTACAGTAACGTCACTTAACCTCTCCGCTGCGCACCCTGGGTAAATTACACCATAGCCCTGTGCGGAGGTATGACGATTTGGCCGACCATTGCAAATATCGATGAAAATTACATCAGCGTATAGGGAATGTTCGCGGGCATCGAGCCATATATATTTGACGCCCCAAAAAATGTCTGGGGGGGGCGGTCCATAGTTGAAAAAAGTGGAGCGAATGGCATCGCGCGGCCCGATTGTCATCGCGCGGCAAGATTTCCCGGGTGAATATCGGCGCGCCCAGGGGTAGAACCAGAGGGAAGGGATGGAGGGTTAGGGTGTAATATTGTGTATTTATCCTATTTTGAGCACTTTTATGCTATGTAGAGTATGTGTACGTACAGTATGTGTACATATGTAGGCCACCCATATACCAAGGAATATGCTGCATATAGACCAATTATGCGACATATAAGCGAATTACGAATGAGTTTAGAGGCGGGAAGGCAGAGGTGAGAGAGTTTAGGCGGGAAGGCAGGAAGGGGAGGGAGGGTGTGTTGGCCGTAATATCACGTATATATCGTATTTTCAGCACTGTCATGCTATATAAAGTACGTGTACGTATGTAGGCCACCCATATACCAAGGAATATACCGCATATAGACCAATTATAGGATATATAAGCGAATTACGAATGAGTTTAGAGGCGGGAAGGGAGAGGTGGGTGGAGAGGTGGGGTGGATTGGGAGGGAGGAAGGGGAGGAGAGGGTGTGTTGGCCGTAATATCACGTATATATCGTATTTTCAGCACTGTCATGCTATATAAAGTATGTGTACATATGCAGGCGACCCATATAACAAGGAATATACCGCATATAGACCAATTATGCGATATATAAGCCAATTATGAATGTGTTTAGAGGCGGGAAGGGAGACGTGGGGTGGGAGGGAGGAAGGGAAGTGTGTTGCTATGAAAGGTCTCGGTGCCAGAGGCATGGATGTCATGGGATTCTCAACCTTATAGCCCAGCCGGCCAAGGCCAAGTACAGATGTTGTTATTGCTTTAGAACCGGTAGGGGTAGGTAGGGGTAGGGGGGGAGCAGAAAGTGAGAGCTTTTACATATGTCGCTCGTATAGATGACTTTCAGACTTGCATTTTTATGCAAGGAGACATTGCATTTTACACATGTGAAGTATGCACACGAATAGGTAGGCCATTGACAGTAATAAAGTACGATCGTTTAGAGTAGCTTTGAGGAGTGGAAGAAGGAGGAAGGGAAGTGAATCTGTGTGTGTAAACAAAGTGATCTATATTTAGACTGGTGTCCAATTACGCTTGAGGGTAGGGTAGGCAGATTGCTATATGAAACACTTTGATTTATTCATTTGCAAATGATATGCAATACAAATGTATATTCGAGACTTACTTGGTGTATTTTGTATGATATGCATCACTATAATATAATCGAATATACGCGCGTAAGGGCGTAGGCGAGATATAGAGGGATGTTGGAGGAATTTTTGACACAAACACAGTTGTCCTTCATTATTTGCAAGATTATACAATACAAATGTATTTGTGAAGGTTATTTTTTGCATGCTGTATTATAAATCAAGCCGATATACGATTGTGTAGGGGCCGAGGCATATAAGGTTTAATATCCTAATGTTTGCAATAATATGCGCGTTTGAAATCGATGATGAAAGTGACGGTATTTTTTGTTGTACAGTTGCGCAAATTTGTAGTTGTACTTGTATTTGTATTTTGATGTGTTATTTTATCCATTTATGGTTATATAATTAAACAGACATATATACCGCCAAACCTTCTGTTTGACGTAGTTATGTACAGCTGTTGACAAAAGTTATTGAGCTCCTACGATTTGCTTTATGCAAATAAATCCTCATCCTATCAATTCCGGTGTTCCTCAGGGCTCTGTTCTATCTTCTATTATCTTTCTAATTTTCTTAAATAATCGTCTCAACTGTACCTCCAGTCCCATCCATTCTTACGCAGACGACTCTACCTTACACCACTCAATTAGTTTTCCAGAACGCCCCAGCCAGAAATCCCTTAACCTCTCGGCTGCGCATGGGGGGTATGAGACACCACACGCCTGTGCGCACGTATTTGAGCTGATCCCATCACTAACATCGTTATTTTACCATAAATATCGTTAATACTTATTCATATGCGCCTATTTTACCATTAATATGAAGATATTAACCAGTTACAACAATAAAACAAGTGGAAACAGTGTTTGGCTGGTCAAAATCGCGAAATGAAAGCGAGAGTGTGTGTGAGTGAGTGTGAGCCAACCTTCCACTCACGAAGCTTTGAGAGACACTGGAGGTACCTCTCAATTCTCTTCCTGACTTCTCCCCTAATTCCCACGTTTGGTGACACTGATGACAACGCCCTGCTAGCAACTCGCTAATGTTAGCACGAAAATAGACCACAGAATAAGGGAATAACAGGGAAAATAGGTGATAATTGAAGAAGGGGGGGAAAGTGGGGAAGGAGGGGATCTGGAGGAGTGATATTTGGCATGGCCCAGGGGCCAAAAAACAAAAAAGGGTTCAAGTTTTTTTTTGGGTGTTTTAAAGGGATTTTTTAGGCCCAGGATCTTAAGAGTCTTCCCTAAGTCGCCCGGGGAAACTTAAGAGTCTTCCCGCAGCTCCTGGGTTAAAGACAAACGTAATGAAGCCATAGAACACTTATATTCTGATCGAACTACTATTTCCAATTGGGGCAAAGAAAACCTTGTTACCTTTAATGCTTCCAAAACACAATTTCTCTATCTACTGTATCTTCCCGTCCGGAACTCCCAAAAGACTATCCCTTATTCTTCAACAATACAAAAATCAATCCTTCATCTTCCCTCAATATTCTTGGCGTCTCTATTTCTTCTGCTCTCACTTGGAAGGACCATATAACCAGTCTTGCTAAGGCAGCCTCCCAGAAGCTGGGTGTGCTCAATCGCCTCAAGGGGTTCTTTACCCCTGCATAGCTTCTTGTTCTGTACAGGAGCACAGTGCATCCTTGTATTGAGTATTGTTTATATGTGTGAGGAGGATCCTCTCACACCGCACTTCTAGATAAAGTAGAAAGGAAAGCCTTTCGTATCATTAATTCCCACCCACTCACCGACTCTTTGCAAACTCTCTATCTTCGCCGCAATGTTGCATCTCTCTCGCTATTCTATCGCTATTACAATAATCAGTGCTTCTCAGAGCTCTCCCAGTGTATACCACCTCCTCTATGTAGGGTACGTGGTACCCGTCTTGCAACACAATTCCATTCCTACTCTGTGCAACTCTCTAACCCAAGAGTGCAATATTACTCCCAGTCTTTCTTCTATTCAATAGCTGAGCTCTGGAACTCTCTCCCAGAATCAGTCTTTCCCTCCTCTTATGACTCAAATTGCTTCAAACTCTGTGTGCCCATGCATTTTGGCTCGCACATTCCTTTGATTTTGGCCCTCTCACTCTTTCATCTATGGGGGAGGCACTCGCTACAGGCAGTTCTGCCTTTTGTCTCCCTCACTCACATAGAAACAACAAAATTAGGTTGATGTTTAGATCAAATCAGCTATATATATGAATAAATACATATGGTATGATAATATTTGAATATTCAATTACGTAAATACATTAATTACAATGTTTATACTTACATAATTATATAATATCGTAAAAACTCAGAATCTTATGCCAACAGCTGTACCATATATAACTTATACTAACATAGGTAAGCATAACATTATTATTCGGCGAAGAGTCCAAGTAACTGTATATTGAATTAACAGAATAATCAAAAGCTTACAGTCACTTATAAACATTTGTGGACCCTCTATGGGTTTTATGTAGGCAAGTATATCTATTTCGAATTATTTTTGGGTAGAATTTAATGTTCTTTGCAATAGATAGTATATATAAATTTGTAGTATAAAAGAAGAACATTATATTCATAATTCATTTCCAGAGATATAGCTCCCCAATTAGAAATGGGTGAGGTCCACACATTTTTATAAGTGACTGTACCTAATATATAAATTCAAACATTATTGTTATAAAATGATGGATTTACACTTCTAAACTGAGAGACATATAATATGTAGAAATAACTGTGTCTTACACATATATAGTAAAGGATATAATTATTGTAGATAACTAGCAGAATATATCTAAAACGAACAGCATAATGCCAATAGAAGCATTCCTCTTCTAATGTGTGATAAGACGATGCCATGCATTTAATTAACCCTTAGAAGATCCAATGACGCTTTTTATTTGTGTTGTGGCTATTATTAGAAGATTATATGTTCCTCATATATCATCTAAAATTCTAAATGGTTTGGCCCTGGGTGGGATTGATGGGCATGAGGAATGGGGAACGCAATTCTCCAAACATCATCAACTTGGTCTATCTATCCGTTTGCTAGAATGACGTGGCTTAGATAAAATGGCAGTAATGTGTTTCGTCAATTGCACAGTGTTTCGAAAGTTGTATATTGTTTGTTTCTCCTCATTTATCGCTCACTTGCATTTTAAAACCACACTTAGTAATACCCTGAACTTTCATGAACGAAATAAACAAACAAATGGTGATTTCCCTGCAAGTTAATTATATTTATCCTATTATCACATGTATTATAATTGGTTTTACTGTATTTTAAATTTCCTCCCAAGACCTCTGTCAAGCTTATGAATACCCACATGACCCCCCTTCGAGATAAATGTGTACATTTTCCAATGGAAATATGTCCAGGCCGAACACCGATTCCTCCTAAATTATATGCTCGCTATCGCTCACAAGAATATAATCATCACCAAAATGGGACAAAAAAGGTCGTAAACCCGCCCCAAAAATAGGGCGAACGTCTAAGAATCTAAAACATATTGGCGCTAAAGGCCGCGTCATACAGACTACGAACGTCGGGCGACAAAGCCCCGAATTGGATGACTTGTATATTTGAAGCGAATCAACCGAAATTGTCCCGAAGTTGGTAAAAGAAGAACATCCCCAGACAATGCCCCGAACAAGACTCGAATGTAACCCGATAGTCCCAAGCGACTTACGACAAAGACCCGAACATGATTAGAATATAAACCGATGAATGCCAGAGCATGACCCGACTATAACTCGAATATGCACCGAATCAGCCGACCAAGTGCGATTGAGATACGACGATCAGCCGACATTAACCGATACGAAAGAAGTTATGAGGAACACCAGCCGAATCGGGCCGGCCATCAGAAAACTTTAACACGATGCTAGACGAATGTGGGACGACAACCTGTACCTGCCCTATATAAAGTGGGTGTGGTCGCACACATAGCAGTCGCACATCAGTCATCACCACGGCAACATGGACCTCACGGAACTCGAGCCACACACTGAGGTTATGGAGGAGGAGTTGGAGATGGCCATTATGTTTCAGGAGCTTGTTGTAGCCAACCTAAACCACCTGCTACTCATCGCCACCATCCTGAAGAACGAGCGTCAGCGCCGTGTACTACCCAGGAAACCACGAAGCTTCAGCGTCAAGCCTTGGGTCGCCCAGAGAGCCATCCACGGACACTACCACCAACTGCTAAAGGAGCTAATGGAGACGGACAGGAACACCTACAAGTATTATCTGCATATGGACGAGGACCTATTCAATGACATAGTATGCCGTCTTACACCCCGGATCAAGAAACTAGGAGACCACCAATTGGAAGAAGCCCCTGGAGCCAGGTTTGAGAGTTGCCATGACACTACGATTTTTGGCAACAGGGGAGGCATACAAGAGCATGGTGTTAAATTTTTGTGTTGATGCAAACACAATTTCCCTGGCAGTACAGGAGACATGCGAGGCTATAATCCAGGAGTATATGGAAGAGGTTATTGTGTGCCCATCAACACCTGACTGGAAAGAGGTTGCCAAGGGTTTCAAAGAGAGGTGGAACTTCCGGCACACCATAGGGGCAATCGATGGCAAGCACATAGCCATACAGCCTCCTGGAAACTGCGGCTCCCTGTACTACAATTATAAACATTATCACTCCATTGTTCTCCTGGCAGTGGTTGATCACCTGGGCAAGTTTATGTATGTGGACGTGGGAGCGAACGGTTCTGCATCTGATGGTGGCATCTTCCAGGTGACCGACATCCGGCAGGCCCTGGAGGACGGGGCAGCAGGCTTGCCGGAATCAGAGCTATTCCCCGGGGAGGACCATCCAGTGCCGTACTTCCTCGTTGGGGATGACGCATTCCCCATGAGGGAGTGGTTACAGAAGCCCTACCCTCACCGAGGACTCAAGAATACCAAGAGGAACTACAACTATAGACTGTCCCGGGCCAGGAGGCAGGTGGAGAATGCCTTCGGTATGCTGGCAAACCGCTTCAAGTGTCTCCTCACAACCATGAACATTCAGCCCACCACCGTGGAGAAGGTAGTCATTGCGTCCTGTATACTCCACAATCTCCTCATAGACAAACGCCAAGGACAACAAGGACAAGCATCACAGCGTCAGGAGAACTTGGAACAAGGTGACTGGATCAGGGATCCCTTGGATAGACTAGAACCATTGCAGCGGCAGAGCGGACCAGCCACTGCCAAACTTCACAGGGACTACTTGGCAGAATACTACAGCCGGCCAGAACAGCGCCTGCCCTGGCAGGTACCTCAAAACTGAACAGGTAAGTTGCCATTCCAATTATTCCCCATACATCCATGCCCCACCTAATTGATATGCCAGACCTATTAGAATGTCATTATTACCAAATTATCCCGGTCACATTTCTAGTTCATTTGCAACTATCATAAATAAGATGTCAATTATTATTATTCGGAATATTATAGTTTCCTAGCATCTCTAGTATATCTCTTATAATAATGAGTTATCCTTATCATTAAAAAACGCCAAGCTTATTAATTTAGCCCCTCAATATTGTATTATGAGTTCAGTCTACATAAAATATTCTCTTGTCTAATGAGGTATCATTAGCTTTTGAAAACGTCAAGCTAAATTAATTTATCCCCTCAATATTGTATTATGTATTCAGTCTACACAAAATATGTTCTTGTATAATGAGATATCATTAGCTTTTGAAAACGTCAAGCTAAATTAATTTATCCCCTCAATATTGTACTATGTATTCCGTTTAACATAAACTCTTGTTTTGTTTAGAAAAATATTAATGTCCTCCATTCATCTTCCCCATATTAATATTCATTGTATTGTGTACATATTGTTAGTACACATTGTATTGTGTAAAAAGGAACATTACAACCAACATATACACATAATCATTATTATTATTCATTGTATTGTATAAAAAGGAAACGTACAACCAACATATACACATAATAATTTTATTCAATATCCAAACAGCTTACAAATATTTGTTCTATGTTTATACAGTCATTATTGCCACCACATTATATACTACTTAGCATATTATATTTATTCAATATCCAAACAGCTTACAATGTTTTTGTTTATGTTTATACACTCATTATTGCCACCATAGTATATACTACTTCGCATATTATTTTGTACATATCAATATCACGAATCCATGGTTTCCACCATCCTGCCCCCACAAAACTATGACTATTAGGTTAGACCTAATAAAAATAACTAGCACCATATTATAGACACAGCCAACCCTATCATCAACAAATCTTGTGGTTTCTATAGTGACCCCAACAAGAATAGTAATATATTATTATATCAATGATGACTATTAAACCCAGAATCAAGTAGCAACATATTATAGACACAGCCAACCCCAGCCCTCAATAATCATGTGGTTTCTATAGTGATCCCAACAAGACTAGTAATAAATTTGTATATCAATGATGAGTAGAAAACCCAAAATGAACTAGCAACATATTATAGACACAGCCAACCCCAGCCCTCAATAATCATGTGGTTTCTATAGTGACCCCAACAAGAATAGTAATAATATATTTGTATATCAATGATGAGTAGAACACCCAAAATGAACTAGCAACATATTATAGACACAGCCAACCCAGCCCTCAATAATCACGTGGTTTCTATAGTGACCCCAACAAGAATAGCAACATATTTTTATATAAATTATGAGTAATAGAGCAAGTTATTAGAACCAATTGCATTCTATTTTAATAACAATGATGAGTAATAAGAGCAAGTTATTAGCCATAATTGCTATATAGATTGGCCAACAAAATACTAGGAATATTGAGTAATAAGAATGATGGGCAAGAGTAAGTTACACCACATTAATAGTGACACCTTTATGAGCAAGTTACACCCCAAGGTTATCTATACTGACCCACAATCAAATAGGAATATTAAGTAATATGAAATGATGGGCAAGAGCAAGTTACACCACACTAATATTGACACCTTATGAGCAAGTTACACCACAATGTTATCTATACTGACCGACAATCAATTAGGAATATTAGTAATATGGGGGGGTGGGTTGAGCTGATTTAAGAAAATTTAGCAATGATCCTACTCACAAACCCGGGTGAAATGTCAACCATCCGTGGGGTGTGGGGCCTGTTCATCTCCACTGGATTGGCTTCAGGTCGTCCAGCGAAGGGTTGGTGGGACTTCCATGCTCGTGGCGTGGCAGGGGCTGCGATATTGTTTCCACCGTGGTAGTAGGAAGGGCCTGGAGGTTGCAGGTTCTCGCAGTAGACGTTCTGCTGGGTGTTGTGAGGGGTGGGCTGGGAAGACCCAAGGCATTGATGTGGTGGGTTTTGGGGCTCTCCGTCCAGATTAGCCACCCGTGGGAGGGGGCCTGTCCCACGGCTGTGGGCACGCATGGCATGTGTGAAGCGGATTACTTCCATCTGGTAGGTGTCGAGAGGTGAAGGGTCTAATTGAGAGAGGTGGTCATGGACATCGTGATGGAAGAGTTTAAGGGAATGCTGGGCTGGGGTCACGGCCTTCTTCATCGCATCCCACCTGTTGTAGAGCTCGTTGAGGTACTTCTCCCCTTGCCGTAGCTGTGGGCAAAAATGTTTAGCATTAATTCATGAAGAAGACATAAAATGCAGGTGACACATGTATTGGGGACCATATTAATATTAAAATGTTTACCATTAATTCATAAAGAAGAAATGAATTCAAGTGACGAATGTATTGGGGACCATATGAATATTATTGTATCATTGAATAATGAAGAAGACATAATTTCAAGTAACGAATGTATTGGGGACCATAAGAATATTGAAATGTGCATGAAAAGAAATGTATGCAAACATGAATAATATTGATGTCTTTGTCCGTCTCCAGTTCTGATAAAATACACGTGTCGGTATGAAAACACAGGAATGAAAGTCACATAAAAAAAGTACTGATGATAAGCATTCGATGGTTAAATAATACTAATATTTACCTTGTCGTACAGGTCGCTCTCCATGGCATCCCCCGTAGGCGTTTTGGTGCGACGACGGCCCGTGGATGTAGAGGGAGTCGATTCCTGGGTGGTGGGAGGGACACCGGGCTCCTGCGATGCCTCCCGTGACGTCTGCTGCGCCATCGGGTCGTCGGCCAGCTCCTCATCAGCCGTAGGAGCGATGTGGGTGATAACGGGTTGAAGGGAACCTCCTTTCTTTTTTTACTTCTGTGAAATATATGGGGGAGTTAGTTTATCAGAAGAATGGTGACAATTATTATTAAAATGCAATTTCTACAAAAGATATTGAGTCATAATATTGGGGAAAGAGTTATTATAGTTCATGATATTCTCCGATTTACTACAATGTTCTATAAAAGTTTAAAAATAACTATGTAATAACTATTTCAATTATGGTAATGCTTAGGTAAAATTTTATCAACTAACATATGAAATTGTGATATAAATATTGAGTCATAATGTGGCGGAAAAAGTGGTTATAGTTAGATTATATATGTTGTTTATTTTCAAATGTAAATACAATGTTCTTGACAATTGGAATACATCATGCAGCGTGACCATTTCATATAAATTAACACAAAATTATGTATAACTATGTAATGTATGGGAAATTGTATTTTATGATTATTATAAATAAAAAAACATAAGTTGAAAAATTATACATCACCTATTACTGTCCTTTCCCATGTTTTATTATTGTTTAGCAAATATTTATAAGTTGTTGTAATATAACATACCTTGCTCTTCCTGGTGGGAAGCTTGACGATGAGAGGCTGTAGAAATGAGAAGGCCTGGACTATCCAGGTCTCCCTCTCGGTAAGCTCACGTGTCCCAGAACCTGAGTGCATCTCCACCAGTTTCACATACCTGGTCCGCATTCCCTCCATCCATTTGGCGAGCACGTCAACTGCAAAATAAACCTATATTATAAGCACTGTTTACAAAAATAATATAACAAATTTAATGTCAAATGCGCCGAGTATATATATATAAATGGAAGCTCTCTATTCACATTTTTGACATCACAGGTAAGCACACAGTAAGCACACAGTAAATAACAAGATTTGGCATTAAACAATCAACACTGTAGACGGCACTTTATAACACTGGACAGTAAATAACAAGATTTGGCATTAAACAATCAACACTGTAGACGGCACTTTATAACACTGGACAGCAATAATATTTTTTGCATATGGCCACTTTAATTATACGCAACAACTGCACTCAACCCACCTGTAACATTGACCTCCGCGGCCTTGTTGGTCATAGCTCGATCCCGGATGTCCCTGTCTCGATGAGCCCGGAGTTTCTTGTTGTAAAGAAGTCATTCTCCCGGTAACACTCGGCAACAGTGACTTCATCCTTCACAGGCAGGATGGCGTATGTCCGCTTTCTTTTCGAAATATCTCTCCTGGCAGGCGGCGTTGGGTTCTTGAACTGATGGGCGTTGGAGGGGCCTGGCTCGGGTGACTGCGTGGGTGGCGTTCCTGACGAAGGGTTGGGGTCGGCGGTATCATCCTCATCCACATTGTGGGATGGCGTCTCTCCTAATTCAGGGAAAGTGTAGACCAGGTCATGCCGTTGCCGTTTTACCAGGGGAAGTGACTCCATCTGGGTGAGGTCCTGTGACTCTGAAAGGGTTTGTCCTGGTTAAAATTCAGTTTCTTCGTCACTCCCGTTCTCAGAGCTTGATGAACTATGTATCACCAGATCCTCCCCTTCTGCTGCCGGCGGATCCTGGGAGGCGAAGAGGTCCATGGAAGGCTCTGCTGCTTCCTTGCCCTTCCTGGTAGGTGCGCGACGTGGTAGCTTGTTGCCGTTGGCCATCTTGGTGGTTGCTGTGTTGTGTGGAGAGGGAGAACTTGTCGGGACAACTTGTGTGGAGGGTGTGAGACCAATGCAGGCTCCGGCAGCTATATATGGGGCCCGTGCGCGTGGCTGCCAGCGTACAATTCGCCTCGCATTCTTCTGTGTCGTGTGCAATCGCGCCTCGCTCGCCTCTCTATCTGCTGTGTCGTGTGCACATCTCGGCATGCTCGGGCCTTCCCACGGGGTCCCACGTGTACCACCCGACAGACTCAATGATTCTGCTGTTGTTCAGGGGAAATTCGAGTTGTGATCCTATCTTATTCGTGTCATTCGACTTGTGTTCTTGCCAATATCTTCTATAGACCCGATTGATCTTGCCTTATTCGTCTCTTTATCTGGCGAATGTCGTATTTTATTCGAGTAAATCGTCTATCATTCGGCTGATATTCGGTTTAATGTCTCCCTATATTCATATGATTCGGGTTATTATCGACTTATGTTCGGCTTATATTCGACTCATGTTCGGGTAGTTCGTGTTAACTTCGTCAATGAAAATTACAGCAGAACATCGACCGAAACAAAAGAACGTAACACGAATGTAAGCCGACCGTAATCCGAACGAGAGCCGACGTTTTTTTAACGGTTTTTACACCCGAATGTCGGCCAAAAGTTAACTCATCCACTAATTTCTGGCCGACCCACAAGATATTCGTCTGCACCCATGAACATCCCCAGAACTTCCCCAGAATCAACAAGATCATTTGCCGAATTGACCCGAATCAACCCGAACTTTCTGAAATTTGATTTTTTTTTGCAAGTCATCCTGTTCGGGAGTAGGTCGCCCGACGTTCGACTTCTGTATGACGCGGCCTTAAGTCTGAGAGAGAAGGAGGTCCAGATAAACCAAAGCTCCCTATATGGTGTGGTTCTAAAATACGAGGGTATAAACTATAACAGTTTTCCGAATATGTAAATAATCTAGTAGTTTTGATGGGATGTCGGGGTCGGGGTATAGAGATGGAGGACCGGCTGTCTGTGTCTTTATTGGCTGTTGTTGACATAGCGGTATTGTCTATCTTAGTGACGGGTTGGATAAATTGAAACTGGGGATGGTTGTTAATATTGTTTTTCTTTAATGCATACATAAAAGAAAACAAAACAGAGAAAGTTAAAGAGAGAGGATCGACTGATGTTGGAGACCCAAAAGTATTTTTTGTTTTGTTCTATGTGCATGAGAGAGACAAAAGGCATAACTGCCTGCAGTGATTTGAAAGAGTGACAGGACCAAAATGAAGGGACGTTCGAGCTAAAATGCCTGGACACACGGAGTGTGAAGCAATTCAAGTCATAGGAAGAGGGAAAGACTGATTCTGGGAGAGAGTTCCAGAGCTCAGCAGTTGAATAGAAGAAAGTATGAGAATAGCGTTTCACTCTTAGGTTGGAGAGTTGCACAAAGTAAGGGTGGGATTGTGTTGCAAGGCGGGTATTACGGACCCTACGTAGAGGAGGTGGTATACACTGGGAAATCTCCGAGGAACACTGATTATTGTAGTAGCGATAGAATAGCGAGAGAGATGCAATATTGTGGCGAAGAGAGAGAGATTGCAGAGAGTTGGTGAGTGGACGGGAGTTAATGATACGAAAGGCTTTCCTTTCTACTTTATCTAGTAGTGCGGTGTGAGAGGATGCTCCCCACACATGTGAACAATACTCAATACAAGGACGCACTGTGCCCCTGTACAAAGCAAGAAGCTGTGCAGGAGTAAAGAACCCCTTGAGGCAGTTGAGCACACCCAGCTTCTGGGAGGCTGCCTTAATGAGACTGGTAATATGGTCCTTCCAAGTGAGAGCAGAAGAAAAAGAGACACCGAGAACATTGAGAGAAGATGAAGGGTTGATTTTTGTATTGTTGAAGAATAAGGGATAGTCCTCTGGAGGTTCCTGACGGTTAGTAAGATGGATAAATTGAATTGTGGAACCATTAAATGCAACAAGTTTTTCTCTACCCAAATTGGAATAGTAGCTTGATCAGAAGATAATTATAAGATAGTATACTATAGAGTCTCTAATAAAGTATATTATTGTTTAGTATACTATAGGGTCTCTAATATAGTATACTAAAGTATAGTATACCAGTATAGCATACTGTAGTATAGTATACTATAGCATCTCTAATATAGTATACTAAAGTATAGTATACCAGTATAGCATACTATAGTATAGTATACTATAGCATCTCTAATATAGTATACTAAAGTATAGTATACCAGTATACCATACTATAGCATCTCTAATATAGTATACTAAAGTATAGTATACCAGTATAGCATACTATAGTATAGTATACTATAGATTCTCTAACCGATGTAGAAACTCTTGTTTACAGTAGCAGTGGTTGTCCATCAATATTCTAACATTATTTGGGTTATGTTGTAATACATTATCAGCCATACCACAGGTTACCAAGCTTGGCTCAGTATATACCCAGTCATTTATTTGCGTATTTTTCATTCATATTATTTATTGTTTGTTTATATTACCGAAAACTAATTTTACGAACACTTAACTTCACCCAATTCAACCTGACCTAACCTAACTAAATTTAACTGTTTCAAATGGTTGGGATAGGTGTGTTGGATTATAGTGTGTTTCCAACTGACGATAAATTTAATCCCTGTATCGATACTTAATACTTAAATTATTATGTTCCATCCAACAACCAACTATACTCCTAAAATCGATTAATGAAATTTACAAACACATGTGGCAGCCCGTGGATTCGAACCCAGGACGCTCACGCCGAAAATCAACACCTTATGCATCGCACCACGAAGACAGTTAAAGGATGGTGGACACTGCCTACGATTTATTATGCAACTTCGAATCCTGCAGATCAATCTAAGCATGTACACACATCCCAACTACTATGAGACTACTATGTCTCTGTATCGCACTATAGCCAAGTTGTCATAATTATCAGGATATATCGGTACATAATCTAAGAAATAACGGAGTAAAGAAGATAGCGACATGGGAATTTACTGTCAGCAGGAAATAAACAGACTGTAAGTTAGTTAGTGTTAGATACGATTTGGTAAGAAAACAGCACAGCGATGGTTCTGATAAAAGGAAAAGTATCACCACGACCATGAATCTACCAAGACTTCGGGTACATTGGGCCCGACCTAAGGCTTAAAACATTACGAAAGTTGGGATGGTTTCCACGATTGGTCGAGATGAGAGGCTGTTGGGTGAAGTGGGGCGGATAATTACATTTGGATCGGTCCAGTAGATTGGGGAGAAGAATAGATGAGAAGTGGATAGAGGTGGGTACTCGTTGCAAGAAGAGTAGTGGTGAGGTGGGTAGTAGTGTTCAGAAAAGAAATTGAGAAGTGGGAAGTAGTGACGACGAGAGTAGTTGAGAAGTGGTTAGAGGTGGGGAGTGGTGGCCAAAAGAGAAATTGAGATGGGGTTAGAAGGAGGATAAGAAGTGGCTATAGGAGATAAACAAAAATGGTTTACCCTTATAGTCTCGCCGAGCGACGTCTTGTTGCTTTTATTTCAGCTGCATTTAAACAATTAGATGAAGCTTAGGAAGGATTGGTAGCTAAAGGAAATAATTGAGATAGTCATTAATCTTTAAACTGGTAGAAATCCTTCCTAAGCTGAACAAAATCGTCTAATAGTTGTCCGAATATAGTACAATGGAGGGATGTCACCTGTACTGAATGGGCTAATATATACACGTCAATAGAAATACTCAATAAACTATATAAATATAAATGTTGCTAATATGAAGGAGTATTTTCCTCCAACTATTAATATACGAACATTATATTTGATGCTAAAGAGAAGAACAAGTTTTCCGTTGACACCGCATTAATATATTTGTATAAAGCTTCTATATAGTTATGTACACTCGACCAAAAAATAATCTTTACACTGGTGAGCTGTAAATAATCTAGTGTAAACGCAATGAATCGGATGAAACATACGTCTGTGAGGTATTATCATAATTATTTCGACCCAGAATGTTTAGAGCGTTAGTGTAAAGATTGTGTTTTGGTCGAGTGTACATGTTCATCATCAAAGATTGCCAACATGCAAAACTAAATCACATATATTAATTTGTCTCACAGTGAATGGGTTATTTTTCCGGTGTATAATGAAGGAGATATTACACAAACAATATACTAGGTTTTGGAAATGGACTTCACAATCACTATGTTATTCTCTATCTATATATTGCCGGATGCCTTACTCCCCTTAAAGAGGGTGGCCATACACAGAATGCCCCCAAGCGGACTTATTCCCTGTAAGAGGGACAACCCGAGCCAGTTTACTGAAGAACTTACAGGATTGACCACTCAATTTAGGATCCGTTTGACTCCGAGGCCGTCTGTGTATCTTTTTAGCACTATTTTTCTACAGTGGTGTTCGGCTAGTCCATCCACTAACCTGCCTTAGCCTTAGGTAAGCAGTACAGATTTGTATCAGGTTTACTCCCCTAGAAAGGTTGCCGACCAAGGCTGACGAGTCCCATCCACCCGGATTTTTATAAGGTTGTATCCCCTAGATGGGTTGCCGACCAAGGCTAACGAGTACCATTATTATAATTTGCATTATTAATATGTTTCTGACTAGTATTTATAATTTTTTTTTTTTTTTTTTTTTTTTATCAAAACCAATTCCTTACGGCATGAGGGTTTATCCTAGAATACTGTCCAATCAACCTGGCTTAGATAGACTCATATGTCAGAGTTTATTTCATTACTCCTCTATCCAATGAATAACAGGATACTCTATAAATTTTGTCTGTAACGCAAACCAAACCTACTGACATATACAGTACACACATACACTACACCCACACCAATACCCATTTAAGAACAACACACACACACACTCTCACTCGCTCTCTCCCTCCCTCTCTCTCTCTCTCTCTCTCTCTCTATATATATATATATATATATATATATATATATATATATATATATATATATATATATTATAGGTTTGATTCCCGGAGGGAAGTAGAGAAAACCTATTAGTATAATAGTCTCCATTCAACATCCCGCGACAGCCTTTTGAATGTACCGCGCGCGCGGAAGGATCATGGAGTACTCATCATAAGTGCACGCTTAATTCCCTTATGGAATCGTCATTATGATTGGGTACCCTACAGAAAAAACTCAGTAAAAAAATTAAAAAATTACTTAATATTGTTATCATATGACTTTCCATATGTGGATTTCTTGTGTTTTGCTTCCCCGACTCCAGGCCCTCTAGCGACCATCTTCGTCCTTCATTGATATTCCAAGATACAACTATAGAAATCAACGAATGAGAAGTGGGATGGATGGGAGGGACATTTTATCGTCAATGATTAAGGGGCCCTACTAAATATTAGGTTTTCTCTACTTCCCTCTGGGATTCAAACCTATAATTTAATAGTGGCCCCTCCATCATTGACGATATTGCCTGAATACCAAGTCTGGAGGGCGACATTCGTGACCATATCCTAATCTCAGGGGATAAAATAATCCGTATAACATTTTTTAAGTTTTATTGTATGCAAACAATATATATAACATATAAAAGATTGTAAGCAGTGCGTGACTTCAAGAAAGTCTGCTTACTCATGACCAGATCTTTACCTTAAGATCTATGCATGATACTTTTGGGGACACGCATGTGCTCCCTTAAATAGAACTATAACTCTGTAGAATTTAGTTCTAACCTTAACAATATTTGTACAGTATAATATGTTTGTACATTCTGATAATACTACATAGTTGCAACTATGCTAGATTTCTTCTTAAAATTAACATAAAATAAAACATTTGTTGAACTGTACAACCAGTTCGATCACAGCTCGTGATTTATCACAGTTCTCCGGCGGATGGGGACTTAGTGAGGTATGGGATATTCCGCACCCCCCCCCCTTTTTAAACAAATCTTACATAATAGAACATAATCTACTGGACCCGTTGTCGTAAAGCTACACAGGTATGCTTTGGTTTATCAAGAGCGACCGACAGGTAACGTGTTACGAAAGTATGATTGGATGCCCATAATTGAGTATTAGCAATGTCTTCTATCGAAAAATGTTATAAGAAACGAAGAGAGACCGCCCATTTCCTGATGTCGTGAGCCCTGCCCACCACGCCAGGGTTACTTTCTTTAATGACGTCTACTAACAGAGAAGCTAACTTTCTTCTCGTAACACGATTACCTGCCTGGTTCACCCATAGAGCACCTGGTTGACGAGGATGCGCAGCCCTCATAAATAAACTCAGTTAAGGCTTGCACCGGGCATAAAATATGATGAGAGTGTCCGCGTTTCAATGCCGGAACAGAAAACTCAGAAAACACATGATCAGAATGCTATTTTTTTGGCTATGAAAGTGGGAGACGGCGCAATTTGTACATGATCGTGCAGTCTCCCAAACCTAAGGCAATTAGGTTCGTTGCTCATCGCCGCCAGCTCAGACACCCTATTCCCTGTGGCAAGAGCCATCAGGAATACAGCCTTCTTTAAACGTGAATCAAAATCCGGCGCTTTATTGTATTTACGTGATTGAAGCAATGATATGGCTTTGTCAAGCGACCAGGTGGGCATGAGCTGACGTGGTGGTGGGCGCAGTTTGAAACATGCCCTCAAAAAGCCTTTCTCCTACGCCTGCGGTATGGAAAGACCAGTGAAATAAAAAAAGGGAGTTCTGATGGCAGATAAGTGATTTTTTAATGTGACTACTGAAAAACGTTTCTGCTCAAAGAGATAATCTAGGTATTTGAAAATCAAGGCTCCCGAGGCATCCGTTTGCCCTGACTCTACAATCCAGGTCGTAAATGTTTTCCAATGTGACTGATATTGTCTCCTCGTAGACATGGTATATTGGTTCATAAGTTTATTTGTAACACTTTCCCCAAATTGAGCTAACCATTTTGCAAAACTGAGCCAGGTCCGAAGGTTGCCAATTGTCTCCAAGTGGAATGCGGAGACCGGGAGCGACACCGGGGTCCTGCACCATTCCTGCAACTGATGGTACCACACTTGAGCCGGCCATAACGGCGCGATCATCGAGACTAAGCCCCGGTAACCTCTTAGTTTGTGAATCACCCTGCACATTAGAACAGAATCTGGTGAAGGAAAAAGATTGATTGAAGTTCACCTGTTCCAGTCCTCCAATAATGCATCTGGTCCCCCCCGCCGGGGTCACCCCCTGGTGAGTTAGGAAGAGAGAGAGTCTGTGATTCTTCTCGGATGTGAACAGATCCACTTGTGGACAGTAAGACCTTACAATCATCTTGTCGAAGACGGTTTGTTTGACAGCCCACTCTACCAAGGTGCTCCGCCTCCAGGATAGAGCATCTGCCCAGACGTTTGACACGCCGGGGAGATATGCTGCATGCAGGTGAATGCCCAGCAATTCATGAACAGTCTGGTCCATAGAGGAGAGGCATAGGGCCTTTCCTCTGGGGAACCTTATCTAAGGGAGGAGGGGTGATATCGGAGATTACTCTAAGCAGCTACATTTATATTGATAAACAAGTGAGGATTGCAGAACATCCGGGATACGATTTTTTAATTTAAAATTATGTGACAAAGTATTGGTAGGTTTGAATATTATTCTGAGGGACACTTGGGGATAGAAGTAACGAATCAATTTTGTGACTTTATGGCGTATCGAGTAACTTGATGGTCCTAAAAATGGCATAGTGAAAAATATTACTGCCTTTTTAGCAGTCGGTACGGGGCTCGGGACTTGGAAAAGTGTATTTAGTTGTTCTGCAATCCTCTATTGTTTATCAATATAAATGTAGCTGCTGTAATGTAACTTATATAGGCCAATCACAACGGCACTTAAACATGAGGGTTGCGGAGCACCTGGGTCGATCTTATAGAACTGGACTTCCCATTTCTAAACCATCCTTTTCAGCCATTCGAGACCATTGTGAACCTTTAGGCCATTCCATTAACAAAAAAGATTTTTCAGTAATTTTCAGTTGTTCTGATGACACCATCCGTTTAATAGCAGTCCCTCCTCACCCACCATCTTAAGCCCACCTTGGGCACCCACGAATTCTCCTCCAACCTATTATGTTTCTAAGATATTGTGTATATTTTAGCCTACAATATCTACACGTAGTTCACTTATGGTTTAGCTGTTGCTGTTGTTTGTGTTTGTTTCTATCTCTTTTTTTCGCGATTTCTAACTTCTTATGTTTTTCTAAATTATTATTAAAAATATATTTACTTTAAATGTCTACATAATTTATTAATAAATTTATTTCTTATTGCCTTAGGTCTGATGATGACATATGTTAATTTCGAAACGTTACCGGTACCAGAATATAGATGTTCGTGTTTACCTTGGTGTTGCTTGCCCTTATAAGACTCCGCTTCCCCCGAGGAGAATCTATTGCCACTACTTAATATATATTGTTACGTATCTTGATCCTCAAGTGGTTAACTTGATGAAACTAGATAGCACAGAGATATATATTAAGGCATCAGTCAGCTGAAGGCAAAACGAAAGTAAAATCTAATAAAATTATTTCCTGTTGTTGCTTCCTTTCCTTTTGGATCTTAGGACTTGGTATCCTTTATTGACTGATACTCTTTAATTATGAAAAAATACTGAAACTAATTAAAGTCATGTAGTATTTATAAAGAATTATTATTTAACCGAAGCTTAGGAGGCTATGGTTATGAACCGAATAAGTTATATCTAGAGAAGGGCTATTAATTCTATAAAAGTCTTGAAAGATAAATATTAAAGTAAGAATATTTCTGTTTCTTACCCTTTTTGAAATGAATAGATAGTTTTCTTATATCATGTCCTTTTATTTATATTTAATGTAGTTATTATTCTTGGTTCTTGTTTTACGTTAATAGTATTATATTATTATTATCATCAGGATTAATATCAAAGTCACATACAAAGTTAGATATATATTTAATAATTAGATAAATGTATTTCTTAACCACGTAACATTGAGGTTTGATTATGAGTAAATTAAGTTACAGGATCGCTTCATAGATTCAATTCAGGTCTCACTCAAATAATATGAAAAGCAAAAATAATATTTTGAAGCAAAGAGAATTTTCTTCAGTTTAGGAAATCACTAGAAGTAACATTAAAACAGCCATGTTAGTCTAAGGCGATATTACTAATAAGAGACAATAGTATCTCCGTTCTTGTTCTTACCAGCAATGTAAGCAAATGAAAGAACTCGTAAGTATTAATATAAAACAATAGTATTAATTTTATCATAACCAAATTACTTGAAGAGTTGCTTTAGTCCACAAGTCAGTCAACTAAAATAGTTAAGTACATAATTGTAGCGTTAACGTTAATTCCCAATCACATTATCTCACTAACCAACATAACGTAAGTGTTTACACCGAACACACTTAACACACACTTATATAATCTGACTGACAGTCACAATCCCATTATAATACTTCACCCCGTCTTCCTCCAGCTGCAAGTTCACCTTCCCAACTCCAAATGAGACTGATTTGAATGCCCACTACTTGGGTCTTATATACTAAGCAATGATGGTGTAGGAACGAATCAGGAGGCGGGGGATGGTGCGCGCCCCAATCACAGCTCCTCTAGTTGCGTAAGAGGTGTGTGGTCCAATGGCGTCGATTGGCGTCGATCATCATCATAGTGTCGGGTCATCGAAGTAGTTTGCATGGTCCCCTATGACGCACGCAGGTGTGAAGGCTTGTTTGCTGGTATGCAGACGAGCTGGTTTCCCACTCGCTGGTTCGCTCGCTGGTCTGCTTCGCCGCCTGGGTGATTCGGCACTCCTTCAACTCTGAATTCTAACTCTTAAATAAATATACAGGGCTCCGTATGTCAGAATATATACATATATACATATATATATATATATATATATATATATATATATATATATTCTCTTTTAAACAGACAAGGTTAAAAGCAATAGCGGTTTCAGCATTCAGGATTTTATTGTTACAGCTTTCAATAGTTCTAACAATTTTCCTCTGGGGTTCAGAGATGAGGTACAATAGGTTAGCAAAATTCATGGTGGATCCAACGTTTCACAAGTAAACATCTTGCATCTTCAGGGAATGGAGAGGTAATGGTTAGAATAGGGACAATGCATCTTATTTATACAAAATTCGAGGATCAAGTAGAGGGAGGTGGGCATAGCTACTGGGTGTGTGGTGGCTATTCATTGGTGGAAGGTAGTCTATTCGCGAGACGGGCACTAAATCTTATCGGTTGTTGGCTGTGGGTGGCTGTGATTGGTTGGTGTTGTCAGTTGTGTGCTGAGCGTGGAAGCGTAAGGAAGGGGGGCGAGAGGAGGGGGGGCAGCATGCCTGTAGCGTTTGTCTGAAGGAAGAATTTGAAGGTCTTGTGTTTGGTTGTTGATGCTGGGGTTGAGTGTTTGGATGTATAGAGCTTCTAAAATAGCCAGTCTTCTGGGGTCTGATTCTTTGTCGAGTATGGTGGTTTGTTTGTCTAGGTCGGCGCGAGTTAGGGCAAGATGGTGGGGGGCTTGATAGTGATCTTTTATAGCGCCAGATTGAAGGTGGAGGGCTAGTCGACGGGAAAGGCGAGTCTGTGTCATTCCAACATAGGATAGGGGTCCACAGTCCCCAGAGGTGCAAATATGCTGGTATATCACATGATCGTCTTTCGTTTGGTTGTTGGTGGAAATGGTCAGGTTATGGAGGACAAGGTTGGAGGTCTTAGGAGATTTGTAGTAAATAACGAGTTTGATTTTATTGTCAGGGTTGGTGGGGAGGACGCTTTTGTTAATTATTTCTTTCATAATGGATTCGTCTGTTGTGTGGTCGGAAGACATGTAGTTTCTGTAAAAAAATGTAATGTCATTGGCCGGGTTGGTGCTAGGGGGGTCTTGTTTGTACCATTTTTCTAGGTGGTGGCTGATGGCATTGGTGACGTCCGTGTTGGAATACCCATTGTTGACTAGGACCTGGGTGAGCCTTTCCAGTTCATTGTGTGTGTCATTCCAGGTGGTGCAATGGGTGAGGGCTCTCCTGACATAGGCGGCGATGGTGGACTGTAGGTATCATTTAGGGCATTCACTTTCCCATTAATACATTGGCCATTGTTAGTAGGTTTGGTGTACACGGTAGTTTTGAAGCTGTGGTCATGGAGAGAGATAAGGAGGTCGAGGAAGGGTAGATGTCCATCGGTGGTTTCTTCGTATGTGAAGTTGAGTCCGGAGGCGGCCATGAAGCACTGCTGGAGGTCCCTGAGTTCGCCCAGGTCCTTCACCCGCACGAAGATATCATCGATGTACCTGCAGTAGACAGTGGGCCGGTGGGCAGCCAGGAGTTCCTCTTCGATAGTTCCCATGAAGAAATTGGCGAACAGGACCCCCAGGGGGCTTCCCATCGCTACACCGTCGATTTGCTGGTACATATTCCCGCGGGGGCAGAGGAAAGGGGACTCCTTCGTACATAGTTCCAAGAGCGTCTTCAGGGCTTTCTCCGGGATGTCCAGAGGTCTTCTTGGTCCGGCGTTATGGTGGTGTTGGTGAGGTTAATATATCCTTTCGTTGGCTTGGGAAGTTTTATGTTTCCACCGTATAGACGGGAAAGTTTTTGGATGGTAGTGTTCTCTGTTTGTCGTCTGTGTTGTTCGTTGAGTTGTTGGAGTTGGAGCTGAGAAACGAGAGACCACCACCAATCTCCGATATGAACGTGACGCCCTGCTACAGAAATGGGAAGAAGAAGAAACCACCCCTAACCACATCAAAACAGAAATCAACCAAAAACTCCAACAACTCAACGAACAACACAGACGACAAACAGAAAACACTACCATCCAAAAACTCTCCCGTCTATACGGTGGAAACATTAAACTTCCCAAGCCAACGAAAGGATATATTAACCTCACCAACACCACCATAACGCCGGACCAAGAAGACCTCCTGAACAAAGGCTTAAATTGCCACTACATTTCCAAGCCGGGACCCCACCGAAAACGCCTTGAAATTGAAGTCCTACTGGATGACATCCTATGACTCCAGAAAGATGGCAAGATCACCACCACCCCAGCCCTACAACCCACCCTACTAGCAGAAGCCGCCAAAACCAGGGGATCCCACCAAAGCAAGCTCCTCAACAAACACCACTTCAAAAGCCGCTAAACAACTAAAAGAGAACCCCAACATCATCATCCAACGAGCTGATAAGGCCTCCTGCCTTGTGATACACGGAAAAGAAGAATACCTACGGAAAATGGACGACATTCTTAGTGATAAGAACAAATTCAAAAGGATCACTCGCAACCCTACTGACGAAATAAAAAGGAAAGCCAACACCACCATCACTGCTATCAACGCCAAAGCTGGTGGCGTACACCTGAAGAAACTCATCGGCGAATTCTCCCCAGGTTATGCTTACGGTACTATAAAAACCCACAAACCCGGGAACCCCCTCCGCCCCATCATATCACAGATCCCTACTGCTACCTACCAGACCGCCAAGGCCCTGAACAACCTCCTCACCCCTTTTGTTCCACGGCAATACAACCTCAACTCTGCTTATGACTTCCTAGAAATTCTACGAGATGCCCCCCCAGCTAACGACCACATCATCGCCTCCCTCGATGTAGAGAGTCTGTTTACCAACGTGCCCGTTGACAAGACCATAGATTTTATCCTACGTCGAGTTTACCACTGCCCTAATACGCCCCCTCTGGACATCCCGGAGAAGGCCCTGAAGACGCTCTTGGAACTATGTACCAAGGAGTCCCCTTTCCTCTGCCCCCTCGGGAATATGTACCAGCAAATCGACGGTGTAGCGATGGGAAGCCCCCTGAGGGTCCTGTTCGCCAATTTCTTCATGGGAACTATCGAAGAGGAACTCCTGGCTGCCCACCGGCCCACTGTCTACTGCAGGTACATCGATGATATCTTCGTGCGGGTGAAGGACCTGGGCGAACTCAGGGACCTCCAGCAGCGCTTCATGGCCGCCTCCGGACTCAACTTCACATACGAAGAAACCACCGATGGACATCTACCCTTCCTCGACCTCCTTGTCTCCCTCCACGACCATGGCTTCAAAACTACCGTGTACACCAAACCTACTAACAATGGCCAATGTCTTAATGGGGAAAGTGAATGCCCTAAACGATACCTACAGTCCACCATCGCCGCCTATGTCAGGAAAGCCCTCACCCATTGCACCACCTGGAATGACACACACAATGAACTGGAAAGGCTCACCCCGGTCCTAGTCGACAATGGGTATTCCAACACTGACGTCACCAATGCCATCAACCACCACCTAGACAAATGGTACAAACAAGACCCCCCCTAGCACCAACCCGGCCAATGACATTATATTTTTTTACAGAAACTACATGTCTTCCGACCACACAACAGACGAATCCATTATGAAAGAAATAATTAACAAAAACGTCCTCCCCACCAACCCTGACAATAAAATCAAACTCATTATTTACTACAAATCTCCTAAGACCTCCAACCTTGTCCTCCGTAACCGCCCCATTTCCACCAACAACCAAACGAAAGACGATCATGTGATATACCAGCATATCTGTACCTCTGGGGACTGTGGACCCCTATCCTATGTTGGAATGACACAGACTCGCCTTTCCCGTCGACTAACCCTCCACCTTCAATCTGGTGCTATAAAAGATCACCCCACCATCTTGCCCTAACTCGCGCCGACCTAGACAAACAAACCACCATACTCGACAAAGAATCAGACCCCAGAAGTCTAGCTATTTTAGAAGCTCTATACATCCAAACACTCAACCCCAGCATCAACAACCAAACACAAGACCTTCAAATTCTTCCTTCAGTCAAACGCTACAGGCATGCTGCCCCCCCCTCCTCTCGCCCCGCGCCCCCCTTCCTTACGCTTCCACGCTCAGCACACAACTGACAACACCAACCAATCACAGCCACCCACAGCCAACAACCAACCACCGATAAGATTTAGTGCCCGTCTCGCGAATAGACTACCTTCCACCAATGAACAGCCACCACACACCCAGTAGCTCCGCCCACCTCCCTCTACTTGATCCTCCAATTTTGTATAAATAAGATGCATTGTCCCTATTCTAACCATTACCTCTCCATTTCCTGAAGATGCAAGATGTTTACTTGTGAAACGTTAGATCCACCATGAATTTTGCTAACCTTTTGTACCTCATCTCTGAACACCAGAGGAAAATTGTTAGAACTATTGAAAGCTGTAACAATAAAATCCTGAATGCTGAAACTGCTATTGCTTTTAACCTCGTCTGTTTAAAAGAGAATCTATTACCTGGCTATACTAACATATATATATATATATATATAAAGTGCTCTTTACTTCAACAATTTCAGTGTTATATAATAAACCATTGCAGGCCGAGTTTTCCACAACTGTTCACATTTATTTGGTGAAAATCGCAGAAGCGTTGTGAATAAACTACACACTATATTTTGATTTCCAGGATATATACATAACAAATATTGTGTGCTTCAAAATACTATTCATGTCAGATTTGCAATTGTGTTTATATTTGTTTTTGTTTGTGCATGAATGAGTAACATCTGCATATAGGCATTAGCCTTGCCTGACATGTAACTTTAGTTCATTTATCATAAGTAGGCCAAAAATCGTGAAATCTGATCTCTGTAACTAAAGAAAAGAAAAAACAAAACGGGTAAAACAATTGGGCTGTAAATGTCCACACCTTATCCCTGGCTGACTCCTTCCAAATGGTAGAAATATTACCTAGATTACTCTATTCGATTTTAAGTGGGAGGTAGTCTCTTTTTCTGAACCGCATTCTCCCTCATGTTTAGCATATTAGTTTTGAGATTTTAAGATGCTCGTTCCGTTAGTTTGGCGATTTCGAGACCTTTCGCCTCATTTCTTTGCTAATATTAAGAACTTTCGTGCCATTTAGGTGTCGATCTTTTCCGCCCGGCTGGCGAGAGATAGCGAGCCTGTATATATAGAAGGATCCGGCCTTTGGCCGTGAAATTTTTCTACCGAAAAATGTACACATTTATCTTGAAAGGGGGTCTAGTGGTCGTTAATGTTTAAGGTTGATGGAGGTATAGCGAGGAAATTAAACAAATATAGTAATACATATATACAAAAATACAAGTACTACCCCCTTAAGTTATAGAGGTTATACTCGGCCCAACTATATATCAATACAAGTACTACCCCCTTAAGTTATAGAGGTTATACTCGGCCCAACTATATATTAATAATACAAGTACTACCCCCTTAAGTTATAGAGGTTATACTCGGCCCAACTATATATTAATAATACAAGTACTACCCCCTTAAGTTATAGAGGTTATACTCGGCCCAACTATATATTAATAATACAAGTACTACCCCCTTAAGTTATAGAGGTTATACTCGGCCCAACTATATATTAATAATACAAGTACTACCCCCTTAAGTTATAGAGGTTATACTCGGCCCAACTATATATCAATAATTTCAGTCGAGTGGTTCTTCTATCCGTGCCCAATGTCTCGCCTTGTAGTAATTATTTAGTATTGACCCTTTCTGTACCAGTGACTTTCCTGTCATTATACTCTGACAACTATTAAATGACTGTATTCAGATTTCGAAGAACCTCTAGCAATTAAAAGACCTCCCACTCTCACATTTATCCCTTTTTACTGCCACAGATCGTTCTTAAGCTGCATAAAATCGTCTAAATATAGCTAACATAGGACAAATGAGACGTCACCTTTACTGAGAGGATTAACAAAGATTTTAAAGGGGTGACCTGCTTTTCTTCTCTCCTTTTCTCTCTTTCACTGGCTTGTATCCATTCGGCCCCATTCAGCCTACTGTTTTAAGATTTGTATCCCCATCCAGGTGTCAATTGTTTCCTGGCGAGAGATAGCGAGCCAACATTGTATGGAGAAATCCCGCTTCGCCGGAGAAATTTTTCTATAATTTTGTTTACACATTTAGCCTGCTGTCAAAAATATTTAAAAAAAAATATGCTGGCTCGCTACAGCTCGCCAGGAAAAAAATCGATACCTGGATGGGGGTAAACGTCTTAAAACAGTAGGCTGAATGAGGCCGAATGGATACAACCCAGAGAGAGGGGGAGAGACAGAAAAAAACGAGGTGTGCCCCCTTAATAATGACGGTGATACAAGTCAACCAGCTGGAACTATTGCCATATATGTGGGCCGTAATATTCTCAGCCGCTGACACTGAGCATAGCGGTCAACATTATTGGCCTAATGATGATGAATATTCTATAGTACAAGTAATTTGAAAATATTGGTTGATACACTTTCGACACAGGTCTTTTCTAAGTGTAAACAAATCGTTTTTTGTTAGTCAATATACACTAAATTATGTAATATAGTTTGTTAGCAGTTAAAGTAATAGGAAATCAATAATTTGGTTGATTATTCTGAGTCTGAAAGCTAAATATGCTGATGTCAATTGATCTAGTCACCCACTGAGTTGACGCTTTTTTTTTTTTTTTTTTTTTTTTTTATATATTCCAACTTACTTCCTCTCGGGCATAGGCTGAGAGCCTTAACATTCACCGCTTTACAATGAACAGTGAAGCCCGTGAGGTCTTGTTCCAGTCTAGGGAGTGAGACATGTGAAGCACGTAGAGTACAACGAGCACCTGCCATCTTGCCTTCACATGAGGCACGGTGCTCACTCATGGCCCGAAACGACCCCATCTCTGAAGCCACCTCGTTCCCGTGCTTCACTGTCTCACCACCTACACTCGGACTCTCACACTTACACACACACAACGCCACCTGTTGAGCAGATAACTCACCAGGCATTGCACCCCTATAGCATATTTTGAATATGGGAATATTCATACAGTGCTATTTAATCAGGGAACAATGAGGGTATTTTATTGACGTTTCGGTGGGCTTGTGGTAATGCACTGATACTAGGTACAGCACAAATTCCATCCCAATAATATCTTCCCATTGATACATCGGGATTTGAACCCGGGACCTTTGGATTACCAGGCCAGTGGCAAGACCACTCCACCACACCTCCCACCACACCTCCCAAGAGAATCAACATATAGCCTGTTGTGTATTCCTGTGTAGTAATGTAGTAGGCAAAGCATCGGTTTGCAACAGGTGATGATCCTGGCTGATGCGCGGTTCATTAAATTAATTACTTAACATGCTCGGGACACTAGGAACTCAATTAAGGGGAGATTTGTATTTATTTTATTTTATGTTTTTTTTAGTTTCCTCGCTAGACATCCATGAAGCTTAAACAACCACCCCCAAGACCCCCTTCGAGGTAATTTTGTACATCATTCGGTTGAAAAAATCCCTGGCCAAAGGCCAGTTCCTCATAAGTTGCAGGCTCCCTTCAACTTGCTAGGAAAAAGCGACCAGTAAATGGCACAAAAGGTCTTATAATCGCTGAAGGCATGGATCGAATGCCTTAAAATCTCAGAACTAAAAGGGCAAGCATGAGGGAGCTGGGGGTCCAGGCTAATATGGTGGGTTTGGTAAATGATAAACCGGAATGGAGCCAACTTGAGACAGACCACGTGACTGTGTTAGACCGAGTAGCAGCCTGGGAGCTCACTTGTAAAGACCCCTAGGTGTAGAATAGAAGGGTGAGTGCAGCTACGTGGTGTATCGGCGGAAGCCCAAATTGATACAATTTCTCCCTAACCACCAGCTATATCACCGAGAAATAAGAAAATATAAATAAATAAATAATAAAACACACCGGGCTTGTGACTTTGGCTCCGCTGCGTGTCTGCCTGCCGAGATCGGAGCCTCTCCGGGTGGTCGGGGGCCGGGGGAGTGCTGGAGCGACCTTGGTGACCCTGGTCTCTGGGTATTCTTCTGGATGACCTAGATATGTGTGAATTTTGTGTTTTGTCTGTGTTTGTTCGCTGTTTTGTCTTGTGTTTTGTGTTTTCCTGTTCTTGCTCTGTCTTGAGTCGGCCACCCCCAAGAAAATACAAAAAACAAAAATAATAATAAAATAGAGGAAAATAAAAATAACAAATAGGAAAAGTGGGGATTGGGCCTGAGCATATAGATAGATAGATAGATAGATAAATAAATGGATAAAGCAATCGACAAAATGTGCATAATATTTGAGCTGATGGACCCCGTTGTGTATACATTAAGGGAGAGTTAGTCGCTTTTTTTGGACACACTTCTCCCTCATGTTTAGCATATTAGTTTTGAAATGTTAAGCCATTTGTCCCATTAGTTTGGCAATTTTGAGATCTTTCGCCCCATTTCTTTGTCAATAGTAAGACCTTTCGTGCTATTGAAGGTGCCGATTTATTTCCTGGTGAGCAAAAGTGAGCCTGTAATTTTAGAATTAATTGGCCTTTGGCCGGGACAGTTTTTTTTTACTCAAAAATGTACAAATTGAAAGGGGGTTTAGGGGGAGTTTTCTTTAGCTTGAACGATGTCTAGCGAGGAAACTAACAACATATAATGCATAAATACATAGACAAACAACAAGCACTACCCCCTTAACCCTGGACGTAATATTGGACACAAGTTATTAATGTCTTGTCGCCCCCCCCCCCCCTCCCTCTTCCCCCTCACAGACCAGACCAGCTCCCTCAACATTCGGGCCCTCGGTCGATCCATGTGTGTGTGTTTTAACCCGTTCTGTACCGGTGATCTCCTTTTCATTATATTCTGGCTATTATTGAGCGAGTTTAATAAGCTTAGGAAGGACCTCTAGCCATTATAAGGCTTCAAACTAGCTCATAATTATAACCCTTTTAGCTACCACAGATCCTTCCTAAGCTGCAAACAAAGCGTCTAAACATAGCTAGACTAAAATTATGAAGACGTCGTTGGTATAGAGGGGTTTAACCAATTCAGTACCGGTGACGGCCTTTTCATTGTATTCTGGCAACTATTAGCAGATTTGATTAAGCTTAAGACGGACCTATAATCATGAAAAGGCTACAAACTTTCTCAATTAAACGTTTTAACTACCACAGATCCTTCCTAAGCTGAATATAATCCCCTAATGGTTGCCAGAATATAATGGAAAGAACGTCACCGGTATAGCAGGAGTTAATATGATAAGTGATATAAATCAATATTTATAAATAATTATTTTTGTAATCCACTACTGACTTAACGTAATTATCAAATACTTGGAAATACCAAGATTAATGTATTCGTCCTTTTGAAAGTGAAATTCGTCTGTCAAAATTAAGATGGGTCGGACAGAGAACAGACACTTTACAACACAAAGGGTAGACCATTTTTTAAGGGAGTATTTTACGGACCCACTTATCCCCCATGTTTAGCCCCATTACATTTTATTTTGTCTATATTCACCCCATTAGTTTAGCGATTTCAAGACTATTCGTGTCCTTTAGGTGTCGATTAGTTCTTGGAGACCGATAGCGAGCCTGTAATTTATGAGAAGCGGCATTTTGCACCTGAAAAATGCACACTTTTATCTCAAGGGAGGGGATCTTGTTTTTGTTTTGTTTTCTAAAGGTCGATAGAGGTCTAAGGAGGAATCTAAAAAGATATGTAAATGTATACACAAATAAATAAGTAATCTCTCCTTAGCAGCTGGATCCCACCTCGGGCCATTGGTAGACGTCAAGAGTTTGGACGCTCAGGTTTAGCGATTTGTGGCAAATGTCCAATAAAGTCCCTGTAATAATACAGCAGCCTAACCCTGTCAATCACGGGAGTGTAAGGCGTAAACAACTGCCTCATAACAGCACGACATGGTAATCGTACAGTATACACATCCACAGTATATATGATGGTGTGTTATTATAGCAATCCAAACCTGAATAATTATGGTGAAGAGGCAGCAAGAGAGATGGTGTGTTATTATAACAATACAAACCTTAATAATGATGGTGAAGAGGAGCAGGAGAGATGGTGTGTTATTATAACAATACAAACCTTAATAATGATGGTGAAGAGGCAGCAGGAGAGATGGTGTGTTATTATAACAATACAAACCTTAATAATGATGGTGAAGAGGCAGCAGGAGAGATGGTGTGTTATTATAACAATACAAACCTTAATAATGATGGTGAAGAGCCAGCAGGAGAGATGGTGTGTTATTATAACAATACAAACCTTAATAATGATGGTGAAGAGGCAGCAGGAGAGATGGTGTGTTATTATAACAATACAAACCTTAATAATGATGGTGAAGAGGCAGCAGGAGAGATGTGTGTTATTATAACCAATACCCAACCTTAATAATGATGGTGAAGAGGCAGCAGGAGAGATGGTGTGTTATTATAACAATACAAACCTTAATAATGATGGTGAAGAGGCAGGAGGAGAGATGGTGTGTTATTATAACAATACAAACCTTAATAATGATGATGGTGAAGAGGCAGCAGGAGAGATGGTGTGCTATTATAACAATACAAACCTTAATAATGATGGTGAAGAGGCAGCAGGAGAGATGGTGTGTTATTATAACAATACAAACCTTAATAATGATGGTGAAGAGGCAGCAGGAGAGATGGTGTGTTATTATAACAATACAAAACTTAATAATGATGGTGAAGAGGCAGCAGGAGAGATGGTGTGTTATTATAACAGTACAAACCTTAATAATGATGGTGAAGAGGCAGCAGAAGAGATGGTGTGTTATTATAACAATACAAACCTTAATAATGATGGTGAAGAGGCAGGAGGAGAGATGGTGTGTTATTATAACAATACAAACCTGAATAATGATGGTGAAGAGGCAGCAGGAGAGATGGTGTGTTATCATAACAATACAAACCTGAATAATGATGGTGAAGAGGCAGCAGGAGAGATGGTGTGTTATTATAACAATACAAACCTTAATAATGATGGTGAACAGGCAGCAGGAGAGATGGTGTGTTATTATAATAATACAAACCTTAATAATGATGGTGAAGAGGCAGCAGGAGAGGAGAGTTGTTGTGGTGGAAATGTTTGGTGGAACAACTTGATGGAAGGGAACAAGTTGAGATGGGTCGGACAGATGACAGGCACTTTACAACACAGAGGGTAGACAACTTCTTAACAGGGCACCATGGTAGTAAAAGGCTCGTACCTCAGCCAGGTCTCCTTCACTCAGGGTTGTCATTCTCCGAAACCACAACAAAAGCAGGGCAACAACAACAACAACAACTATTGGACAATTGTTGAAAGAGGATGAAGGATGTCTGTCCACCACACAACACTATATATTATTAGATAGAAACCAAACAACAGACCAATGATTTTCACAGGTCTTCCACAAACACACAAACCTTTCTATAGAGTAATATGATGTACAGAGTGACAAGCCTTTCTGAGATCAACGTAGACTTGAAGCAGTGCTGGTGGTCAATGGGGAACCCCGAGTTATATCATTAAATTAAATTATAGGCTTTTTGTGCGTGGAACCAAACTGCTTCAATGTTTTACCATTAAGCTTACAATTATATACTTGTGTGTGTGTGTGGTTGTATGTATGGTTATGTGTGGGTGGTTTTATGCATGTGCACGTATGGTTAACTGTATGTGTGTGTGTGGTTGTATGTATGGTTATGTGTGGGTGGTTTTATGCATGTGCACGTATGGTTAACTGTATGTGTGTGTGTGGTTGTATGTATAGTTATGTGTGTGTGTGGTTGTATGTATAGTTATGTGTGTGTGTGGTTGTATGTATAGTTATGTGTGTGTGTGTGGTTGTATGTATAGTTATGTGTGTGTGGTTGTATGTATAGTTATGTGTGTGTGTGGTTGTATGTATAGTTATGTGTGTGGTTGCGTGCATATGCGTGTATGGTTGTGTGTATGTGTATGGTTACGTTTTGTTTTGTTTTTTTCTATGTGAATGAGGGAGACAAAAGGCATAACTGCCTGCAGCGAGTGCCTCCCCCAGATTTCAAAGAGTGACAGGGCCGAAATCAAGGAACGTTCGAGCTAAAATGCCTGGACACACGGAGTTTGAAGCAATTTAAGTCATAGGACCTCCACCAACTTCGTTGCTGGAGGTAATAAAGCTTCTGATCCATCAAGCTGGACCAAATAGATTATAAAATCATTAACACTTTCCACGGTAAAAGTCAGTAACCTTGACAACGCAGACATTTTCAACTGTTCTCATTTTCCCCCAGAGCCTTTTATCCTTGCTCGCTAGAAATACGTTGCAGGGAAGCTATTGCGAGCAAATTATAATCCCCTAAACACAATTGAATTTTACATTTCATTTCAAATTCTGAAAGCGCAATTTTAATATTTTGTAACTCGTCTTTCCAGCTCCTTTTGATGTACCTCTGTAATAATGAACACTAAATTGTAACAAATAACGTACACATAAATAGTGTTTAATCGTTTATGTGTCCTAATTTGATTAGATTAAGTGAAAAACATGTTTTATATGAATAATTGTTGTTACGATGAAGTGTGCAAATGCTTAAATATTTACTGTTTGCTTTTATAGGCACCATATTTTGGAAAAAATAATATAATAGACACAATGGCTACAATATTATGATGTAAACATTGGAACAAAAAACATTGAAGGAGCATCCTAACACTATCTGCTCCGACGTCTTGGAGAATATTATGATGTTGCTTGTTTTTGCCATTTAAAAACAATATATTTTAGTTTTCTCCTAGACTAAAAAAAAAAAAAAAAAAAAAAAAAAAAACGCCTTCCCAGCTCTTCTTCAAAGTAAAAACTAAATGTGTATTTTTTTTTATAGAAACCTGCACCGGCTATCCACCGACTTATTGAAACTTACGGGAACGCTGCCGCTCGCCCAGGCCTATAAGCTTTTTTTTATATATTTCCAATGTTCTTATGTTCTTATGAATGTAGGCTACAGCTGTATGCAGAATTGCAGCTAATATGATCATATTGCCATATCCTACCAAAATACAGCCCAGCCTTCCACACTTCCACTGAGAGTGAAGTTGGTGCCTCAGTGTTTGGTCCACAACTCTTACCTCACAACTTGGCCACCAAGAGTAGTAGTTTTCACTGCTCGTACATATGACAATACCAGTTGGTAGACTCTCTGCATGCATGCAACAAGAATCACATGAATATGAAGACAATTGTTGAAAGTGCAAACAATCCCATATTATTTGTATATATATTGATATAGTTTGCAAGCCAAACTTTATCCACGAGCATGCATCTGGTCACCAACGATCTTATTCAGTCTTCAAGATAAAACGATGGAACTTTGTAAACGAATGTAAAGGTGTTTAGCAATATATATTTGACCATACCGTGTTTATGGGCGAGGTTAGAACAACACGGGGACAGCCATAGCTCTAGGCATGCATAAACGTATTTTGGTAAGGGCATGGACACTACTCCAAATATAGTCAGAGCAAATGCGTCATAATCTTCAAAGGGTTAAACAAATCAAGAATACGTATTGAATCAACAGACAGCCTCCCGAGGCTTGCATCTGTAAATGTTTCCCCTGTCAGGGCCAAACATTGATTTATTGAACATCGATACAAAGAATAACGACCAAGCTGATTACTGAACGGTGAGATAGAGTGAGTGAGAGAGAGAGAGAGAGAGAGAGAGTCAGAGTCAGAGAGTTAAATGAGATATAGTCTTTACCCCTATAGTTCCCACACCTCCTTCGTAAGCTGTATAAAATCGTCTAATAATAGCCAGGATAAACTGTCAAAATGTGTCCTAATCTTGGAAGGGGAAAGCAACCAAGATGTTAGTATTCCTCTCACCTAAATATATAGTTCCAAAGACTAGTGTCCGAAACCAGTGCAATAGATCCCAGAAATGTGGTGCCCAGCAAGACTGATGACAAATGTTCTAGTCTTTACCTCTTGTATCGTCTGTCAGTAGATATAAACCGTTATATCAGTATGCAGATGACTGAACGAACGAGTGTCAGGAATCACCGGGGCAATATATAAACTCCTTGTGTGTGTGTGTGTGTGTGTGTGTGTGTGTGTATGTATGCTTAAAGCTGATGGTAAATTCCAACCCTTAGCAGATGATTTCTCTATAAATAATTGAAAACTATGAAAGTACTAAATCATTCTCTCATATCATTGCCATTGTTTCATCATTTACAACAATGTTCGTTATTAAGTCTTCGTAATAGTTGAGGCATCTATGTGGGAGCAAGCCAATATTCCGTCAGGTGGAACACAAATGGACTATATAACAGATGATCTACTTACCCAAGATAGCCTCCATTAACAGTTTGGAGTGCTCACATTATTTACATTGATAAATATTTTCCTTAACATCTGCAAGAATATATTTATTATATGTTGTGTGTTTAATTCCTCACATATTCAGAATTATACGATATTGATAGCTTGCGAAAATAATACACCAATGACCCCATAACAATTATTTGACCAGTTTCTATATCTTGGTTGTGGCCGTTAAGGCGGTGTCACACGAGCGATTATCTCGTAGTTTTCCATGAGCAATTGTAGTCTGGCAGCTTGAAAATATAACTTCATAACAGTTCTAATATCTAACAAAATCTACCTTCGATCTAGTTTCTGATTCCAATGCCAGTGAGCCTGAAAACAATACGAGAACAAATTTGCTCATCGAAGATTGCCGGAAAAAACAATTGTGTGCCCCACCTTAATAGTATTATAGTTTTGGCCGTTATGGTTGTGGTTGGTATAGTGTTATAGTTGTGGCTGTTATAGTTGTGGCCGTTATGGTTGTGGTTGGTATAGTGTTATAGTTGTGGCCGTTATGGTTGTGGTTGGTATAGTTTTATAGAAGTGGCCATTATAGTTGTGGTTGGTATAGTTTTATAGTTGTGGCCGTTATAGTTGTGGCCGTTATGGTTGTGGTTGTTATAGTTATATAGTTGTGGCCGTTATAGTGTGGCCGTTATGGTTGTTATAGTATTATAGTTATGGCTGTGGTTGTTATAGTATATAGTTGTGGCCGTTATGGTTGTTATAGTATTATAGTTATGGCTGTGGTTGTTATAGTTATATGTTGTGGCCGTTGTGGTTGTTATAGTATTATAGTTGTAGCCGTTATAGTTGTGGCCGTTATGGTTGTTATAGTATTATAGTTATGGCTGTGGTTGTTATAGTTATATAGTTGTGGCCGTTATGGTTGTTATAGTATTATAGTTATGGCTGTGGTTGTTATAGTTATATAGTTGTGGCCGTTATGGTTGTTATAGTATTATAGTTATGGCTGTGGTTGTTATAGTTATATAGTTGTGGCCGTTATGGTTGTTATAGTATTATAGTTATGGCTGTGGTTGTTATAGTTATATAGTTGTGGCCGTTATGGTTGTTATAGTATTATAGTTATGGTTGTGGTTGTTATAGTTATATAGTTGCAGCCGTTATGGTTGTGGTTGTTATAGTATTATAGTTGTGGCCGTTATAGTTGTGGCCGTTATGGTTGTTATAGTATTATAGTTATGGTTGTGGTTGTTATAGTTATATAGTTGTGGCTGTTATGGTTGTGGTTGTTATAGTATTATAGTTGTGGCCGTTATAGTTGTGGCCGTTATGGTTGTTATAGTATTATAGTTATGGCTGTGGTTGTTATAGTTATATAGTTGTGGCCGTTATGGTTGTTATAGTATTATAGTTATGGCTGTGGTTGTTATAGTTATATAGTTGTGGCCGTTATGGTTGTGATTGTTGTTATGTGTGTCCCAGCTAACTCCATAGATGCACAACAGGCCTATCTTGGGTTGGGGAGTAAGTAGACACGCTGTAGATATATAGGTTCTTATTGAGAAGGATATGGGATACAGACACGAAGCAGAGCCTACAGGGTGATAGTTCTGTCTTGTGGTACACAAACATGTATTGGCCCTCTGGTGAGAGGAGCCCCAGGCTTGAGTTGCCAGAGTGGCTATAAGACATAACTAATATGACTGCCTGGATGCTAACATGAATCTTACTCATAGAGAGATATTACATATGCATAAGTGACTGTACTAGATATGAAAGTGATACTGTACAAGGTAAATCATATACATACACCTCCCTCCCCCCTCACGCTCGCAGTTCATTCTCGAGCGGACTCTTTCCTACTGAGCCGTTCTGATCGACGTGGGGTAACTTGGGGGTCAGAAGCTAAGGACTGTTCAGCGTCATTGAAAGGGGCCACAGGGTTGAGGGAGTCACCAGTTTGGGGCACGGGGCGGAGGGATCGACGGTTCCGCCACCACACACGGCCACTAGGGAGACGTACCTCATAGGCCCGTGACCTGCCAAGGCTCATCACAACCCCCACCTTGTCCCAGTGTTTCGTGGTCGGGTCTTGAATCCGCACTTGCTGACCGACACGTAACCTGGGAAGGGGTTGTGCGTGCTCATCGTACCGGGTCTTAACCTGCTCGGCACGGTCGGCTGCACGTCTATCACAGTTCTCGGCCTTGGCTTGCCATTCCGCAGCAAAGGACTTGGGATGGGCCGGGAGACATGTCCTAAGAGGATGACCATACAGGAACTGGGCTGGGGAGCGGCCTGTGAAGTTTGGAGTATTCCGGAGTTCCAAGAGACCCCGGTCGAAGTCCTCACAGTCAATGTTGCCAGAGGGTGCAGTCTTTAATGTGAGGTGCTTGAGAGACTTCACCGCAGCCTCGGCATGGCTGTTCGCCTGTGGGTAATGCGGTGATGTTACAACATGACGAACTCCCCATCGCTTCATAAAGTCCCGGAACTCGTGGCTGGTGAATTGTGGGCCCCCGTCGGTCCTCAGACGAAGGGGCACACCAACTTCCCGGAAGTAGCGACAGAACATCCTGATGGTCGCAGAGGCGGTTGTGTCGCCTGTGCAGGGGACAACAACAGGCCACCCCGAGAGACGGTCGACGACTACCAGGAAAGACTTCCCGGCGACCATGAAAAAGTCGGCCGACACAGACTCAAAGGGCCTTGTAGGGTTGTCATCATTCATGAGTGGTTCCTTCTGGAGGCTAGGCTGAAGGATCTGGCATGACTCACACGCTTGAACAGTGTTGGTGATGTCGGAATCTATCCCCGGCCAGAAGACAGCCCTGCATCGCCCTGCGTTTAGTGGCCTCCACACCACGGTGGCCGTCATGAAGATGCTGTAGGGTGTGTCGGCGGAGGGCTGCAGGAACCACGATCCGAGCTCCATACAGGACGAGGTCATCATCAGCGTAGAGTTCGTCCCGTATCTTCCAGTATGGGAGCAAGGAATTGTGAAGGTCGTATCGGTTGGCAGGGAATCCTGAGGTCACACAGTCGAGTAGACGAACATACGCAGGGTCCGCTCTTGCCGCGACCCGGAGATCCTGTAGCGTCCTGTCTGCGTCTGGTGCCGAAGATCGTGCCGAAGATCGTCCTGAGTTGATAACGTCCTTGGTTGTCACTATAGTCCTGAGGTAGGTGGCGGCGTCGGCACAAGTGATCTCATCCTCTGGCGTGGGGCGGCTGACCGGGGCTCGAGACAGGGCATCAGGGATGCAGAGCAACTTGCCGGCACGCCACACGGCCTTGAAGATATAGGGTGAGGTCTTCTCCTTCAGGCGTTGGAGGCGGGGATTCTCCACAGCGTCCAACGTGTAGTGATTGATGATAGGGATGAGGGGGTGGTGGTCAGTCATCATTGTGAAATCCTGTAGACCCTGTAAATACAGTCGACATTTGGACATGGCCCAAACAGCAGTCAACATCTCCAACTCGATAGTAGCATAGCGGGTCTCAGCGTCCGCCAGGAACCGAGAGCCACACTGGATGAGCCGCAGGTGGCCACTGCCGTGGTCCTGCAAGAGGGCATACCCAATGCCGTTGAGTCGCGATGCATCAGTCTGAAGAATGGTTGGTAGGTCTGGGTCGAAGTGTGCGAGAACAGGAGGACTGACAAGGGCTAACTTGACTCGCCTGAAGGCCTCATCGTGGTCAGGAGTCCACACAAATGTCCTCTTGGGGCTCATCAAAGGGCGGAGGGGCTGAGCGGCGGCGGCGATGTCAGGGGTAAACTCTGCCAGCTGGTTGACCAGACCTAGGAATGACCTGAGGTCGGTCAAGTTGGTTGGTGCCGGAAAGTCCCCGATTGCAGCCACTTTGCTCGTGTCAGCCGCAATACCATCCCCTGAGAGGGTGTATCCACTGAAGTCCACTGAAGGTGCGGCAACCACAAATTTGCTCTTGTTGAGGGTAATCCCGAACTTGCGGCACCTAGTCAGCACTTCATGGATGCGGTCGAGGTGAGACTTGTAGTCCTCCTAGTACAGCAGTATGTCATCCACGACCTTAGTGCAACCTCTGCACACCTTGTAGAGCCATATCACCCCTGTAGCAGAAGGCGTCACCCGTAGCTGTGAATCCCATGGGTCCTCTGCAATGCTTGAAGCGTCCATACGGTGTGATGAAGGTGGTCAGGTGCTGGTCCTCTTCAGCCAACTCCATCTGCCAGTAACCACAGAGGGCGTCCGCAGTGGTGAAGTAGCGAGCTCCTCGGTCGACACCACGAACTGCTGCGGAGGGAGTAGGCGAAGGGTGAGCTGGTCGGGGCACATGTTGTGAGTTTGGAGAGGTCGACGGTGATGCGCACTCCTCCGCTGTCCTTACCAACAACGACGAGGGGGTGGCACCATTCTGAGGGGTTGTCTCCAGCAGGCTTGATGATGCCCTGGGCCACCATGGACTCCAACTCTCGCTTGACTTGGTCCCTAAAGGCAAAGGGAATCTGTCGTGGAGTATGGATGGCGAAGGGCTCAGCCCCCTCTTTAAGATGGATCCTCATGGGTTGACCCACCATAGGCTTGAGGGGCACAGTCTTTAGGTCGTCTTTGGACATCAACACGTCGCTAAACTCCCGCAGGAAGTAATTCTTGGCTTCAGCGGGCGACGTGGAGACCGGAAGTGGTGTAGCCTTACACCTGTTGATGTGCTTGACCTCTTGTATGGGCGTTGGGAATGCCAGAGGTATGATGGCTAACTCCCTGCAGTGGCTGTATGAAAGCAGAGGAGTCTGGACACCCTCGTGCACATGGATCAGGGCAGTACACACTCTCTGTCCCAGGGTGAGGGTAGCCTGAAATACCCCCAGAGCAGGTGCCATCGGGGAGCCGTCCGCCGTGAATGTTGTCGTGGGCGAAGGGGCTCGCAGGGTGCTCATGGGGATAGCCAAATCCTCACGGTGACGCCGGCCATCACGGTGATGTCAGCGCCCATGTCCGGTAACATCTGTAGGCGGGATGTAGCGTCGCCAAAGGAGAGGGTAACACAGATGGGTTGCGGCGTCGAAGCTGTAGAAGGAGTCGATCCCACCTGACGACAGCTATTACTCCTAGCGTCGGGGGGCTTGCCAGAGTTGGAGGGGGCACCCGTATCGCCTGGGGGGCCACCTTGGCGTCTTTCCTTCTTCTTAGTCGACGGACAACACTTGTCATAATGCCCCAGAAGACAACAGATGCGGCACTGAACCTTGTGAGCAGGGCACTTAGCTGTCCGAGCCAAGTGACCGTGGCGCCCACAGTTGTTACAGGTGCTGCCAGCAGCGGGACACTTGTCAGGCCCGTGTCGGCGAGCGCAACTCTGGCAGGCATCAGCTGCATTCGATGGAAGCTTGGGGGGATGGGTCCTGTCACTGCCCTGTTTCTTGTTTTTCTTGTATGAAGAGACGGCCCTTACTTGTTCATGGGGCGCACCAATGGCCGTGGTCGCAGATTTGGCAGCCTCATACGAGCGGCACGTAGTGACGACATCCTGTAGTATTGACTTGGAGTCCAGGGCGATGAGTTTCTGGACTAACTCCTTGTCCCTGAGGCCCATGAGGATGATAGTCTTGAGTGTGCCCACACAGATGGGTGAGTTACCATGGCACACATCCACTTCTTCTGCGAGACGTTTGAGGCGGACGTAAAACTCTGCAAAAGTTTCCCCTTCATTTTTTTATTTTTTTTTTTCTATGTGATTGAGGGAGGCAAAAGGCATAACTGCCTATAGCGAGAGCCTGCTGAATAGTTGAAAGAGTGACAGGGCCAAAATCAAGGGACCTTCGAGCCAAAATGCCTGGACACACGGAGTTTGAAGCAATTTAAGTCATAGGAAGAGGGAAAGACTGATCCTGGGAGAGAGTTCCAGAGCTCAGATGTTGAGTAGAAGAAAGTTTGAGAGTAACGTTTCACTCTTGGGTTAGAGAGTTGCACAGAGTAGGGGTGGGATTGAGCTGCAAGACGGGTACCACGTGCCCTACGTAAAGGAGGTGGTATGCACTGGGATAGCTCTGAGGAACACTGAGTATTATAGTAGCGATAGAATAGCGAGAGAGATGCAACATTGCGGCGGAGAGAGAGAGATTCAAGAGAGTTGGTGAGTGGACGGGAGTTAATGATACGAAAGGCCTTCCTTTCAACTTTGTCTAGGAGAGCGGTGTGAGAGGAACCTCCCCACCCTGTGAACAATACTCAATACAAAGGCACACTATGCCCCTGTACAGAGCAAGAAGCTGTGCAGGGGAAAAAAAAACCCTAAGGCGGTTGAGCACACCCAGCTTCTGGGAGGCTGCCTTAGCAAGACTGGTAATATGGTCCTTCCAAATGAGAGCAGAAGATAGAGACACCAAGAATATTGAGAGAAGATGAAGGGTTGATTTTTGTATTGTTGAAGAATAAGGGATAGTCCGCTGGGAGATCCTGACGGGTAGATAGATGGAGAAATTGGGTTTTGGAAGCATTAAAGTTAAAAAGGTTTTCTCTGCCCCAATTGGAAATAGTATTTAGAACAGAATTTAAGAGTTCTATGGCTTCATTACGTTTGTCGTTGAGGGATTGCTGGCTGGGGCGTTCTGAAAAACTAATGGAGTAGTGTAAGTTTGAGTCGTCTGCGTATGAATGGATGGGAATTAAGGTACAGTTAAGGAGATCATTTATAAAAATTAGAAAGAGAATAGGAGATATGACAGAGCCCTGAGGAACACCAGAGTTTATAGGGTGAGGAAGTGAACAATGGCCGTCCACAACCGCAGCTATGAAACGGCCGGAAAGGAAATTAGAGACAAAGGCACAGATGGAGGGATAGAAACCGAAGGAGGGTAGTTTAGAAATTAAAGATTTATGCCAGACTCTATCGAAGGCTTTCGATATGTCTAATGCAATAGAAAAAGTCTCACCGAAGTCCTGAAAGGAGGATGACCAAGAGTTAGTAAGATAAGAAAGAAAATCACCAGTAGAGCGGCCCTTAAGGGAAGCCATACTGGCGATCTGAGAGTAGATTATGAGAAGAGAGATGCTTAAGAAATTATGAAGCAAGAATAATTTCAAAAACTTTAAAGATGCAAGAAATGAGAGCGATTGGACGATAGTTGGAGCGGTCACCCTTCTTTGGGACAGGTTGAATGAGAGCAAACTTCCAGCATGAAGGGAAGACGTTAGAGGATAGACAGAGACGAAAGAGTTTGCCTAGGCAGGGAGTCAGCACGAGAGCACAGTTTTTGAGGACAACAGGAGGAACACCGTCCGGACCGTACGCCTTATTAGTGTTAAGCCCAGAGAGGGTAGAAAGTACATCTTTAGAAGAGATTAGGATATTAGGCATAAGTAAGAGAGAGGAGGGCAGAGAGGGAGGAATAGCACCGGAATCATCCAAGGTGGAGTTTCTAGCAAAAGTTTGAGCGAAGAGTTTAGCTTTGTCAGAGGAAGAAGTGATGGTTGGGCCATCAGAGTGGGAAAGGGGAGGGAAAGACGAGGAAGAGAAATTGTTGGAGAGGTTTTTGGCTAGAAGCCAGAAAGCTTGGGAAGAGCTAGAGTTGGATAGTTCAGTGCATTTATTATTGATGAAAGAGTGTTTGGCAAGTCGAAGAACAGATTTGGCTTGATTCCGGGCAGAAACATATGAAGAATGAGACTCTTGAGTTTTAAGGCGTCGGTACCTTTTGAATGCTTCCTCCTTATTGCGGACAGCAGTAGAACAGGCGTGAGTAAACCAAGATTTTTTAGCATTAGTCTGAGAGAAAGAGAATGGAATGTATGCTTCCATGCCCGATAGGATTACCTCGGTAATGCGTTCAGCACTCTCCGAGGGTCCTCGGCCATGGAAGCAGAAATCATTCCATGGGAAATCAAAGAAGTACTGCCGAAGAGCCTCCCAGTCGGCAGCGCCAAAGTGCCACAAGCGCCGCCGGCTTGGAGGATCAGGTGGCTGTACTGGAGAGATAGGACAGGTGACAGAGATAAGTTTATGGTCGGAGGAGCCCAAAGGAGAGAAAAGATCGACAGTATAAGAGAAGGGTTAGAAGTTAGAAACAGGTCAAGAATGTTGGGCCGATCTCCGATGCGATCCGGGATACGGGTGGGTTGCTGAACTAACTGCTCTAGGTCATTTAGGATAGAAAAGACGTAGGCTTGTTCACCAGGTGGATCAGTAGTGTGAAAGGAGAGCCATTGGCGGTGGGTGAAAAGTTGAAATCTCCTAAGATGGAGATTTCTGAGAAAGGAGAAATGGATAGAATGTGTTCCACTGTAGAGTTTAGATAGTCAAAGAATTTGGGAAAGTGGTTAGAGTTTAGGTGGAAAGATAGGACAAGAACAGTATTAATATTTAGTAAGAGAATGACAGGAAAGTTTGAGCCATAAAGTTGAGAATTCAGAGGAGTCGAAATCGGGGAACACAGAGAGCAAGTGGAGTTTGTTGTGCACACTCTGCACAACATCCGCCTTTGGCTTTGAAACTAGGATAGAGAAAGTAGGAGGATACAGAGAAGGGGTTGCTGGATGTTGCTACAGACACCTGGGTTTCGGTGAGGAAGAGAAGATCAGGTTTTGTAAGAGGAGAGATGGGGAGCTCAACAGAGTGAAAGTTAGAGGAAAGTACGCAATTGTTGCAGAACTAATTAGAAAAGAGTAACAGGCCGAGGTCCAGGTAATTGCTGTGGGGTCGTCATGCTGTCTGCAGCTCAAACCCCCAATTCATGACGCAGGAGTGGCTAATTCCTTAGCCACTCTTGATATGAAGCTGCAGGGCGGTCCAACACCTCTTCAACAGTCGTGGTCTTTGGAAGGGAGCGATGCTAGATGGGGTGTTCTAAGACACGCTGCGTCGCGAGAGTCGGCCACATGCGTAGTTGTATCATCTGTTTGGCAGCAGGCAGGTTGGACAGGTACACCATGACAGCATAGGTCGTCCCAGCGTCTCCTCCCAACTCCCGGAACATCTGGAAGGTAGCGTCAAAGGCTTCAATGGTCGGGTGGTGTCGGGGCCGTAGCCCTTCTGTGGTGGACGATGGTGTGAGGGATGTGGGGAAGAATGTGGCGTCTGTCCAACAAGGTGACCAGCAGGCTGTGGAGGAGTTCGGGAGGGGTCCGGGTGGGAGCCAAACAGCTGAAATAAGCTCTGGAACTTCATGTCTCCTTATAGCCTCATCATGCCTGCGAGACTCCTCCAGGACACGATCTAGGCGCGGCTCATCCTCTTGTATCCTAGCTCATCATAACCTGCTGAGACTCCTCCACGGTATTTGAAAAATTGCAGGAAATCAGATGAAGAAGGGGGGGGTATTCTTCTGACGGTTCCCGTTGGGGTTGGGGGACTGAAGGGTGCGGCTAATACGGTGTGTATTCATCCCCATCATAAGGAAAGTTTGTTCCTGCCACTTCGTCCCTGTTACATCACCAGAGTCTGGACATCTTGTGTGGGTGACAGACCGACAGGGAGATAACAAACACCCCAGTTATTAGACTCTCCCATATACAAGTTTGGTTTTGGTATCAAAATGGACTGGCAAAAACAGCAAGAATATTTAGAATACACCACCAGCTGTATCCTCACCCAATGTCTAAAACCCAATTACAATTAGCACTGAAGGGATGATGCTTGGGTGATGAAATAAAAGTTTGCTTCAGTTGTGTGTGTGCCCAGTGGGCGTGCCTGCTTGCGTGCGTATGTAGGCGAGCGGGTGTGGAAACCAGCGGGGGTGCACGCCCTGTCTGACTGCGCGGCCTACATCACCTCAGTGTCTTGCTGGCAAGTCAGAGGGGGGAGGATCTCACGGCCCCGCTCTCGCGTGGCTCGGACTTTGTGCGGTGCGTTATGCTTATGCCACACACAATACAATTAACATAAAAAAACCACAATATTAGCACTGGCACATTATAATATCACTGGCACTGCACTGGGAACGTCGGGCACCGCACTGTTTGAGCACTCTAACACTGTAATCCAAGGAAGTGAGACGGGGGGCGGGTATAGGCAGGGGGTGATGTGTGGGACAATGGCGGTGGCGCTGGCAGGCCCGTACATCTGGTCGAAATCCACATAAACTTTCCTTGAATCACACACCTGCGCCTCGTTATGTGTGTCCCAGCTACACTCCATAGATGGACAACAGGCCTATCTGGGTTTGGGGAGTGTAAGTTCAGACGGGATAAACAGTATAGTGCAGCAAACGCTGTAGATATATAGGTTCTTATTGAGAAGGATATGGGCTACAGGCTACACGAAAGCAAGAGGCGACAGGGTGAGGATTAGCTCTGTCTCGTGGTAGAACGAACATGTATTGGCCCTCTGGTTGGAGGAAATGGAAGAGCCTTAGCCCCAGGCTTGAGTTGCCAGTAGTGGCTATATGACATAAATAATATGAGCTGCCTGGATGCTAACATGGGAATCCTTACTCCATAGAGAGATAATTACATATGCATATAGGGACGTGTACTAGATATGAAAGTGATACTGTACAAGGGTAAATCATATACATACAGTTGTTTATAGTATTATAAGGTGTTGGCCTGTTATATTTATCGTTGATAGTATTATAGTGGCGTGGTGGTATGTCAAGTAGTTGAATTAGTTTTGGGACCGTTATGGTTGTTTATAGTATTATAGTTGTGGTTGTGGTTCGTCATAGTTATATAGTTGTGACCGTTATGGTTGTTATAGTTATATTATAGGTTATGGCTGTGCGTTTGTTTAGAGGTGCTATAGTTGTCGGCCGTTATGGTTGTTATAGTATTATAGTTTATGGCTTGTGGTTTTATCGTTTATATAGTTGTGGCCGTTGGCTTGGTTGCCGTATGGTTGTCATAATATTACCGTTATGGGCCCTCTTGTGTTTGTGGTTGTATAGTTTTTGTGTGGCCGTTATGGTGTTGTTTCACTAGTCATTATAGTGATGGCTGGAGGTTGTTATAGCAATATAGTTGTGGCCGTTCTGG